>VWZP01010148.1:104987-315207 GCA_013396995.1 Dicaeum eximium
GAGAAGAGAGAGAGAGACTTTGTTCTGTACCTGGTATGCACTTCAAAGTGCTAGTTTTCACAATTCTGACAGCAAGACAGGAAGCATGCTGTTAACTCATACTGACATCAGAGTAGCTGTCTGATAGGCAAACCCACTTTGTAGATTTTGATGTCTTGATAAAAGGAACTAGTATTAGCAGGTTTTATTTGGGGTTTCAGAAAAGCATTTTTGAGAGTCTGGAGTTGCCCTTACTTTGTGACAATGACTTTGAACCTGTTGCATGTTGGTGAATTATGTGCCTTTGTGCCAGTGCTTTCCTGCTTGCATGTGAAGTTGACAAGTCCAGCCTTGGTCTTCTTGATGTCCTTAGGCTTTTCTATTGTGCTCCATGAGTTGGATCACAGAGTTTACCTTTTTGGAAGCAGTTTGCACTTAGAGCACAGTCTGCTATGCACAAATGCAGCATGGGTCTTACTTCAGACTTTCGAGGAGAGTCAGAGGCAGGCCACTAAATGCAGATTACTGAAATTCAGAAAGTGGAAAAAGGGAATAACTTCTGTTTCCTTTTGTTAATGTGACTTGGTTTCTGCGATGGCAAAGTTGAGTTATTCTGCTCCCTTCCCCCACACAGTTGTAGGTGGTGATTGCACACATGCATAAAACCTTCTCCACCTTCTGCACTATGACTTAGTTCTCTAAAGCTGTGGGGTTAGCAGCATCAGGAGGTGGAAGAGTATTTGCCCATGCTTCTCTGAGGAAGTAGAGCAATGTTTATAAGGTTAAATGAACCAACATGCTACACTTATTTTCACTAGAAGAGAAGTAATACAAGTGTACTCACAGGTGCCCTGAGCTAGAGGTAGCTTTTAGATGGCTGTGCTGATGGTGTCATGCTGGGGCTGTGTTGTGCAGCGTTGTATGTGTCCAGGGGCTATGGGAAGACTTCCATGTGGTGGTTTGCCCTGGAGTAAGCTTCTAATGTCTCTGACTATCTTTTAGGTGACAGGGCAACGAGGCTGTTAGTCCTTGCAGGCTCTGTCCATTCTAGTAACTTTAAGTAGGATTGTCTTGAGTGCTTGATACAAATCAGCATAGAAAAATATGAATTACTCTTCCTTTCTCTCCCATCTGCTTCCCAAATACACATAGAATCATTTAGATTGGAAAAGACCTGTAAGATCATGAAGTGCAACCATTAACCCAGCACTGCCAAATCCAGTAATAAATCATGTCCCTAAGCACTACATCTACACATCTTTGAAATACCTCCAGAGATGGTGACTCCTGGGCAGCCTATCCTAATGCCTGACTGCTCTTTCAGTGAATAAATTTTTCCTGATGGCCAGTTGAGACCTGCCCTGGTGCAACTTGAGGCCATTTTCTCTTGTCCTGTTACTATGTTGTAGAAGAGACTGACCCCCACCTTGCTATACCCTCCTTTCAGGTAATTGTAGAGAGCCTCCTTTTCTCCAGGCTAAGCACCCCCAGCTCCCTCAGCTGCTCCTCATGGCACTTGTGCTCCCTTCACGAGCTCTGTTGTCCTTCTCTGCACATGCTCCAGCACCTCAAGGTCTTTCTTATTGTGAGGTGCCAAAAAATTGAACACAGGATCCTAGGGCTAGTCTGATTCAGTGATTCTGCAGCTAGAAGAGAACTTTCTTGCTGGTGATGCTGCTTAACTGTGGTGCAGATGAATTCAAGTTGAATAAATTCAAGTACTTGGTCATCAGTACCATCTCCTCTCCCTTGTGCCCCTTCAACTTAGCATTTTTTCTCTTCTGCTTCTTCCTGTTGTATTTAGACCAGGGAAAAAGAGTAATTTCTGCAGTGTGCCATGACAGCTTATGGATGTGGATGGTGTTGACAAAGTAGATGTGGGGCTGTAAAAGACTGCTGATCACCCCTGTGTTTGCTGTGCCTCAGAGCATTGCTCCAGTAGTTGCATCTTGATGTCACAGAATGGAGGTGGCCTCTCATACCAGGACAATCAATATGCTGTAGCAGTGGTTCCCAAAGTGGTGCATGTGCCCCAGGGATTGGGCAAGATGATCTACTGTGGTGCAGAAGAAAAGTATTATAACTTATATTTATTTTTTTCTTAAAAAATCCACCAGCAAAAAAGCGCCCCACATTGAAATAAATCCTTAGTATTGTATTTTATTGAAAGTGGTGCCCTCACTTAGTCTGTATGTCAGAGGGTCTTGTGTCATATAGAGCCTACAAAAGTGTCTTACAAAACAAGAGGATTTTTCACACTGTGGAAGGGCATCCTCACTAGTTCATTCACTTCCATATGTTGCAGCTCACTTGTACCTACTTAAGTGGATTTATGTATTATATTGTCTAGTTTTAATTAAACTAACCCTTATGAAATAGACATGTAGCTTAAAGATTCCCTCAAAAACCTGTGGATTTCAGGTAATACCAGAAATAGGAGCACAAGTGAATGGTAAGAATGTCAGAGCTTACACTATTAGCATGAGCTCTTCAATCAGGTAAAAGCAGTGACAGTGTAATTTGATCTAATCAATGAAGTCTAATGACACTCAATTAAGCACTTATGTTTTTAGAAGTCTCTCTTGAGCTTTCTTAGTAAAAGCAAAATATGAAAAAAGATACCATTGGGGAAACACTTGTTCTTCCTGCTGTGGAAAAGTGGCTGAAGTAATTAAAAAAAAAAAACAAGCAAACTACATGGCAGCAAACTAAAATGCTTTCCTTTGAAAGAGACACAGAAGACATTGCCAAAGACTTGAAAAACAGGTATTAGAAAAAACTGGGCAGTGTGGGAGGCTTGGTTTGTAGTAGCATGGAAGTATAAATATTTCTATCTTGTCTTACCTTAAGGAGCTTGCCACATTGTGGTTCAGTAATGAAATACATTAAGAACTACTTAGGAGCACAGTTTGGCCCAGAAATGCACAAAGTGCTGAAGGATGGCATCAGTGAGGTTAATGTTATAAACACAAGACTTTTAAATAGAGTCTAGTTTGTCATGAGATGGGGAATGACCATGAAAATCTGTACACACCACAGCTCAGTGGTTATTTCATGGCAAAATGTTTAAAATAGTTGTCAGACTTAAAGGTGAATTAATGCCCTTTTGCTTTTACAAAAAGTCAAGTGTTCTGAATATGCAGGGCTTTTCCTCTGCTGAGAGGTGGCTGTCAGTAGCATGTTATCTAGCAGGTATTTTTGAAAAAATAAACACATAAATATATAATAAATAGTTTGTGAAGGAATGTCTGTATATAACTATATGCATATGTTGAGTATGCATGCCCAAATTTTTTTTTTTCTTGATATGATCAAAGAATTTTGGAGACCACTGTATTATAGGTTAAAGCAAAGATTAAAAGACATGCCATGGAGGTTAAGAACAGCCAGTTGAGCAGGTCTGGATATGCTCCAAAGAATTAGTGTCTGTAGATTAAAGCTGCTGATTTCTGCTACACCTAGGATATGTGGTGTGATGCAGAGCCTATGCAGCATTGATTGAGGGCAGGGGACTGAGGTTGCATCTCAGGGGAGTGCTTGCTGCCTTCTGGCTTCACAGCCACTCGATCAAAAAGCTGTCCTAATTCTAGCAATAAACTTGAGCTATAATTACAAGTGTAACCAGATAGAGTTCTTGCTTTGAAAATAATTGGAGTAACATTGTTAGCATTGGTTTACTGCATCTAGTAGGAAAGCGGGCAGTAGGAGGACTTGAGTTCTGCATTGATGCAACTGAGCAGCCTTCACAGGTTGCTTAAATTTTAAGTTTCATTCCCAGTTTATAGTTAGAAATGTCTTCAGATAATTTTATATGGGGTTATTGGAATTTTCTGCCTTTCTGCCTTTGAGACTTTTACATGAAAAATACCTCAAGATTGTAACAGATTGACAGAAATTTACAATAATCCTGTATAATAGGAAGCAGCAGTGAAACTTGTCTTTTCTTGAACAGCAAAACTTGTCTTTTTGTCCCCACCTTTCACAGGCTGCAGTATGAATCAATGTGTTCAAAATAAAGGGCTTCTAGGCTTTTCTCCCCCCTTTTCTATTTCCATTGCAAATAAGCCCTGCTGAAAAAATCATAGTTGCTGGGGAGATAAGTGTCAAGACCAGGGTGTGAATTATTTAAACTGTTGTGAATTGTGACGGAAATAATGCTTGGTGCTGGGTCTTGCCTATGTCTAATCCCAACTGCTGCTTGTTGCAGTTTGGGCTATTTTGCTTTCCAAGACACTGTAATGGAATAGATTAGTTGAAGACTGTGCTCTTAAGTTCAAACCTTAGCTGGCAGGGCAGACTGGTTGTAATACTATCTCTAGAGTGGTTTTGTTGTGCTTTTGAATTTTGTCTCTGAAAAGCATTTAGTATTCTGAGGAATGTTGATTAGTCAGCATGCACGTGTACATGTTTGAAGTCTTAAAAATAGTCCTGTTTCAATGCTAATTAATTTCCTAGAGCCACATTTCTGAACTAGGCTGAAGGCCATGTACTAGAAGTGGAGTGCATCCTCTGCTTGGGGACAGTGACCCACAATGAGCTGACATTCTCCAGGGTGAGAATGTGCACACAACCAGTTTCCTGGCAGCAGCTGCTGCCATGCAGTACCGTCATGCATGGCTTACCTCATGACAAATGACTTAACCTTCCTGTGTGTAGAGTAAAACTATTGCATGCACTGATCTTATCATCACACTGTCTTCTGGCCAGGCTGGCCTGTCTGTGTGGCTCAGGAGCACAGACAATGGAACCTTGCTCTGCAGACTGGGGCTGGTGCTGTTGGCAGCACTGTAAGTTCCACGCTAAGATGTCTTTTGCTTCAGGTTGCCATAGCTGTGTTCATATGAGAAAAATCTTAGTATAGATAAGCTTTAAGCTGGTATTCTCTTACCACAGGTGATTATGAAAAATACCCGAGTCCTTTTACCTTCACCAACTAACAAGAAAGCATGTAGCCTTATGATTTACTTGGGAGCTAATTCTGTAGCAATAGCTCCACTTTTCTTGCTAAACCCAGTGTGGAAGTAACATGCACTTCAGTGGCTTTCTGACTGTGGAAACTGAGTTGAATTTCAATTGTGTATTGTGCTGCAAAGTTTTTTCTGTGCTGGTAACTGGAGGATAGAAAAGAGTTAGTGGAGTTGGTGCTCTTTGTGCTGGAGGGCTTGTCAAATCTTACCCAACTGCACCCTAAGCAAATCTTACTGTTGGGGCTTTGTACTGTGAGAACTGAACTGGTGGCTGTAAGAGTAGGGAACCTATGTTGTTTTTCTTCTGTTCTTCCCCTTGTATACTGGATTTGCAGTCTGCTTGCTCTAATTTTTCTTTTCATTGCATTTCTGTGGTAGGGAAGAATAGCCCTGTTTGGATTCTGTAGAAGGTTTTGTACTTGAATGGCATCAGGTCGGTGCATATGGTATTAGAGAGAGAGCCCTGACTAATGTCACATCATGTGGGTCATTTTTCCTTCTAGCCCTTTACAAGTAGTGCAGTGTAGCATAGTATCAGTTTTAACACACTGTGTATGCTGGATACTTACTGTGGCAAGGATCCTTCTGGAGATGTTCCCTCCCCTGTCTCTGATCAGCCCCAGCTCTGTTTTTCTGACTTGCATGGATAGGCATGTTTGCTCTCAGTAGCTGATGCTGGCAGAGGCTGCTTGCTTTCCTCCCCCATGTCAGAGCTTAGGGATAGTAACTCCTTGCAGTGGGCTGTAGCATGTATGTAAATGGCTTTTTATCAGCCTATTCTGTGTGACATCTCCCATGATAAACGCCCCCATATAGACTGTGTTAGGATGGCTCTTGCAGTTTGATTAAATGCTGCTTGTATATGAATGTCAGTGGATTGTACTGAGTGTTTTTTGCAGGGTCCTCAGCACTACTTTGCACTTAAGGGGAATGACTCTGAAATGCAGACTTGCTTACATTTATTTTCACTTAAGGGGAATGACTAGAAATTCAGAGGTAGATAAAATTGAGACAGATGTAAGAAAAATATTTGTAGGTTTTGTTCTGACTGTAGTGCTGGATACTTTTGGTTTGTTCTTTTGCTGTAGAGAGAGTTAATGAGCATTTTTTTCCCTTCACTCATTACAAAGTTACAGGGTTGGAAAATGGAAGCATTGAAGTAATAGGAAAACAACCCATGATATAAAGACAGAGACTTCACAGATGAACTAGAGACAAAATCTGTTATATCTGGATGCTGTACAAGGTGTTCATCAGAAGGAAGAAGAAAACACAGATGGGGCATTAGTTAAAAGCAGCAAAATGATTGTCATCCCTATCCCACACACCCTGTCAGTTTGAAGTAAATTCAGTCCTCCTGTTCTGCTCTGGTCTGTATTTTCAGAGGTGAAAGGTAGGAATGTGTGTTCCTCCAAGATACAGATCTTTGAGGGAACACACCGTGTACTTCTGACTTGGGAGAGGACAGGAGTGGGGAGCCACCTCCTGAGCTTGAACCAGGGAGGCCTTTTCCCAACCCACTGAACTAGCTGCTTATGTCTGGCTCAAATGCAACACATGAGATAGGGAAACTCCTTGCAGAGTAACCAAGGGGACAGAACAAATGTTGAACATTAGATATAAACAAAGCTAAGACTGCCTAGGAACCTCAGGCTGCTCCAGCAGGAGCGCCCAGACTGTATCATACATCATGGGGAAGCCTGGCTGCCCATTGCTGCCTCACAGCACTTTGTTGCCAAGACTCCTGGAATGGGCAGATTGAGGTGCTGTGCCTCTCAAAACTGTGGAGGTCCAGGAAAGCATGGCCAGTGCCTGTGGTGGGTTTTCCCAAATCCCTTGCCACATGCAGCAGCAGTTGAAATTACTTCATTGGAGAGCTGTCTGGACAGCTGAATTCTTTTCTTCTTTTGTCACCTCTGTGGATCTGTGTCAGGAACACTAAAATTTTGTATTGCATCTTACATATTTGTCATTGTTATTAGGGAATGTTGTTATATATAAAATTCATTGGAAAGCATGTGCTGAACTTTTTGCAGCGTGTGTTGGGCTACTGGGCATGAGTGCAGTTGTGATGGGTGAAGATCAAAGTTTTCAGGCAGTGGTGTCTTGTAGAGATCCAGTATGGCATAAGAACCTATACAAATCAGAGTAAAACTGTTATACAGATGTGTAGCCCATCCAATTAGATGTAAGGGTATAAAGGATGTCATAGTGTGATGCCAGACAAGGGTCTGATAGCAGAAATTTTTAATGTAGGGACCAGTAGCTGTGCATCTTCAATTAACATTCTGTGTTTGGTGGTGGTGTTGGATAATGACACAAGAAAGAAGTTCAGTAGTACAAACCCCAGGGTTTTTTCCTTCCTTTGGAAAAGGAATGATCTTGTGGTTAAGAGTCTCTTGTGCCTTGCCAAGAGCTTGCTGTGTGTCCATGAGCAATCTGCATGTGCTCAGATTTTCCAAGAGAGGCCTCAGATTTTCTGACTGTTTCTGTATAATTTTCCAGTTAGGGATTTTTTTGTTCCTTTTTTTTCCCCCCTCAACACTGCTGCTTATTGAAAGCTTCATTTGAAGTAGCAGATGCCTAGGAATGATCAAACTCAGTGTCAGGCTTGCACTGAATTGAAGCATCCAGGATCTATATCTGTCTTTGGAAATATAGGCCTTAATTTCTCTGTTTGCTGATTGCTACCAGAGGGATTGTGTGTCCTGTCTTCATAAAGTGTTTGAAAGGCATGGTAGGAGCGTGCAGTGGCACTGTGTTAGAGCAGCATGACAAAGATGCCTTGCATGTGTAGGAATTGTATTTTCATGGGGGTAGTGTCCTGAAAGTCATCAAATCAAGAGGGAAACCACATGTGGAAAAGCTTTCCTGTCAGCTGGTAAATTAAGAATAATATCACCATACTGCTGTTGGTGGGCTTCAGTTACAGAAGATGTTGCCATTTTGCAGGTTTGTCACTGGAGCGCTCAAACAACTCAATTGCCTCACGTGCTCGACTGTGTGAGAGGGAGGAGGAAGTCATGGCTTGTTTTGAGAGAGCGTGTATTATTGCCCAGGTATACTTGCAGGAGCTTGAGAAGGTAAGAAATGTGCTTAGGTTATTGCCTAGTGGCCTGGGTGGAATTGCCAGAGGTTTGACAGCAAAAATAAAAAAATGGAGAAATGTCAAGTGATCATAGCAAGGAGTTTGAGAACAAGTTGGAAGAAGTGAGGTGTCTCAGTAAAATCATTTGCAAAACAGCAGTTTAGCTGGTCTCTACTTGTTTCATATGAGAATGAGGTCTGGAAATAAGTTTTGCCTGTGGTAAAGCACCAAATACTTCAGATATGCACAAGTTGTGTCTCAAGTTTGGCCCTTACTAAAGAGGAACTAAGAACTTTGCATGGTAAGTGCTGGCGTAAAGGAACTCAAGACATTTTACATACCTGCTGTGTAAATGATATACAACAGTGGCTATTGAGATGCCTAATGAGCTGAAAGAAACCTTTCAGGGTCAGCCATTGCAGTTTAATTATCAAGTGAACCTTGAGGAATCCAGATCACTAGAACCTAGATCCTCCATCCCTGGAAGTGTTCAAGGCTGGGCTAGGTGGGGCTCGGAGCTGCCTGGTGTAGTGAAGGTGTCCCCGCCCTGCCTGTGGTAGAGGGGTTGAAGCTAGATGATCTTTTAAGGTCCCTTCCAAACCAAACCATTCTGTGATTAGTAGCAAGTAACTGCTTAGCCAGTGGTTGGTAGGATGAGTACAGGGAGCTCTCCGCTGAGCCATGCAGATAAAAGGTGCAGCTGATTTGCTGGGCACATGCACACTTTGCCTAGCTGAGTTTACTGGACATACCACGTGCTTCTGTGCCCTTCCTAAGCCACACATATGCTTGACATCAGCAGTACTGATAGCAATGCATTGTTATCTGTCCTGCAACTGAAAGGCCTTTGACCTTCTGACCAGATACTTCTGCTCTTCTCAGTAGCAAAGGTGTGTTTCTGTTTTAGGTTTTGTTTTTAATTGCATTGAAACAAGAAAAAATAAGCTTAGTGCATGTATAAAAATTAATTAAGAAAGCCAACTGACAAGAGGCCTGCGCTGTTTCTCTGCAGAGGAAAATGGAATAGTCTTTCAATTTAAAAAACTATTACTGCCTTTCCATTGTGGAAGGATGAGTTCCTGCCAGTGCTGGACATTGTAAATTTCTTTTACTGACAGCTTGGGTCTGCAAAGAAGGGAAAGGGTCTGACCTGTAATTGATTTGCTTAGAATCATAGAATCAGTAAGGTTGGAAAAGACATCTGAGTTTACTGAGGCCAGCTATTAATTCAGCACTACCATGTTTGCCACTAAACCATTTTGCCAGGTCCCAACACCACATGCTTTTTGAACACTTCCAGGGATGATGATTCCACCACTTCCCTGCACAGCTTGTTCCAATGCTGGACCACTCTCTCAGTGAAGAAATTTTTCCTTATATCACAACTTGAGGCCATTTCTTCTTGTCCTGTCATGTGGGAGGAGACCGAACCCCACTTCTCTACAACCTTCTTTCACATAGTTGTCTCTGGACACAGAGACAAAAATGCAGGATTGATGACAAACACAGTAGAAGTTCATAGTCCTTTTCCAGTCCTAGATGAAAAACCCTGCTTTGGAGGGGCAGCTTTCAGCAATAGAAGTGGCTTGTTACCAGTAAGGAAGCAAAACTATGGAAGATTTGATAGGACAAATAGAGTAAAGATTAAGGTTCTTCCATCAGGACTCCCGATGGCTTGCTAACTTTTAACAAATATTTGTTATATTGAACTAGATAAACCTACTCAAATATTGTATTGATATTTCTGTGCAACATGCTGGATCTTTGTAGTTTGTGTGGTATTTCCCAAGCTGTTGGTGTTAATATGTAGCTTTCTACTTACTTTATTAAAGGTTGGAAAGTAATAATGGATGGTATTTCAAAACTCATACTGCATGCAGAATATCTCATGGATATCTTATGTATTTTAAAATTGATTTTATAACATTTTTGAATAGCTAATAAATGTAACATTTTATTTTAGAAGATGTTACAGGCTCGTGAGGACCTGGCTAGTTCTGACAGTTATCTGTATTCCCAGATATTTCTTTTTTTCCCACACAGACTCTAAACAACACACATTCAAGGAGTCTTAAAGGCAGCAATGTGTCGTACTCTGAGTTTGAACTTTCCTACTTTCTGGAAGCAGCTCTACAGAGTGCCTACGTGACTCAGTTAAAGAAAGGGTAGGTGGATGCAGATATTAATAAAATTAGATAATATTGCATGTTTTGTCTCAGATGAAGACTAATTTTTTCTTGTGTTCTGTTATGACTTTTGTCTGCTGGCTCACTTCAAGTCTCCTCAGTGTCCTTGCCTTTGTTCTGTTTGCGTCTCTCTGTCTTTCTTAAGAGTCTTAAGCATCATTTTTCCAGACCTACAAGTAGGGTGGGGTAGAACAATATTCTTGTCTTGACTCGGCTTTGCTCCCTGTGGAGACGAGGGGAGTTTGACTGTAAAGGGAGAATGGAATTTACACTGCTGTGTGCCCTTAAAATTTTCAGTGCCTGGTTTAGGGTTCAGTGAAGTCTTACAGATGGTTTCTTTCATTTATTTATTTGTTTGTTTGTCTAAGGTCTTAAATATCCCAATCAATGCCCCAAATCTGTGTGTTGTTACTGTTGAGAATGTATGTGGGAACAGTGCTGCTCCAGAGTATTTATTATGCCTCTGAAATACAGCTTCCAGTGAACTTCAGAAGGGCAGGAGGAGTTAATATCTACAAGCCTACAGTGAATTTTATGAGCCTGCAGTGAAAAACCTTCTCAAGATCGGCAGAAAAGACACTGTGAATGCCCGCTTCCAAAGGTCATTGGTGAGGACATGCTGTTCCCTAAACCAGGCTGTGTCTTCAAACATAATTAACTCTGGTTATCCAATGGAGAGATTTTGTCATGTAGGAGAGTGTCTCTTCAGCATGTGTAAATAGTGCTTGTAAGACTCTATCCTTCCTTAGTCCTCTTCTTGCACCATATTATCCCATTTATTACCAAGGAGCCAGATACTGGGTTTCTCACTACAAACTGTCTTCACAAATATTTAATTTTGGCTTTTTTTGCCTTCATCCCTGTGAAAGAAACTTTCTCTCATTTACTTCACTTTTTTTCCTGATGAGTAGAATAGAAAAGAAAGCAAAAAAAAAAAAAAAAAAGGGAAGATTGAAAAGAAGAAGACTAGGAAATTTAAATCCTTCCATAGAAAGCTGATACCATTTTTTGATTCTGCTGGAGGAGGAGGGTTGCTTCTTCTTTAGGGCTTTTCTGCTACCTTTTTATCCCCTGAGGATGACTTCAAATGCAACTCCGAATAGCCATTGTTCTCCATGCTTGTAGGGCAAAGCTGTACCTGTAAGCATATCCATGAGATGTGCCTTCAGCTAAGCCTTGTTTTAACTTGGAGGCTTATAAAAACAAAGCTCAGATGTTGTAAAATGACCCCTTTAGTCAGGCAAGTACAAGTTTATGCATAAAGCAAAGTATGAAGTTCTAAAGCATAGTCTCAGTATCTGCTTGGTATGTGGTTTTCCCAGGTGAGCTGGGGCTTGGCCAGCTGTGGCACAGTATGTGCTTTCCTAACCTTCTGCCCTTCTCATGGCAAACAAAAAGCTCAGGTCTTGCCAGTAAGCTCATTAACTATGTAGTAAAATAAAATCCCATTTAGAACATATGGCACTGGTGTCCTCCAGGCACCTTTTGAATATCAAACTCATGTTCATTTTATTCAGCAACATTGTAAATTTAGTCTTCATCAGTGATGAGTTCGTTATATCTAGTGGGATATTTTGGATATTACTGTGGGCCCTATGTGCTCCCTTCCTATATTATTTTAATGATAACCTTAAAAACAAAAAACAAATCCCAAACAAAAACAAACCAGAAAAAATGCTACAGGAACACAATTTGAAGCAAAATACATGTGTGAATGAAGCCATGCTTTGATGATAAGCTGAATTGCTGCAATAGCAGCAAAATACTCTCTGTAGCTGTCAGAGAGTCTCAGCCAGGGTTGGAAAGTCTGCT
This sequence comes from Dicaeum eximium, assembly GCA_013396995.1. Classification (NCBI taxonomy): domain Eukaryota; kingdom Metazoa; phylum Chordata; class Aves; order Passeriformes; family Dicaeidae; genus Dicaeum; species Dicaeum eximium. Next base: position 117,020 of record VWZP01010148.1, read on the forward strand.
GGGATAAAAGGAGCCTGGTGGGATGTGGCAACTTGTCCGCCCCCGCAGCTGATACTAATGTGTGGTTTCTGCCACGAGAGGGCATAAGCAGCATTGGGATATATTATGGAAAGGGGAGGGATATGGGAAGAAGCTTTTTAGGATGTTTCATGAGTATAATAGATTATTCCACCTGATACTGAACAGCTCAAGGAAATGCTTTTGTTCCCCTTATTGCTTCCAGCGTATTCAGGTAGGAAATCAGCCTTGGATAATGACTGCTCAAGCTGTCAGGGGGTAGGTTCTGTCAGGTGGGATGTCCTTCCCCAGTGCTACCTGTGTACAAAAGGAATAGTGAGTGCTTTATTCTCGTCTCAATAGGTAGAAGAGCTGAGGGATATGAGTGCTGTTGTTATGCTTTTGTTCCTGCTGGCAGGATCAGATGTGCTCTTCTCGGAGTGTGGTCAGGGATGCCCTTTTCTCTTGCAGTGTGCAGTGGAAAGAATACACCAATATAAAAGAAAGGTCCAGTCTCCCTTTCAGGTGTTGAACTGCCAGCTGTAAGAACCAGCAAGTCTTGCAGCTGTAGAAGTCACAGATGCTTTTAATGAGATGCCACGTAAAAACACTGTGTCGCTGAAGACGCATTTCCTGCAGTTGTTTGGCATGTCCAACCCTTTCTTTTGGTCCTCCAGTGAGGAATGTTGATGCTGTAGATGCAGAATATAAGAAGGCAGACGTTGTCATACTGTTAAGAGGCAGCCAGTTGTCTTCATGTTATCATCTCCACTGTGTTTTGTGTTTTGACTGGTTGTTTGCTTTGGTTTTTTTTCTGATGCAGATGTATGAATATTAGGCTCATTTCTTACTGCCTTTTCTTCTTGTGTCTGTGCATGAACAGCTGTTTAAGGAGAGGGTGTGGTTTGTTAGAAACCCGGGTGAGGTGCAAAGATGCAAAAGGAAGTGGGCAGAGGCAGTGATGTTGCTGCTGTTTCTGTGCTTTGGGTGCAGCTTTACCCTGGAGAGGTGACACTGCAAAGTGCCATGTAATTATCTCAAGATGGTCTGTTCTATCTGTCAGCAACTGATTGTTTTAGCAGTAAATGAGTGGGGTTAAGAACATGATCTGCTGGTGACCATGTTGTTGGGGGACTGTCTTTGCAGACTTCTGTGTCCACAGTCCACTCCTTTATTGTCAATATTTTTCCTGGCAATTTGCATAGAAAACAACGTACTTCTCTATTTTCTTGTGTATTAAAATTTTATGTAATGTTAACCAAACTATATGACAGAACTCTGATATGACTGCTTGACTGCTTTGATTCATGGACTGCTAATGAATCTATATTAACAGGGTACATGCACAAAACATATTTTTATGCCAGGCTGGACTGACTGGACTCTCAAGTTGCTCTTTGTCACAGTTTGTGCCCATGATTGTCTGTTTTCATTTTTATTAGATTAGCTGTAACTAATTAGTTTAGCTGGATCCTAAACTGCTCTTCATCATGTGTTTTTCCAGTGGTGCTCTGACCACTACTGTGGCTAAAACTAAAACAAAGGCAGTTTAATGATCATGTCTTTTTCCCTTCCTGTTTTTCCTCATTTCTTTTTCTGGCCTCGTAGCAGTACAATAGAGGCCTATGGATTATTCAAACTAATTTCATTTCCATGATCTAATGTTCACTTATGATGCCATGGCTTGAGGCAACGTTACCTGGGATTTCCAGGTAGTCCTCTATCCATGTCCTGCAGAGGCTCAAGATTGTTTAGTTTCTAATCTAAGTAAGATCAAGTGTTTTCACCATTTCTGGATTGCCAGAGGCTTTATATCTGCATCCTCACCCAGTCACGTACATAGCATGCATTTCTGTTCCAAATACATACTTTTCTTTTTGTTAATTTCTTAAGGTCCTAATTTAAAAAAAATTGCTTCAATTGCACATTAATATATAAAGGGCAGGTGTTAATGGAACAGTGAGTTCCCTACTTCTATGAGCAGAGCAATTCTAATGCTCAAAATGAAATGTGCTCGGATGGTCTCCTGGCTTGGAGCAGTAGAGTGGAAAGACAAACTCCTGTGTTTGCAGGCAGGTGTGCTCTGTCTCCTGTCACAGCTTGGTAACGTTTGATAAAGTTCAAAATACAAAAGCTGCCAGACCAAGTCCTCGCTCCTGTAGAACTGGTATTGTTGAGAGCCCAGGGCATGGAGAGGGTGCTCTTTGATAGCTCCTGACCACACGGGCAGCTGTCTGGGAGGTGGTGGGTGCTGGGTGCTCCTCCTCTGCTGCCCATTTTGCACTCCTACCGTCTGTTGAAGGTGTTCCTAAGCATTTGTCATGTGCTGCAAGGTTCCAGCCCTGACTAGTGACACATGGGCAGCAATTTGCCATTTATTCTTTAACTCACTTAAGTGTGTCTGTTCCTTGTTTTTCTTTTCCCCTTCCCCCCACCCCAGAGCAAGGTGTTTCTGCCAGGAGGCTTAACTTGTTTTATGGCCGTGTCTAAAATGTTGAACCATAATGGTGCCTTAGTTTTCTAGGAATGAAACTGTCTCCTTTTATCACATTCTATAGTTTTTTCTTCTTGCAAGTGTGTGCCAAATGTGAAATTAATTGGCTTTGCAAGTGGTCACTAGTCTCCTTTCTGATGTTGGTTAATGCAATTCATTGGCACTTCATTAAGGCAAATATCATTATGCTAACGAGAAACCTAAATAAATGCGTTTTTGAAAGTGCTGTAGAACTGTTATACTCCATAACTCTTCTGTCCAGCCTCCTAAGGAGCCCATGGAAGAAGACAAAATGCTGGTAGTTTTCAGTAATCAAGAAGAGCAGTTGGGCAGCTGAATTTTGTTTTGATGGGGGAATTTATTAATTTTTTCTATCTGATAGTTAATACCATGTAAACAATTCTGTTGGATTTGGTCACTACTTGTGCATAATGTCCACAACTGCATCTTCATGGGTATATTCTATTCTAGACCCACTAAAAAGCAGCTGGTGTCTTGACCCTGTCATTGGAGTGCTTGCTGAAGTATTTAAGTACAACTTAAAAAAACTTTCTTGAGCTTTTTTCCTCTTGATAAACTCAGATCCCATTTTTTACTTGGGAGAAAGTGGAAGGCAAAAAAGACAGCATCTGACTTTTCTCTACAGGTCTTCCGTTTTTTTGCTCTTATCTTACTTTCTTGCCTGCCTGTACATTGCCCATGATTAGATAGTCTACAGATTACCTCACAATTTAAAACTGAGATGGATATTGCTTGGAAGTAAGGCCATATGCATTTGCATTCCGTGACACGGTGACTACAAGCTTTAGGGTAGGGCATTTTATGTAGCCAATATTCATGGTAAACATGATGACATTTTTATCTCTGCACCTCCAAAATAATTACCTTTTTTTAAATTGTCATCAAATGTTTGCTGTTGATTCTGGAGTGCAAGAAGGTTTGCAGGGCATGAAAGCAGGCACAAGTGCAGTCTGTACTGCTTACCTTCAAAATTTAATCAGTTTGACAGAAAATGTTTTTATGGCTTTGTTTTTAAATGAAATTTAGCTTTCGTCTGCACAGAAAATTCTCCTGGATAAGCTGAAGTGACAGTTAATGTCCCAGTACAACTGCTTATTTTGTTTTCTTGTACAACATTGCTTCTTTTCTGATAGCTCGTATGTCTTTGGGTAGCTTTGACCTGGCAGTGAATGTGTGTTGAACCATTTTGCAGTTAGTGTGGTGGTGGGGCCATGTCCTTAGCCTTGAACAGCTGATAGGCTGCCAGTGTGTTAACTGATATGTACAGCATTTAATCTTTCCTCTCTGCATCTCTCTGAGTGCACAGACACGATTAAGATAGCATTTGGCAACTAGTCAGCTTTAATTGCTTATTGCATATGCTTATGCAGAATAATATGATGTTTTTTAAATTTGTTTTTTTAGTCTAACCCTCTTATTGCAGGTTAAGCTATGCTTGCAGACAGTAACTACAACTTAGCTGCCTGATAATTAAACTGTTTAAACCACTGTAATTTCATCATGTGCCTGGACTATCAGACACAAAGTGTTTAAGCACCACCTAAAAGAAATCGTCATTTAAAAGCATCACGTAAGCTCAATATAATTCAAACAAGTGCAATCTGTGTGTATGAAGAGGAGATGTGGATGCTTTTAAGGAGCAGCATCTGCTTTATAAATATGAGCTATGAAAGGCTTCCAAATGTCCCCTCTGTTCATCAAATGTGAATGTGATCTTCTCTTAGGAAGCCATCTGGAGTAGGCAACGCTACAGTCGCTGCCTTGCTCTGTGCCATTGTCCTGTCTGTGCCTCAGAGTGACTTGTCTTGCTACTGCACACTCAGTGTAGTGATTGTTTCATGGGTTGTTTGAACTTCAGGTGTGTTGCCCAGCTTTGGCACATCATAAAAATATTCTGTCTTCAGTGTGCTGATTTTGGAGGTTTTTCATTATTTTTTTTTCTGTCTTCCCCATAGAAATATTGTGAAAGGAATGAGCAGTCTGCGAGAAATACTACGGACTGTAGAAACAAAAGCTACTCAGACCTTCAAAATGGTAAGGGAATGGGAGATGGGAGGGTGGGGCAGTCTGGTATGCAGGAATTCTGTTGACTGACCAGTGCTGTAGCACAAAAGTGGATTTGTCCTCACTTGATTGATTGCTGCCTTTTTTTTAATCTTTTTTTTTTATTTTTTAATTTTTTTAACTTTTGGAAGTGATATGTCAAGTGAGCCCCTTAATTCAAAGACCTGCCCAATTGAAACCTCCACGCTTTCAGACCTGGGCATATAGGTTACTTTTGTTGGGTTTGTGTTTTGTTTTTTGTTTGATTGTTTTGTTTTCTTGATTTCAGTGCATTTTCTAGCCCTAGTAGAAACAGAGATGTTACTAGTTTGACAGTGCTGTCCTCAGGTGACGCTGTCTTGTTTTCTTTCTCTATTTCTGTGTGTGCATGCACACCTTTCTGCATTTGCATGTAGAAGCATTAAGTACTTCTGTCTCTTGCAACAAGCAGTGCTTTTTTAGACTGACATCTTTCAGTGTTCCTTCTGTAAAACCTTCTTCAATACAGTACAGAGTGATTTTAATAGTTTTAAATTTTTCTTTTTGGTGTTGGCATCCTGCATCTTTGCATCCTTTTATCCTGAATGTCTCAGGTAAAGAAATATGTATGTGCCTGTTTAACTTCTTAGACCTTGAACTGGTTCTTCCCTGTCTCCCCTTGGAGAGATCTTGTCCTGAAGTTACTCAGGAGGTGACGAGGTCAACAGCTTGCAGAATAACAATCTTGGCAAGGAAAGCTTTGCAGCCCTAAAAGCATTCATACTCTTACAGCTAAACTTGTACTTGATTCTGCTTTGTGTTTTGTGTCATTCCAGAGAAGTTGGGCAGGGGAGGTAGGCATGGGTTTGTGTAGTGTTTTTGAGAATACATATGCATGTGGAAGCTTGTGCAGCAAATTAGAAGAGATGACTTAACTAATTGTCCACTCAAATGGTTGCATCCTTTTCCAAGCTGAGGTCAGGGTTCAGCAGTATTTTTGTGCTCGCCTGTTTTATCATTTTGCTGAAATGAGTCTAACCATCTGCTGCTCCTGGACTGTGACAGAACGTGGCTCAATTGCTCCTGTCCCTGTGCAACTGGGAACAGCTGTACAACACCCCTGAGTGATTTATCCCTTAGGGGAACTCTCAAGGTGTTCATTCAGTAGCTTTTCCTGGGATTTATAAGTTGCATTTTCATTTTCTTATTTATTTTTAAAGAGCTGTCAAGAAGGCAAGGGGAGGAATGTGCTTAATTGAACAAGTTTTTCAAGCATGAAAGTAAAACACATGATTTTTTTTCCCCCTAATTTGTGGGATCACAGTGTTCTTCAAGCATAATAATGCTTTTTTTAGCCAGAGGCAGTAATAACATAAATCAGAGTCTTGGCCTGTTGTGGTTTGTTTGGTCTTATTCAAAACAAGAGTGAAGCTAATTTACACAGCTACTGTACTGTATGTTAAAATTAAAGACACCAGAAGTATTTGTTGCTTGCCTTCTGAATGGCTTATCACAAACTGTACTCCTACTTCTGTGTGAACCAGTAGAGATCTTTGTGTTGCTGGCAAATTATTTTCCCTCCCCTTTAAGACTGTAGGAAAAAAATATAGGAGAGTTGATTCCTCAGGGTAAAACTGACTAAATAATTACACACTGAGATGATAAAATGATACTGGCTAATGTTGCAGGGCCCTAGGCCATTTTGCTCATAGTTACTTGCTATAAAAAGCATAGAAAAGCTTAGTTAGAGACAGACAGCTTTCTGTAACTTCTCAGTAGCAGAGCATGGAAGGTCTTGGGGTTTCCAGGGAGTTGCAGGTGATGACATTTCTTTGAAACACCAGTGTGCACTCAGACCACTGCCATCTATGAAGCCTGCCTTTATGATGTTTAAGAGGCAGTACTGTGGTTGCATTTTAGACTAATTCTGTGAATTCATGTGTGGTGAGGTGGATGAAAATCAAGAGCCTTGCATCAAAACAAGTTATTTTTCTGAAATTGATAATAGGAATTTTAACCTAGGTGTGGTTTATTTGATCCCACAGATTTTGAGGTATGAAATCTATAACATACCTGTCCTGGTATTTAAAAGAAAATTACTGTTGGTGGGCTCATAACACATCTCAAGGTGTACATTTCATATAAAATACATGCCCAGTAGTCAAAGAAGTTGAAAAATACTATTTGCAAGTATTAGGACAGAAGAGCTGGAGTTTCAGCCTGCCCTCTGTTTTGTGGAGGATTTACTTTACAGTATAGAGAGGTGTGCTGTTTAGAATTCACAGAAGGCACCACCCATTTTGACGTCTCTGAGCTTGTTTGCAAGCTCATCTATTTACAGTGCAAGAAATCAGAGATTTGATGGGTATCAGACAAGGGTAAATGCCAAAGATAGTTTTGCTAAGTGAAGTTAACTTGCCTCCTTTTGGGCCCAGCTTGCCAGCTGTGCATATGAAGTGAAAAGCAACTATTTAAGGATCTTTGGCTGCTTGATGGTAAAAACAGTACATCTGATGTTGCTGTCTCACTATAAAGTTCCTAAGCATCTTCTCTCCTCCCTCCTTTACTGCAACAGGAAGAGAGAAGCAGTACCAAGATAAAACTATAGGAGTCTATAAGGGAGAGTGATATTAACAGATAAAAGGTTGATCTTTTAAAGCTGACATGAAAGTCACCTCTGGTCTTGAGACTTGCATACAAAATTCTGAGGCTGAGAACACAAAGTAGTGTCATCATACTCCTATACAGTAACTATTGTGAGATTGTCTCAGCAGTCCATGTGGCAATCAGTTGTCCTTGTCCACCAAAGCATCCCTTGCTGCCAGGCCTTTTTGATAACTTTTTTCCTAGAGCGTTGCAACAAGACCATGTAAATGCAGAAGTTTGGTCTTTTCTCAGGAGGGAAGAAACTGACCCTTTTGTAGACCTTAGCAGCTGATTTTGCTACTCCAGCTTTCTGAGAAGTGGTACTGTCATGCTGGTACATCTCCTTCCTAAGGTGGAACATTGTGAGGGGTGAATCTTTGCTGTTGCAGAGGGCTTCACTGATGTGTGTCTTTTTCTGTACTGATCTGTAGACTGCAGCCAAACAGTTAGCCCAAGTACTTCTCCACTCACTCAGCGAAGACTGTTACTGGAGCCCTTTATCTGATCCACTTCCTGAGTTCATGAACAAGGAATATCAGTCTTATGTTAGCAATCTGCTTTGTCGGAGGCCTGAGCTGTACTCAGAAGAGAAGTAAGTGTTTGTTTTTATTTCAGTTTATTGAAAGGAGTGTATTCGATCACTCTTCAGTACTGCTGATTATGTCACTGATTCATGTAGTAGTTTTGTGTATTCTTGTTTTTCAACTTCCCACCAATAAGTCTGCTGAAAAAATACAATTAAACTTTGAGTGTTTTTTTTTTTTTCCCCAGGAAGAAGGAAGTCCAGCCAAAGGGCTGTCTTTGCTATGAAATTGAAATAATCTATTTAGGTTCAGTGTAGCTCATCTAAGATATATTGCAGAGCTTTTAATTGTGTGAACCTGCAAAGAAAGTATTGCCTAGCAAATGAATTATGCATGAGATGTTTCAAGTTACTGCTTCTCTTGTGAAATGAGAAAGAGGCTGGCAGGATAACTCTTGACCTTCCTCAGAAAAATGTGTTCTGTCTTTCAGTGTGTACTGCCCTCAGGACAACGTAGAAGAGGCTCTTCTCCTCCTCTTAATCAGTGAATCCATGGTAAGCCAAAAATGAGTTTGTAGTGTTAATAGTGCAAAGGGATATCTATCATTTCCATGTCTCCTGGTTGGTTTTGTTTACAGAATCTTCCCTAGATAAACAGAAGCAAAGGTTCAGGTGCTGAGTGGAAAATGCTATCTATTCTTCTATTAGTGGCACCACTTTTATTAAGTGGAATGTCAATGAGGAGTTTTGGGAATTGTCAAGAAGAGAAATTGACTGCATTCACCACAGCTGTATGGAGCTTCTGACATCCAGATACATTGTCAGTAGACAGATGTTTCCATTCATAACATCTGTGTGGATTTGTGGATCAAGAATGAGAAGGAAGAGAGCCTTGCCTAAAGCCAGGTGTGATGGTGGTACCTGCTGTTTGGAATTTCAGGATGCAGTACTCTGCTTTCTTGCCTTAGTCTGCAGTCGTTGGCTTTTTCAGTCAGGAGTTTGACAGTTTCTGATGCAGTGATGCAGGAAATCTTGTGACATGCAGAAACATTCATAATAAGCTACAGTGAAATAATTTGATTTCGTCTATTTATAACATCAGTGGCTTTGAAAAATCAATTTAAGGCAGAAAACTGGAGGACAAATAACTGCATGGTGACCTTTGATAATTTTTATGTTCTGAGAAGATACAAATGTACAGAAAACGTGCAAGAAATGTTTTCTGAAAATGTGTAAGTAATGTCTATTTTGTTTTAAATGGAGGGTGGTGACTTGTACCTCCAAGTGAGATTCAAAACCTTGGAACATCAACAACCTTCTTAGAAACTTTTTAATAACTTCCAGACAAATTGAAAAAAGATACTGTGGAAACTTTGGGTTTTGCTTCCTTCAGTTTTTCTTGTCTGGTTCTTCTGGCTCAAGTTCTTCCCCTTTCCCACAAACTTCTTCAGAACAGGGCAATTTAATATTGTCTGCTTTCAAAATTGTGGGAAAAATTGAAGAGGTGGAACCACACCAAAATATTAAATTGACTTCAAAATCATGTACATCTGAGTGTTGCTATGTGCTTTTCAGTGTTTTCTAGATTAAACCTCTGCAGCACATCTGCTTTGTGTTTTCAAGAGCTTTTCTTCAGTCTGGAGGGCTTTTCATAATTAGAAGTGGAGACTGCAGGAGTGAGGGCTTGTAGGATATCATGTGCACTTCTATTAAAATCAGGAGTGCTCATGTCAGTGGGGCTTGTCAGGGCTGGCTGAAGCAGGAGGAGGATTGGGGTCTGGAGCACTGACAGAACTGGCTGCTCCAGCCTTTTGGGGACTGGACTTGCAGTTAGAGAGGCCATGTGGGACCTCAAACTCCGCAGTCTTGTTCTCCTGAGGAGGAGAAAGTTATCCCTATCTAATAGCTTGTGAAAGGGTGAACTAACTGGTCCTGTAGCTAAGTCATGGATGAAGTTGTGGGAAAATGCTATTGATAGAAACAGGACTGCTGTGCTGAGTTCCAGGTTAAATAAGTGAGCTTGGTGTATGCTTAAATGCTGCTTCCAATATCAAGGAACTTCCTGGAGGAAGATGCCAGGCACTTTGATCTGCTACATATAAAATAAACAAAAGAAGATCCTGTAGCAGAGCACTGTAGGAGCCATGTAACTATTTCTGATTTTGGGGAAATGGAACATCTGAGCCTTTATCTTGCATCAGCCTTGCCACGAGTTTGTTCTAACTAAAATTCAGGGCAAGTGTATAGAAATACACTTAGGAACCACATGAATGTTCTTCCTAAGTGAAGGAACAGAGGGAGCAATCTAATTCATACATATGTTTGCAATCCATAAATACTTTCCTGTTCATTTTTATTATGGTACTTAGAAGGAGAAGTTTTGTTTAACTTATGACACGTTTTCCATAACAGCATTGCTGTAGGCTAGTGAGTTTTTTCATGTACAGGTTTGTTGTTTGTTTAAAGTTTTGGTTTTTAGTTTTGTGTATTTTTTTTCTTTAAAAAACAATTTAGGGAAACTCATGGAATGAATTAACAGGAAGCAGATATCCAAGTGAGGTCTCTCCCTAATAATACAATGTTAACAACTGAATAAAACATACTTTGCTTCCTGGAGAGAATGTCAGTGGCAAGTGATAACAATGTGTTTCTATAGGCCAGTAAGCAACATAGTTGGTGTTCCTGGATTTTGGCTGGATTAAGTGTTTTTCCAGTATTTACAATTGTGAACCCCTTAAAATGAAACAGAAGCATGCAATTACATTGGCTTCTCTGACACTTCAATCTGTCAGAGAAAACTGACCAGAAAGGTACTTCTTCTCCCTGATTTTTAGAGACAAAGAGCAGTCAGGCCATTGTAACTCTCTTGCAGGACTGTAAAGCCAAACAGCTTCCTCACATACCTGTTCCTGACTCCTACCACTCCAAAATGACCTTGAAGGGGGACAGAATTAGGGAAAGGAGATACAGAAAAAAATTTCAGCTTGTGGAGGGGACACAGAGCAAAGATGTACTGAGGAGGAGCATAAATCATCAGAGAACCTCTAAGTAAATAGGTGCTGAAAAGGAGCAGTGGTAGTTTTTCAAGAAATACACACCTGGAACACCTTTGCTACTGAAATCCACTTTGGTTTTATGTTTGACTTGCCTTCCTGAGGTGAAGCTGACATCTACTTTGCCAGGATCTGTGTGACTCCCAAGATGTTATGGGGGAGTAGAACTGTTCCTGTGAAGGGGAAAGCAAGAAATTGCCTTGAGATTCTTGAGAGCCAGAGCCTATTTCTCACCAAACTTTCTCTGTCTCTTAATGGTGGAGGGTTCTGGCTTGTGATTACTTATCCCTTTCCCTTGCATTGCAAGGGAACCAGTTTGCATATTCTGGTGGGATGAAATGAGAATGTATTCGAAAGGGGCATTTAACAGTTCCTTCAGTATTTCCCTCTGCCTTTGAGCCTAAGTATTTAAAAGGTTTTCAAATGGCCAAATAACATGGTATCCTCTTTCATGGCTCTGAAGATGCTTCTGTGGATATATTAACACTTACAGTGTTGTTACAGAAAGCTTGTAGCCTACTTTGCCCTGGCATTCTCACAGATTGCCTCCTGTGTTCTTTATGTCCTCTTAAAAATGGGAACGTATTTTCATAAGCTGAGATATCTCAGTAAACAATGAAAAGAATCCTGGTTGTTGAGCTTGGCAAATGTTCCTTCTCTGTGCCAGCTGTTATTTAGTCACAGCCTTTGGCTGTAGAGTTCTCATGAAGGAATCTAGTGAAACAAATCAGGCAGCCTGAAGATTGCCACAGTCAAGGCTGTCTTTAGGGGTGTTTGTGGCCTCCTGGCTACTCTGTCATTCCTTTTGTATAGCCTAAGTTATGATATGGATGGGCTGTGTTTCTGAGAGGACTCGCTCTCCTTCAGACCAAGAAGGCCAGCTGGTGATAGCCTTTACAAGCTCAGGCTGTGCCAGAATGATGTGTTCCTATCATGTTGGAGAAACATGGACTTGCCTATTTTTAAACCACTAGTCCTCTCTCTTACTGCATTTAACCTGTCTAAACCAGTGACACAGTTTGTGAGGAGAACTGAGGACATATTGTGACTTGGTGCAGCATGATTTTTCTGCTGCACCTACCAATGGGAACAGGACTGGTTCCACCATCAGGGACTTGGGTGCTTTGAGCTGCAGGGTGTAGACAGAGTAGGTTTGACATGACTAACCCTTAGTTGCAGTTTTGTTTATTTTCATAGCTATTCTCAAGAGGGTTCAGAGTTGACTGCACTGCCCTTAAAGTTAGCCAGAAGCTTCTCAGAGCCAGGAATGGAACCCTTAGTATTACTTTTCGTGTTTACTTTTGAGGCTTAAAAAAAAAAAAAAAGTTCATTGTTTGCATTTAGAACCTTCCCTTCTTGAATCTGAGGTCCAGCATACAGTCTGAAATGCCTTTATTCAGTGCTGGCAATGCTGGCTCTTAAAACTGGGGATTTTGGCTGATGTGGTCCACCAAACAAACCAGGTAACATGGGTTTGTTTTTTTTTTTGATTCTGTATTTACTCATTCTGGAAATGGAGCTCCTTGTATCCAAAACTAATAAATTCTGTGCCTGTGTAACAAAGATTAGAAATGTCATCCCCATCTTATCTCTGATTTGAATCCCTAAAGGCGATTTGACCTTGGAGGGCCTGAGAGCATGGAACAGATGGTGAGGGGGAAGGAAGATACTGGGACTTGTCCTGTTCTTTTTACTGGTGAGAACAAACTCATGGCTGAGAGCATGCCTTTAACAGAATAATGTTAAACCCATGTATTTTTAAACACAGAAATAAATAAAACCTGTTAGCTCTTCAGTTCCTAGTTTTATAAAATAACACTGTCCAACAAATGGGTTGGTGAAGAAGAATCTCTTGTTGCTTTTGTAGGTTGGTTTTTCCTTTTTCCTTTTTTTTTTTTCCTAAGTGGCACCAAGCCCAGTGGTGATACAACAGCTGGATGACCATCATGACTGTTTTACTGAGGGCTGTTGGACTATGGCAGCTGAAAGAGACAACTGGGGACAGGGTTGCCTGCTCTGTTGGCTCCTGCCAAATCGCAGTTGTGCACTTACAGTAGCAAATCTGGCTGTCTCTGTCCTGGTTTGCAAGGCAGAGCTATGTGTTTGGAACCTGCAAAGATGGACTGCAGGATGTTTCTAGTGAGAAATACACTACCTCTGCTAATTACCTCTTGATTAAATGGTTCTAATGTGAGTTGTTGGAAAACAGAATATGAGAGCTTTTTTCCTTTTGCTTTGCTTTAGTAAGTCCTGTTTCCAAACTTGCAAGGAGGATGTAAATTCTTGGAAGGTAGCTTTCTAAATCCAGATAACTGTTAGCAAATGGATGACTTTGTTACCCAAGATAACATCCATAAACAAAGTTTCTTACTTTCTGCTTCTGTCTTCCTTTTATGTAGGGTTGTTTGGCTATTTTGGATGGGGGCATATGTCTGTCTTGCTTTCAGTGATGTTTCCAGAATTAGTTCTGCTACAGTACAAGGTGTTAGAATGCACCTGAAACATGTAAGATACATCTATGTGGTCATATTTAGTAGGCAATTATAAGGGGCTCTTTTGATGAATTGACATCTGAATTGGGCACCAGTAACTTGTGGTCTGTTGCTTACCAGAAATGAGACAGATGCCATGTGGTTCACAAGGGGATATGTTTTCATTTGCTGTGCTTCTGGTCTGAAGTGGAATGAGTTGTAGTATCTCTCTGAGAGGAATTTTGTGAGTTCTGGGGCATGGTTTGTCCTCCCTGGTCTACCCAGGTGCCATTTTCAGAGCAGCTGTGCAGTCAACCTGAATATTTTCTTTGCATATATTAGCGAGGGAAACTTTCAGGTGCTGTGTAGAGATGATCAATAGCTTAGGCAAAAAGTCTGTAGCCTCTTGCATTGAATAGGTTCTTGCCATTGTGAAGAATTCATTTGTTTTCTTAGCAGTACATGCAAAATAGCCAGAAGTGAGACCCAAAGGATATGGGCTAAATATTTCCCAGCTCTTAGCAGAAAAGGCATCAATTGCATGATTTCAAAGGCGTGTTGTCAATCTTACACACACGACATTTGTTTTTCTCTCTTAATGGTAGTATTGAATCACACCAATTACATTATTACAGTACACTGTGTAAAACATGCTGCTGTTCTGTATAGAAGGGTTGCAGTGGATCTGGCAATTATGTCTATTATGAAAAGACACAAGTTGAACATTCGAATGCCCATGAATTAGGGGGCAGGCAGCAGGCACTCATTAAAGATTTTAATTGCTTTCTTTTTCTTCTTTGGAAGAAAGCAGGGGAAGCCATGTTTCAAAGTGAGCAATTAAAGGATACTTCATAGCTAATTGCTGTGAGAAGGGGCTGCTACATGGAATATATTCTATTGTAATTCATATGATTGCTTGACGTTTTATTAAGAAGCACATCTTTGTACTGCAGTAAAATTTAATTTTCTGCAGTGTAACTGTGTGCGTAATAACTGTATTGGCTGAAGTAATGGCTGTTTGGATTTGCTGTGGCTCTTTTCCTTTCTTCCTGAAATAAACAAGCCATAAATAAGCATCCTTGATGTACAGCAAATCCTCTGTGTATAGGGGGCTTCTCTAGTTTGCAGGTAAGTGTGCTGAACGTGTGGATAGGAAGGTCCAAGCGCTGTGTAGCTCAGCACTGCAGGTGCTCAGAAAGGCAGAGCCAGCATGGGTCTGAAAGTCCCCTATGGTGGCACTGCTGTGTTTGGAGCCAGACTGAAAAGCCCTGCTGACCCCCAGGGTCTGTGTCCTGTCAGGTTCAGAGACACCACAGACTGAGTGCTGGGCTAGCTCAGGGCTACCAGGCTGGGCTGGAGCCCCTTGGGCATGTGTGACCTGGTGATGGGCTGTGTCACTCAGCTGTGGAAAGGGGGGCTGAAGATGCTCAATGTCCTCGGTCTGGGCTGACTACAAAATGTGTCCAGTCTCCCCAGACAGGACTGGTGTCGTGTCTGAACCACCTACATGCACAGCTAACTGTGCCTAATGCATCCCAAAATATGCAAGTGTGATGCATCTCTGGGTTGCTCAATTACCTTGGAATACTTAAAAAAAAGGGGCATTGACTGTATATTTTTGCCTTTATAATGCAGGTTATGCTAATTCCCAGTGGTGAAACTTGTTGGTAGCACTAGTGACCTTCTCCATCCTACAAAACAGCCTTGAACAGAGCTTCTCTAGCTATGACTTATCATCTCTCCATCCTGCTTGTGTGCTGTGAGGCATGTCTGTGAGACAACGGGAACAGCTTAAAGGGAATAGTCATGGTGGGGGTGTTGAAAATGTATTTGTAGCTGTGTTTTACTGCTGCTAATGGTGGAGGGGGAGGAAATAATGCAGTAGGACAAATTGAAATTGCTGCTTGTGTTATGGATACACTGCTTGAGACCGGTGTTGTACAAATAACCTTTTTTCTGATTGTGTTCAGGAAAATGAGTGGTCTGAAATAACAGAAACACAGGTATTGAAAAAATGTTGGTGTTAATAGCTTAGAATTTTTGCATTCTCAAATGCAAAATGAAGTGTCTGTTAGTACATTTTGCTAGGAAAAATTCCCCATCCCACAGAATGGGTGTATTTATTGCAGTAACTCTGCAAAGTTTTGCCCTTGTACTTGTGAGTGACTGTCAGGATTTCCTACTAACAAATTAATATTTACAAAAACATAAACAAAGGCAAAGAAAAAAAAAAAAAGGTTGATGATGATCTGAGGGACAGCAGCCTGCCTTCTGTGAGAGGCAGGCCACAGAGACATGCCAGTTTCCTGAGTGGCTTTCAGGAAATAGTGATTCACATTCCCTTCTCTGAGCTCTGCCTGTACACTGCAATAGTACCTTGAGCCTTACGTAGGATGGTGATTTACCTTACTGTGTTAGACACAATCCATATTCTTGATAATGTTCAGTCAGCTTTTTATGGGGTTTGCTCCTTTTGGTTTTGGGGTTTGTGGTGTTTTTATGTCTCTACTATAATGTGGGCTCTTGATTTATTTTTTTAAAGCAGCTGGAATTAGCTATTGGGAATAGGTTCAGTATTGAAGAAATTGTTGAGGTAGAAATAACCATGAATTTGGTAGTGGCAACTTTTATGCATGGAAGCATAGAGAGTGATAGATTGCAAAGACCTTCTGTGGCTTTGAGATTTAAAAGCTTGAACAAAATCAGCAGGTTTATGACCCTCTTGGAGAGAATATTCATCATGCCTATGCATATGTTGCATTTAACCACTGTCTGCTTGGGTAAAGTATGATATATACAATATGTTCAATATGACTGCAATTTTAGAATGTTGCACCCTTGTAATATGCCCTATATTCCTGCTTTTGCAGGATTGGGTGTGTTCTTCATTCTAGCAGCAGTATCTCTGGCAAAACATGATGGACAGTCATGAGTTTTGATTAATTTTGTATCTGTGCTAATGCATCTACTTAAGGCTATAGCTGACTGTAATGGGAGGTTGTTGATGAGATTACAGAGCATGGGGGTGCTTTCTCAATAGCTGTTTGCTACAAACAATTGTCATAACAATGTAACTGGTGCAGAAAAAACTGTTAATGCTATTATATATATGTGGGAGGATTCACTTGGCAATAAGGATCATACAGTATATGGCTTTACTTAACTCCTTTTTTCCTTTTAAAGTAGCAGTCTTATGTTAAATCCAAACAGCGCTTAAACATGTATTTATTATTTTTAATTCTTTTTTTATTTCTACTAATGGAGATAGACATTCTATGCCTCTACTCTTGCAGAATTTTTAAAGCAGTTTTCATTGTCATGCATTCTGTTGTTCTGAACTATTTTTTAATCACAAATTGCATTTTTTGCAGTAGCATGAAAAAGAAAAATGCCTTTATGGCTGCGGGAGTTGGTGTAAGTTTATTTGTGCAAACACTGGACTGGGTCTGATCTGTCAGCTTGCCTTTAACTGCAGTCACCATTTAGCTCTTGCTTGAGATTGTGTTAGTTGTCAGTAATTGTGTTTGCAGTCTCGGCTGGAGGCTGTGATGAAGAGTTCTTGGAACTGGGGCATTACACAGATAAAATCATGATGAAACAGCTGCAGCTTAATCACAATGAAATACGCGTGGGCTTTAAGGGCTGCATATTCTAGAAACGTTTATTACGCTTAATTCCCATGTTTAACCTTTTTGCAGGAAAAAAAATCTCCCCACAATTAGAAACAAATAGGTGTAAGATTATAGTTGTGTTGTAAAATAAATCTCATAACCTTCCTGTTTCAAGGAGGGAACATTTTGTTTGCCTTTGCTCAAGGTGAAATTGCTGGCAGTTTTCTTAATTTTTCTGATCTTTTAGATGTCTAGACTTGAGTGTCTGATGTTGCACCCTTTCAGCTGAGGAGCCCAGGGCAGTGTGTCTGTGCTAGCAGATGGTGCTCAGGCTCAGTGGCATCCAGCACTGCCTCTCCCAGAGACTGGGTAGTCTGGGTGAAGCCCTCTATGTTTGGAAATCAGAGGGACTTTTCCATTTGCTCTGGAATTGTAATCTCCCTCTTGGTGCTCAGAAAAGCACAAAGGGCTGGGATTTTGAGCTAAATCTGAGTCTGTGGCATGTGGTATTTTAGGACATCCTTGGAAATTGCTGAATTGATAATTTTCTGTCAAAAGTAATGTTTCTTCCTGATCCAGACCCAGCAATGTACTGATAGCTTAGCAAAATTAAGACCTATTCTATATATTAAAAAAAAAACTGGTATTGCGTTGCCCAAACCTTTAATTGCTTTAAGTTGATGACAGGCAATTCTGATTATTAGGCAACCTGCTCAAATTAAAAAATAAAAGGTCAGTGGCAAAAAAAACCAACAAAAAATGGATGCTATTGTGAATAAATCTAGTGTAGACACAGAAGATAAATTATCAACCTTGGAAGCAGTTATCACAGTTGCAGGCAATTGAAGTAATAAGGAAGATTATTAAGGAAGGCTGTAAGGATGGCCTTGAATTTCTAATTAATGAGAAAATAAGGAAGATGGTTTAAGGATGGCCTTGAATTTCTAATTATTGAGGAAATGAGATCTGGTAGGTCTGTTTCATAATGCTCTAATTCTGTGACACAAATCCAGATGTGGTATGATGTGATATGTGTAGCAGTTCCTTCCTGTAGATACAGCTATCTTCTTGAGTTTGCTTCATGTGGCTAGAAAGCACCTCTGTGAAAACACCTTCCTTACGTTGGGATAAACTTTTCAAAGGAAAAAACCTTGAGCTGATTTTAAAAATGCTGTGAGTGATGGGTGTAGCTTCCTATGGAGGAGTCAGTTGTGTTTTGCACTGTTGGTTTCTGATGCCTCACTTGTGTGTGCACCCAGGCAAACCGGGACGCCGTGATCAGCCGAGCCCCGGAGCAGCGCGACGACCGAGCCGTCAGCCTCCAGGATGCTTCTGCAGTCTACGACCTCCTCAGCATCACGCTGGGCAGAAGAGGGCAGTATGTGATGCTGTCTGAGGTACCTCCCCCAGCCTCTGCCCCTCCAAACACCTGGCAAAGCCTCTCTTTGTGGTGGCTTGTTGGGGAAGGTGAAGATGGAGTGTTCTAGTTAGTGATGAGCAGAAACAGCTACAGAGCTATGGCTGCACAGGCCAGAAATGCACACAGAACTGTTTGAGACATGAACGTCATTTATACGTGGGCACTTGAACAAAGTGTCTGCCTTTTGAAGAGATGATGTACAGTAGCAAGTTCCATTAGCTGAGAAGTGTAAATGGTCTCATTAAATAAAAATATCACCTGGGTCTCCAGGGCTACAACAGATTGTTTCCTGACTCAAGCAGCAGTCTTGACAAAAGGTCTAAGGAGGAAAATAAATAAAGTCTGATATTCCTTTCATAATTTCTTTCTCAGTGCTTGGAGAGAGCCATGAAGTTTGCATTTGATGAATTTCACCTCTGGTACCAGCTTGCCCTGTCCATGGTAGCTTGTGGAAAGGTAAGGTTCAAACCAAAGGGCTCAGAAAGGGCACATTTTCTTCTGGAAGAGTGGATCTGGATTACTTGTTTGAATGTGTAGAGTCATATGTGTTGTGGGAGTAGGTGCCATCAGGCAGCTCTGTGAAAGGACAGTGCTCTCCTTTTAGTCTCTGATTGCACTTTGTGATAAGGGGTGTGTGTTTGGTATTGAGTACTGTTCTTTCTGTGTTGTGTTTTTTTTCTCATTACCAAGGAGAAAAATGGATTTTGTGCATAGCTGTGGGTTGAAAAGCATTATACAGCTGTCTATTGTCTTGGTTTTTGTCCAGGTTCAACATAAATGGGCTTAGTATAAGAAAGAACTGATGTCTAAAACTGCAATCAGTTCACTCTGTGTCTCTGGGCAGTTGACTTAAGCTGTGGTTTCTCCATCTGTTAAGGAAATTGTAAATGTTTTTTCATAGAGAACTTGTAAGGTTTAGTATTTTTAAAGTGCTTGGCGCAAAATATGCACTAGAAAAAGGAGCAATGTGAATGTTGGCATGGTCATGTGTTTCAGCATAAGTGCTTTTTTAAAATCAGTGTGGTGTGTGTGCAAGTCATGAGTAAACCACTGAGATGGCTGAAATGTGCTTGCAAAAAGTAGGCAAAGGTAGCAGGAGCTTTTCTTTATTAGTCTTTAAAAAAGAGGACTTTCTGTAGGAAAGGTAGATGGTACAAAATGTGGCCAGTTCATTCTGGAGTCCCCACCTAAATGTTTGGGAGGTATGGGCAAATTGATGCTGTGCAGTAGTAGAGCACTTAATGTGGTCCTATATTCTGTGCCCAAGGAGTGTACAGGAATCCATGTGGACCTGAGTGGAGACCACCAAGTAGCACTCATGTGCCAAATTCCAGCTACTACTGGCCTTTTATGGCTATAAACTGAGCCAGAAACAGTGGCCTTGGCATGGAAATAAGAGATGAATCTATGCTTTTGCAAAGAAATTGTCTTGTGAGGTATAAGTGGCTGCAAAGCTTAGAAGAGGTCTGAAGGAATTCCTTCACTTCTGTGAGCATAGGCAAAGCCTTATCTTGGAAGATGTCTGTTGTTAAGAATTCTACTTCAGAAAAATGGTAGAACAATGAGAGAAAGTCTAATAAAGACCATCAGATGTGACTAAGTATAGTAAGCAGTACTGTGGAAAGACTGAAATTTTTTTTTTGTTTTTTGTTTTTGTGGAAAGGGGAGAAAAAAATCTGAGAGAAACAAGTCTTCAAGAGCTCTTAAAAGGAGGGGTTAATTTTGTCTGTGGTGGTTAGGACAAGACGTGATGGCATCTAATTGCAACAGCACAAGTTCATGTTTCTTATTAAGAGGCAAAAAATAAGGATAGTGAAACACTGGAAAAAGAGTGCCCTGTGGAGATTGTGTAGAGCCTAAATCACTGGGGATCTGTGGAACACCCTAGGCAAATCTGTAGTGACCCCTCTGGGAGGCACCAGGAGTGTCTTCTGTGGGACCTTGCAAACTCTGACTGTTCTGGGACTCCATCATTGTCTCCTTTTAAATATAACAGATCTGGCTGATTTATGAGATACTGAAGCTTTGGCAATGCATATTAGATCAGCAGGGAGCTGAACAGAGATCTTCAGTCAGAAAGAGCCTCACAGATTCCTACAGAGGTTCAGTGCAAGCATTTCAAAATCCAGTTCCAAGCTTGAAAACAATGGCTAGACTCAATCATGTATAAAGAAATCTGAAGCTACTGGTGAAATACTTAAACAGTGAGCTTGGTGCCATGGTGCTAATACCTTGCACTGACCTATGTCAAGTAGGGGCTTACATGTCATGTCCAGCTCACCTTGGAATTCAGCTGGAGTTAGCACAGTCCTGCCCTCTGTGTCTTTGCAAATCCTTCAGGTACCTGATCCCTTGATACTGAGGACAACAATCATATACAGACCATGATAGAAAGGCACAGAATCTTACCATGAACGTGGGGCTTGTCTGAGAATTTTATTGCCTTTACAAATTGTGTAACCTGGTTCTCAACAGCAGCCAATGCTGTAGCTCTGGTAATCTCTGGAGAGAAAATGAAGATTTTTAACTGCTGATGTTTGAGAGTGTATGCAGAGAATGATTGTGCTTCAGTCTTAGGTTAGCACAGGCTAGGAGAAGTGGGGCCTGATCTTTAGCTTCTAACAACTTGCATGGCAGTTCCATTCTTGTCCATTTTATGTTTGCATACCTCTTCAGCTTCCCTACATGTTACAGAATATTTGTTACTTAGATATTTGTCTTGCTCTTTATTTTTTTTTCTCTGTAGCTGTCCTATCTTTTCAGATTTTCAAATACATCATGTCTTTTTGCCTGTACTTTAAATATTTACAACGTAAAGTGTCCTGATCTTGCCTAGTGATGTAAAAGTGCTAAATGTTCTGAGCCCTATATGGGTCAGAGGGAATTCCCTTACCCAACAATGCCATCTGTGCAGTATTTCACTTCTAATCCCAAAGTATTCCCTGAGGATTCCTGTCATATACTCTGCAATGCGTCATCTTGCTAATGGGAGATGGGGCATACATTTTTATAGTGCTTTGCAGCTTGATAGCAGGACAGAGCAAGTGCATTTCTGAGCAAGTGCTTCAGTGTAGCAGAAAGAACTGATGAGAAAACAGTGTGGTCAGTCTAGACTGCAAAATGCAGAGTAGACTTGAGCTTCTTTTATAGGTGAAGATCTATTTTCACCTGTCTCAGTCACAGCCAATTCATGATCTCATTTCTTGGTAATGAAACCTCACATCCTGCAGCATTACTTGTTCTGCAGTACAGCAAATTGTGCTCATAAATCCTGGACGCGACAGGAACAGTTTTATCAACCTCTAAATACTGGAAACTGTGGTTTCTCTGTTTTTTAAACATGTTTTTAGGATTTTCAATTCTGACCTTCTTAAAAGTGCCATAAAATCCTATTTTGCCCTCTATTCTATGCTGAATTTGGTTAGAGGTATGTTTAATTTGTATATTCAGATTTAGTCAGTCAAGTCAAATTTCTATGTAGTTTCTTCTTCTGCCAGCCAAAAAATTGCCAAATGGTGATTGTCATTTTTCACAAGTGATCAGTCTGAATGTCAGGCCAGCCACCTTGGCTCATTACCACACGTAGGCTTGAGTTTACACATTATTCTGAAAAGCATGTGTCTTAACAAAAATAGGCACATCACTTCAGTGAGTTCCTATAGGCCTTGGGGCTTCCTAAAACAGTAAATGAAAAAACTCAGGGAAGCATAACCTTCCTGTCTGTCTTTTATCCACTTAAGTGGTGGAAATAATGGAGTGACAGCAATTTCACTTTCCTGTGTTTCTCAGCAACTTGCATAATGAGAAAGATGGTGTGGTCTGGTTGTTTTTTAACCCATTTTTAGGAATGCCTTTTATATTGAGCTCTATATTCACTGAACAAGAGAGGCATGTATATCTAAATGACAATTAGTCATTTAGACTTTTGAAATACTTTTGTAGGCAAATTTAGATGGGAAAGAAAGGAAATGCTGGGAAAACCTAGACAATGGGAAAGACGTGGTGGGAGATGTCCTGTGTCACCAAGTACAGTTCTGAACAGGCCAAAGAAGTTTAAATCATTCTAATGCAGCATCCCTGTTCCTATGGCGCTGAATGCTGAATTCTTTGCAGATGCTTTGAGCTGCTTCTGCTGGTAATAACCTCAGCTATGTGGTTATATCAGCTAGAGGCTGAGTGGGCATCACAGCTCCCTGCCTGTGCTGCTGTGCATGGACAGGCTGGAGTCTGAGTGGCAAGTGGTGTAATAGCTGGGTGCCATCTGGCAGAGTCCTCAGGCAGTGAGATGAGCCACTGTCCTGCTGCCAGAGTAAAACCAGTGCAGACAGTTGCATCTGTTTGTCTCGAGATTTTGAAAAAGTGACCAGTATTGAGCAACATGGGGAAAGGAAGGACCAAACTCTCTTTTACAGAGTGGAAAAAACTGTGTGGTCTTTGCAGGAGTGAAGAGAGAGAGAGCTGCTTGGGGTAGGTTTGTTCTCTGCTGCTGCTTTTCAGCGAAACAGTTTTCCCTGGAGGTCGTGGAAGTTACCAGCACACAGCTCTCCTGCAGAGCAGGGTAGCTCTACCGACATTTCTGAAGTTGGAGGCAAAATTATCATAGTGTCTAGATGATGTATTACAAGCACAAGGGATGTGTAATAGGGTCCTTGTGCACTCGCAGGCATTTCCTTGGCCTTGGACCAGTTGGATCAATTACATGTTCCTTTTTCAGATTTCTGTCCCCTTCCACACCTACTATCCTCACACAGGGCCTAGCCTGGGTGTCCCAAAGTGTCACTGGAGCTCCCTGGGAGTAGAGACTCAGAAGTGCATAGTGAGTAGGCTCTAGCTTAAATTTATGGTACTTAAGAAAGTCTCCTAGGTCTGTATTGTAAATGTTAAAATACATGCCTTGGACAACATGAAGCAACATTGGTGCCTGTCTTCTGCCTACCACACGAGGAGACAAGATTTGTGTTTAGTGACACTGATTTGCCATTTTCCTAAGGGTAGTGAGGGAGAGATTCTTTAAGGATAGCTGTGAAGTTATTCTGTGAACACTGACTCTGCATAGTCTAAAAGTGCTGGGTCCCCTAATTGAGCCATTCAACTCTCATGAGTCTTAATCTTTAAAGTACAGTGGATGTTTATTGTTGTTGGTGTATGCAATGGATGGAAACATTTTCACACTCACGTTCAACGTCTCTGCCTGAAAAAAACCCACAACACAACTTGGTTAGTGAGTGAAGAGCTTTAGGACGTGTGTTTCTTGAGAGGAGGAGTGAGTAGTGATATAGCCTTAGGCCAGCTGAAGGAAGGCTGGAGTACCTGCTAGGAGAGGATAATCTGCTTTCACCCCTCACTGTGTACTCACTGAGAGGCTGAAGTACCTCAAGAGTGAGTAGAGGAAGAGCTTGGGAACAGCTGAAGGGTCTGTGGGGAAAAGCCTCAGTGGAGCTGGAAGCAGGTACGTGCTATGAGAGCTCAGCAGAGCTGGAAGCAGGTACCTGGAGGCAAGGACTATGCTCAGCAGGCCTTGTACTGGGATTGCTGATGGTGGTCATGTGTTCTTGTGGTGCCTGCCACAAAGCTCTCCAGCCCTGCAGAGCATGGCCAGCTCAGTGCTTGCCTTGAAGACAGCAATTGTGTGACTTCAGAGCCAGCTGCATTGTTGCTGACCCTCCCCAGCCCCCTTGAGCCCATGCTGAGGGCAACACAGGAGCAATGGTCAGCACTGCCATATAGATGGATAGACTTGGCTGTAGGGGTGTAATCTCCAAGCATGGTACCTTGCAAAATGAGGCAGATAAAGCTGCTTTCAACTACAGAAAACTCTCCTTTCTGCTCTTACCCATTATGTTTGTTCCTCTTTAAGGCAACGGGGAAGAAAAAATCATGCATGTCTACCTGAATTGTTTCCTTAATCATGTAATGCTTCAGGAGGTGTCTGTGTTATACAAAGGGAAGTAATCAAATCCTTCTTGGCATCTGTCATTCAGCTGTGTTTCTGGGGGACTAAGCTCCAGCCCTTCCCAGAGCTAGTCTTGCAGTGTCACTGTGCTCCCTTTGGCTGCTCAGCACTTGGAGATACTGCAGTCTTGCCCAAAGCTTGTGCTGGCAGCATTTTTAAGGTTTTGAAACCAGTCTTACACAGACATGAACTCTAATTTTGGAGCCCCTTAGCAAGTTGCTGATACACACTGGTAATAGCCAAATAATGACAAGCTAACGTCTGAGCTGCTCCTATCTGCACTGCACCCAAAAAAAGGAATCCTTCCCCTTATTTAAACAGTGCAGCAAAAGCAGATGTCTCTAAGTGCTTCAAGGAGCTTCAAGTTTGACTCAGCCATGCCTGTATTGCCAACATACAGCTTTCCAGAAGGTTAGAAGGAAAGTTAAAAATATATTTAATACATAATTCTGCAGCAACAGCAGACAAATTTTATGATTTAGGCTGTTCCTTCTGTTGGTATCCTTGCAAAAGCTTAGGCTGGTTGCTAGGCAACTGACATGAAAAAAAAAAAGTACATTTCTCTTTGTATTGCAGGCAGGAACCTTGGGAGCAGCAGAGGCCTCGGATGGCTCCTTAAATAGCATTGCTGGGGAATGAAAGTTAAAATATTGAACATTCATTGGTTAAAGATCCTGTTACAAAGGTCAGCTATCTTGGGAATATTCAATAGTTTGGTTTCCTTTGGTGCAAAGGAAAGATTAGAAGGGAGTTTGCCTGTGTGCTGTAGATAGTACAAAAAATGGAAATTTCCTAAGATGCCTGACTGTTGAGCAGAATACCTAGGTGGGCTACATAATTGCCTTCAGGCTTAACTCTCTTTTCTTGACAGAAGGTGTGAAGTGAGGTGTTTGTCACATTAGCAAGTACAAATGTGTGCTTATAGATCTTAGAATGTAAGAGGTGCTTGTAAGAGGGAGTATTTGAAGCTGCTTAACTCCAGTGCTCTAATTTGATAAACACCAGGTAAAAGAAAAGGGAGGGAATCAGTTCCTGTGTTAAGAGAAGTAAATGTCTTAGGGGAATAATGTTCATGCTGAGATTCACAGAAATCTCTAAATTCAGTGGAAAGCTAACAGCAAAACTACTGATTCCAGAGTTCTCAATTGCTTTCTAATTCTGTCATCTTTCTATATCAGTTCAAGGTCATTTATATCTAAATAGCTGTGAATCCCAGGACACAGGGAATAATAATTCTTGCATTGGGATGGAAGATTTCCTCCCCTTCCCCACAATCCCTTTGAAATAGTGCAGTTTTTAGACAGGATGATGCAAGGAATATAGCAGCACTAGTTGTGGAAATTCATTTGTGTACTAAACTGCCAGGTAAATTGGGAATGAGGCTGTCTACCAACCCACCATCTTGAGGAACATTTTCCATCTGGCTGAAAAGTAGCAAGGAAGCAAAAAACTAGGGAGGTTTTTGGAACGTGTGCAAGAGAAGAGCAACTGTTCATGGATGTCAAAGTCTGTCAGGCATGATTTAACTGTCTGGAAATTATTCTTTCTTTTACTTATATCTGTGTTTTCTTCAAAATGTGAAATGGCTCTCTAATTTCCTTATTTGGTTGCTTTGGTTTAGTGAGAGAACAAAGGAGAGGAAAGAATGTAAATTGTGTTGGAGTAACCTAGGAAAACCATTTGGGCAGCATCTATGGGTTTCTCATAACTGATCGCAAATTCTCTCGAGCCATTTGGAAAAGGAAGAAAGAAAATTAACTGTTGGATGTTCTTGCTTGTCTTCTGCTCATGTGCAAGCATTTTTGAGGAGTATGCCTCCATGCTTCGTTATTGATTTAGTAAATAGGGAGTAGGAGTTGTGTTCTGTGTTTGGATAGTTGTTTTTCTTTATATTTTCCTCTCTTACAGGATTCAAAACCATGGCTGCCGTAATTACACAGGAGGAGGTGTCTTCTCCATCCTTCTCCTTCCCTGAGAGCTTCCTTGTGCTTACTTCTGATTCCTTGCTCTAGACGAGAAGCCAAATGAAACCTAGTTTTCTGAAGTCCTTGGGAGCTGGTTCTAGTGCAGTCATTATAAGCCAGCAGTTAGGAAGTTAAATAGAAACAGCATAAATCCTGGCTGGAATTATTATGTGAGCCCTTCTGAAGCTCAGAATCATGAGTGGGAAGCATGTACTCACTTGGAATTCAATTTCTGCTCTTCTCAAAACATGCCTCACCAATAAATCAAATTATTATTGCCTTGCAGTGAATCTCACAAACAATGCACTTGGCTGCCTGGTCCACCCACATGAAGTGAAAGAATATGTACATTTTAATTACCAGATTATTTCAATGTTGCACAAACATTGTTTCATACTAAATATTTTTACAAACCAATGATATCTGTATTCAGTAATGACTGCTTGATATTTTTTCCGTGGCTATTAATGTCTGTAATTAGTATCTTTAAGAAACCTTGATATTACATGTCATGCCAGTCTCCCCTAAGTAAGGTCACTGTGGGAGTGGGATATTATTTCTCCTGTCATTCCTTGACTAATGTTTTCATCATCTGTATAAAATATCTGCTGAGTAAATTTTTCAAGGTGAAATTATATAATCTCTTGAATTTTTAAAATGCAGCTGGGGAGAAAGGCTTCATGTCACCTTGCTTCTAAAACCACTTCTGCTCCATATGTTTAGTTGCAAATTTTATAAACTTCTTTAAAATGACATAACTTTGTAAATGTTTTAGGAGCAGTGCAGAAAGTGTGCCTCTTGCTCTGTAAATCCATGTTCAGAAGCTCTTGAGTGCATATATAACAAAGTGACTTGACACCTGAGGTGTTTGGGTATAGGCAGAAGGTGGAACCTTCTCCTCTGCAGCTTTCAGTAGTCACTGCTTTGCCTCCTGAACAGGCTTGGGACAGGACAGACATGGCAAGGGCTCTGTGGTTTGAGGGTTTTGGAGGCTGTGGCATTGGCTTGTCCTGCAGACAGGGAGGGAGCAGAGTTCAAGAGGAACTGGCCAGGAATGGGTTGTGTCACTTCTCTTCTGGTGTAGGTCCTACAGCTGTGGCCCAAATTAGGACAGGCCTGTCACTGTCTTGGTTTGTGCTAGTGCTGGTTGTGCTGGCCCACAGGAGAGCTGCCACCAGCTCCCAGGTGCCTCCTGCTTTCCCTGCAGTTGCAGTGCTGGTGGGGAGCTGAGAAATGACCACTGGGTTGGGCTTGTGTCTATTTTTGCAAGCGTTGGCTCTGAACAGTTTTGGATAGCCTTTTACCTATCTGGCCTTTGCAGTTCACTTTTGCATGATGAGATAACAAGGATTGGTGGGGTTCAGCTGCAGATGTACTGGCTGTCACTGCATCTTGTCCTGCTGTCACTTTTATTTATTTTCTGGAAACACCTCTGGGGCTGGAATACAGGTAGGAGGGCAAGAAGATGATATCCAGCCTAGGTTCCTTATGGGTTTATGCTTGGATTTCCAACACATCCATCATGCAGCTGGGAATACCAGCTGCTTTCAGTGCATTTTGCAAGAGAGAGGAATAAGACACCACTTGTTCTGAACAAATAGGTGTCAGGGAGGTTCATTCTGAGGGATGCTAGTCACCTCGTGGCAAGAGAGCACAGCAGTGTGTTTCTTCCTGTTCAACCTCAGGGTTGAATTACTTGTCTTTATTTCTGAGAGGGATGAAGTAATGGTTCAAGCTAGGACAAAGTTCATTGATTTCCATCCTTGGTCTGAGACAAGCTTCCTTCTGCTTTAGGCAAATTGTGCATTTTGAATTTTTAATTAGTTTGCTCACTTTTACTGATCATGCCTGATGCTCACCATAAGTGGGAGCAATCTGAAGAATATAGGGCATGCTGCTGCTCTTGTTCAGACCACAAGGCAGGTACCCAAACTTTTCAAGCTGGAGGATTTGCTCCCTGCTGCCTTGATTATGAAACCCCTTTTTCCCTTAACATGGGTATGGCTGGTGTACATCTGGTTTTCCATTTTTCCAGGTTCCCTTCCAAGCAAATTCCTAATCAAGCTTTTGAATTCAGTAGCAAGAAGTGGACTTTCAGTGCTGTGGAGGAAGGGGCTGGTGGGTGCAGCCCACTTTGATGTGCTGTGAGGGGGGAAAGTGCTGATGGACAGTGGGAATGTGAAGCTGTGGTGTTGCTGCAGGGGATTGCAGCAGTCACCAGACCCTGTGTGGGTCAGAGTTCTGGTAGAGAGAGCCCCTGGGGGTCAGGAGGAGATGCCCAGGACCTGATGGGAATAGCAGATCGTTTGACTTTGCGAGGTTCTGTTGCTGCTCTTCTGTAATACAGAAAGGCCATGACTCTTTAACGTGCTTCTGAGCAGGAACATTCTATCTTGGGACTGTGTGGAAGACTTTGGGAGGAAATGGGCATGCAAGGAAAAATTCCAAGAGAATAAAATCTCCCCTTGAGCTTAATCATGAGAAAATTTGAGTGGATTAGGGTCAGTAGCGAGAAGTTTTAAATGTAAGACAAACTGTGGTTTGGGTGGAATGGGTTGGGAGTCTCTGGTAGGGCAACTCCTGTCACCTCACTGTCTGATGTGGCCTTCTGATCACTGCCTCAGACCAGAGCTTTCTTCATTCCCCTTTAAAGCATCTGAAATGTGGCAGCCATGAATGTGTGCTGTAAAAGGCAGTGTTTGCAGAGCATGTTGGATCAAAAGGGCTATGTAAGTACTAATCTTGGAAAACATCCTCATTAATGGTAACCTAACACCAGAAAGACAGCAAGAGTTTCATGGGCTTGCTTTCTAACACATGCTTGGACCACCTACTGAACAGTGTATTGATCTGCATCCACCCTTTGTATAGTGGACTCCCAGTTGCTTTCTTGTATGTTCTGGAACTGGAGAAGACACAAAACAACCTACTGAGCAGATTACTTTAGCTGAATAAACCTCTCTGAGTTAAATTGGCCTAAAATGTGAATGTATTGGAGGATAAGCTGTTTGTGATCTCTTCTGGCTTACTGGAAGATGATTATATGCAAGCAAAACTACAGCACAAGTCTTGTGTATTGGGAGGGCAGAGTTAAAATAACCAGTGCACTGATAGCTAAGAAAACAGTTTTCTGTGAAGTGCACAGACAGGGCTGCCTCTTGGATGTGTTTCCTCTGAGGTGGGAAGAGTGCGTTTGTGTGCGTACACACGTCTGCATGTGGAGGTGGGAATAAAGTTGCTGACTTGTTGCTGACATGGGATTCTTTTCTCCATAGCACTTCCTTGTACATGTCACTGCAATGTTTTGCATGGACTCTCAACAGCATTGTCTAATCAGCCTTTTTTTTATTTCCTCCTCCTCTCTCCCACTCCTCCAGTCGGCATATGCCGTGTCAGTGCTCAAAGAGTGCGCTAAACTGCGACCTACAGATCCCACCGTTCCTCTTCTGGCTGCCAAGGTCTGCATTGGGTCACTGCACTGGGTAAGCAAGCTGATGCAATTCTTATTATGTAACAGATTAGGTGCTGCAGTGACAGTGCCACGGTGTAGTTGCAGTGAGGAGAAAGGGAATCCCTGCTAAAATCATACCCACGTGTGTGCCCTTTATTGAAAAATGAAAATCCCTGCAAGAAATTTTGCAGTGAGTCATTAAAATGTATTTTGCTGGCACATTAAAGAAAGGAGGAGGGGGGAAAGCCACAACAGCAGTTCTGAGGACTGCTGCTTCAACTAAGTGTCACACTGAATCAGCCACTCTTGTAGCCCCTGGAAGACACAAGTTAATAGTGGTAAGTGGACTGTTAGGTAGTTCAGGTCTGCTGGACAACTCAGTCCTTTGTTCTTGAAGTTGCTGTGTCAGGTGTTTTGTGTTCTGGATGTGTTATTGTATGCCCCAGAAGCAGAGTGGGAGTGGAAGTTGGTGCCCATGAAATTCTGATTATCCAAAGGAGCAGAAACATCTGTCACTCTTTCTCTACTTGGTTTAAATAACTGAATGGCAGCCTGCTGTTCTCACCTGTCCTCACCACGAGGTGTCCCTGCAGTCAGTGAAGGATTACAATTGCTAAATAGAAGTAAAACAAGATGCAAGAAAACATGAAAGAAAATACCAGAAGAATCTGCACAGATCTTGGAGAAAAGTTGTAGAAGCCAATTTGCTGTTGTTTTGTTCCCTTACCCTGCGTCCCCACCTTCTACATCCCTGTCTGATAAAAGCTGCTGTTCAGCTAAACTTGAGTTGTATTAGTTTACACCACTGTCAGGTTATGTATGTTTTTGAATTAACTATACTGTTCAAACTATAATGGTTAAGCTTATATGTGAGTCAGCAAAAACTGGGCAGCATCTTTTTCTAGGAAAAATCTTCAAGTCTGAGGACCTTCAGGATATCCTTGCTGAGCTGCCCAACCTACTTCTGCTCTACATTTGGAGCAATTGAACTCCCTTGTACCCACAGCTCAGTCTCTAAATTTTGAAGGCTGAAAGTCAATCAGTGATATAAAAAAAATTCACGGTGAACGTTATTTTTTAAAATAAAGTAAATAAGTTTTTTTTGGATTCTTAGAGATGTTAAAACAGTGTGAAGGAGAGGCATTAGAGCTGTGTTGAATGCTGTTCCTAATGACTAATGAAGTTTTCAACTCAGAGCTAGCATAGAAAAATACCTTGTTACTTTGAAAAGACAGTGAGCCTGTAATTCAGTTCCAGCTTGGGCAATCCAGTATGTGCAGACTTCTCATACATGACAGAGCTCATAAAACAACTGGTTAACCCTAAAAGTAGGAAAGGCGAGGAAGAAGAGAAAAATGAGCTGGTTTTGATTATTTCAAAACAAGAGGGTTTTGTCTTCAATGTAATGTTATTTTATTGTGTGAAATGCTTTTGAGTGTTATTCAGTCAGACCCTGGTTCAGAACTGGGGGGTATTATGAAATAAAATCATGATTTCACAAGAGGGTAATTTTACTGCAGTTATCTAGAGCACAGCCATGAACTAAAACCAAATTAAAAATATTCCCTCTCCCCTTCCTTTCAGTCAGTGGCCTATGTCTTACCCTCATAGCAAACTTGATGATGGTATAGAAGAGTTTTAATTAAGGGGAGTCCAAGGGAAGTCACATCATCTTTTAAAAGAACTGAAATGATAGGGTCCCACATCTCTCAGTCAAAGGGGTGCTTCTGGTATTACTGGCAGACTCCTGTGCCTAATAAAGACCTTCCTGCTTAGCAGTGCTGTTTTTCTAAATGTCATCCTTACAGTAATTATTTGCATTTAAATTACATGGCAATCAAATCAGGATTGAATAATTTAAACTGGAAGTGAACAGGCTGATCAATGCCAGTATAAATAGAAAGGAAGATAGACATAGGACAGGAACAGTCTAATGGACAAATATTAGCAGTTACAAATACTCAAATACATCTTCCTTTTCAGAACATATAAAATATGATTAATTTTTCAATTAGGAAATATATCTGTGTACTTGATTGCTGCCTAGGCAGGAAAAGGGTGAAATCAGATAACCATTTATCCAAATGAAGCAGCTAATTTATATCCTGCATCTGTCTACTGTGTGGTGCAGTATTGTAGCCAGTTTGTGTATAGCCCATGGGCAAGCAGTACTTTAGTCTTCTTTCAGTTACTAGCAATCAAAAACAAAGTCCCAAAACACAACATTTATGCAGATGGATAATTAAAGAATGTCATGAGAAGCACAGAACAGTTTCTTTCATGATTAATCTAGTGATCACTTAAGTAATTTTGCTGGCTTTGTACATGGTGTCTCAGCACACTTTAAGAGTAGGGAAAACAGAAAATTAATTGAAATGTACTACAGTGATTTACAGCATTGAGGATGCTCTGATCACATCTATGAAATAATCTCTCAGTGCAGAACAAATCAAAGTGAAAACGTGGATGCATTCATACAGTGCCATGCAAATCAATATATAACAGAGCCTGATGCAGAAAAGAGCTGAGCCTCCCCCAGATTCTGTTGTGGCAGGATGAGTAGATCATTAACTGATGTAAGTTGGCAGTACTCCACTGGCATGTTAGGGCTACCATGCTGGCTTACATCAGGAGATGATCTGCACCATCAACCTCTAGCTTTTAGGATTGGGCTTGCAGTAAACAACTGAGTGGTATAAACAGTGTTTTGGCTACCTTTTTCAGAATTAGAGGTTTTCCAAAAAAAAAAAAAAATCCCATGTAAACAACAAATCAATACTTCATTAATTTTCAAGCTTAAGCTTGAGGTCCAGAAAAGCTTCAAAACTAATGCACATATGTAAACCACATTTGTATGGTCAGGATGCAGTCAGACCTGTACAGCAAAGTTGGAACTTCTATATTGTATCTACTAAACCATTACACAGGTGTTTTAAATGTTTTTGTAGTAGGCTCAGACTTACTTTGGAGGCAATGTGCTGCTAAGCCTTCCAGCTTGCTGGGGTTTCAGCACAAGAGTTTGCTGAACTTGCATGTGGATGATTCTACCATGCAAACACAAAGCCCATTTTTGTTTAGCCAGCGATCTTTAAGCTTTCCAGAATGCACTGTGAAGTCTTTGACTATTGTAGGTCACGGTATTGTTTTAAATTTTCATAGAAGAGTTGAGGTAGCTTGCACTGGAATATGTCCATACTGAGGTTGCTTTGTCTTGCTCCACTATAAATTCAAAGTTGTGCTCACTAAAAGGCTTGCTGCAATTTCCTCTTTCACTCAGCCTTCCCTGGCATGGTCTCAGCTGAATGCTCACTTGCCTATTTTGGCAATGACTTTGAGTTCCAGTATGAGTTGTTGTTTTTAATATTTTCATAGTACAGTTCTGTTAATTTCACTACTAATCTAGGTTCTCCAGGATGCTGTTATGGCAGGTGTTGTGAAAATACTAAAAATGGAACTTCTTCTGACAGGCAAACATTAAATACTGAATTTCTCCATTTTAGGAGCCTCATTTGAGGTATTTAGGGTTACCCTGATGCTTTCTTTTGCCTTTTACTCCATTGATTTCAATGGAGGCATGTTCAAAATATTGTAAATACACATAGAGCAAAATGGACTGTAGTCCTAGGATAGGCTTGAATCTTCTAGAACTCTGCTCTGACAAAAAGCAGGAAGACATGAGGCATGTTCTTATCATTTTCATTGCTCCACAGTTGATATAATAGCAACAGTGGTGGTGTGCTAAACTTGTGTAGCATCAAATGATGCCAGTGTTATCAGCTAATACAAGCCTTTCAAAGGACTTTGTCCCATGGCAAAAGCTGCAACACAGGATGGTGCTGTACCTCAGATATTTCCCTCACTTCTTTAAACTAGTATGCACAGCAAAGTGCTCTACTACAGCGCTGCTGGGAAGACAGAGATCATGCCATCAGTCAGGAAAGGGGGAAGAAGTGGTGTTGGGCCAGGGCACACTGTGCATGGAGTCATAAAAACTGAGCAAGACACGCTGTGGGGGTCAGGACGGCACGGGGTGTGTGTGTCAGGGGGGTTGGCAGGATGTAGATTTAGAGCTGCATACTTCTGAGGTAACAGCTTACCATTCATTACTTTCACAGACCACTTAATCAGAGAGTGCTTCTCTTCCCTTCTGTCTGTTGTTGACCCTGCCACTATAGATATTAATTGCTGTGTATGTGCTGGTTCCCAGTCACTTAGGAGCCCTGGAATCACCTGGAAATGCTTAGGTTGTAGTGCAGTGTGAATAATATTAAATGATCAAGTCTAGTCCTGTTACTGGAGTTACTCTGCCTGCTGACAGACATCTGAGAGGATTGGCATCACCAGAGTGAGAGGCTGCTGAGAAAGCAGGGAAGGGCAAGGAGCTACTAGGTATTTCTTCTGTCTTTTAAAAAAGACTTTCTTGATTACATTACCACTGCTGTTCTGGGGCAATCCCATGGGTTTTAGATATTAAAAATGACCAAGAATTTTGTCTTATATACATCACCTTTGTGAACAAACCACTCTAGCTACAGTGGAAGAAAGGCCTGGGTATTCCTAAGTCCTGGGGGCTGAGTTTACACAGACTAAATTGGTGGGCTTAACAGTAGTGACCCAGAGAGCAAATGCTGACTAGACCAGCAAGAGAAAGCACAGGATTTTTTTTTTTCTGACATACATAACATGATTGGCTTTGTGTGCTGTAAACAGCTGTGGGACAAAACCTTTTCATTAGACTATGCCTTATTGACCATTTTCTTCCTAAACATTTTTCCTCTTATCATTCTCATTTCACTATATTTGTACTCTTCTCTTTGAATTAGTCTCTACAGCTACAACCCAGTGTAATGAAAATGGTAAGAAGAGGTTGATTCAACTAATTAACATCATGTGTAATTTTGTACAGATACCCATTCTGTAGGATTCTGATCTCTTAAGTGCTTCAGTATTGTTCAGTGTCACCGGTGTCCAAATTCACCTGCTTCATTAACCTTGTCTGCTGTCTTAAGTCCAGTGTCATTTGATGTATTTCTTGCCTCTTCCTTGGTATGCTCCTCTTTTTGGCACATTAAAATGCTGTTTTCATTCTGCTATACATCGTTGATTTGTTTGTCCTTAGTTACTCTAAATGTGTGCTGGTGAGAAGTGCAATTTCTACTTAGTCCTGCAAGCTGTTGATTCAGTGGGGTAGGGCTTCAGCTTTTCTAAAAACAATCTGGGTGGCAGTTGGACACCAGCTGGGTGGCATTAGGCCAGGGGACAGCACCTGCTGTTCTCCACTCCCTTGTCAGTATGCCTCCGGGCTTGGCTTGAGCACACACCAAAACCTGTGGCCAAATAACAGTGGTGGCTGGAACAGCCACTCTCTGTACCAGGGGAAACATCCCTCAGGATAGCACAGCTAGCAACTGTTCTTTTTCCATCAAATATGAAGGATGAAGTGAAAGTGGAAAAAAACCCCAACCAACCCCAGAGTATTAGCATCTCATTGGTGTCAGTTCACAGTTTGGCAGCCTGTCTCTCTCCAGGTGCCAGGTGTTTGCTTTCTGGTGTGATAGAGGGGTTGCTTAGCTAGTGGTTCCAGGTGCCTCCTGACACTTTACATAGCTGGAGTTCAAAATGCAGAAAGTTCTTCTTAGGTTGTTTTTCCCCCATGCTTGCTTTCTTCCATGCAGGTCTTGGAGGCAGGGGATTCTCCCTGCAACCTGGAATGCTGCCTTTCTTTCCACCAGCTTTTCAGTGCAAAGTATGTAGGAAAATGTTAGAACAGTAAGGGCCAGATTGGAGGCAGGGCTTTGAGACTTTGTTTTTTGTTGCTTCTAAGAGAATAACATGGTAGGCCTTCCCTCCTCCCTTTCTCATCTCCACAATACAGACTGAAGACACCCCAATATCCTTGAGGATCCCCACAGACACAGCTTCACTGGCAGATCACAGCTCAGGCTCACTCCTGGTCCCTCACTCGGGTGTATGGAGAGGGAGCTTTTATCCACACTGCAATCTGGTGGTCCTTGCAGTTTACTTGGTTACCCCAAGTGTGTCCCAAGGGGTTATTCCTGTTCCAGGTAGTACTTTCCAGATTCACAGTTGACTAGGCCATCTGCAAGACTGATGCACTGGAGAGTTGAAACCTCACAGTGGGCGATGTGAGTGAAAGGTTTGACTTTTCACACTTGCCCAGATAGACTGAAGAGTAGGAGAATGGGAGAAGAGGGAGCAGATGGCTGCCACAGCAGGGTTGGCAGGGGAAGTGTCTGAGTGCTGTAAGAAGGAAAAGTAAATGTTCTCATAAACAGAACCAGCTGTGCTGGAGTTTATGAGGGCACTTTTTTTCAAAGCAGGCTTCAGCTAACCCAGGTTTGCATTCATAAGAATCTTTGTGGCTGGTCAAAATGTCATTAGTGTTTAGTATGAATAAATGTTTACAAGAATGTGCTAGAAGTGCTGTTTCAGCCACTCTGAAAAGTTATGGTTTTAATTATTCATTCATTAGATTAATCTGATACTGACAGGTGACCCTGGGTAACTGGCAGGCAGGAAGGCTGAATGATGCACTACTGATTTATACAGAATAGGTATTTCCAGTCAGAGACTGGAATTACCATCAGGTGACCATTCAAGAAACAATGGAGCAAAATCTCTCCAATTTTACATGTCTTCATTTCAGCTTCAAACTTTTCATTTAGTCTTTTTTTCCATACACTCTACCCAGCCCTACTCTTTTTCACTAGTCATTAGAATACCTTATATAGCTCTTTTCTTCATCTGATGGAGACTTCTTGGATGCAAGTGTGTTTGGGGAGAAGAGGAGAAACAATGAAGAAAGGGAGTGGGAATACAGCTGTTTATGGTGGCAAAGAGGTGCATAATGAATTTTCAGGCTGCAGAGATTTCATGTCCTGCATAAAAGTTTATGAGAGATGAACAATTCAGTTATAGTTGTGTGGGAGGGTTTTTTGTTGTTCATTTGTGGGTTTTGTTTTTTGGGTTTTTTTTTCTATGTGGCAGGTCATGGGCCACTTCTTCCCTTGTCCTAGGCTCTGGTCCAGAACATATTTCAGTATGTGGCAGGGAAGTTGGTAGGGCTACTGGCAGCTTAAAAAATCTCCTGAAACAAATCTCAGTCTTCCTGACGTGATCAGAGTTTAAGGGTCTTATCTGAATATCTGAATATTACTGAAGTAGGTGGGACTATTTCCAGTAGTTTTGGTAGGCTTTGGATTATACCCTCAAAGACAGGCCTTGCAGTTTAGTTGGGAAGTCCAAGTATTCTGCAAGAAATGTTCCTGTGTCAGTCAGTGGCCTCCACAGTCACAGCTGATGGGACAATGAGCAATGCTAATGCTTTCATAGTGCTTTCAGGAAAGGGTTTGATGATAACATATGTGTTGGTTGTTGGACTGAGTGATCTGATTTTCAGAAATTGGGGAACAATTGTTCTACATCTGGTTTGAATTCTGTGGCCTCAGGGAGTTGTACCAGTGGGAAGAAATCCAAGTAGTGGAGATTTGCTTCTTCACTTGCACTTTTCAGCCTTCCTTCAGGTTTATGTTAAACGTAATTTTTGTCTAATGTTTGATATTATCTAATAAATCCCAGGTTGGTTGTTTGTGAAGCCATTAGTTAATGTTGTCACCTGAATGTTTTCAAGTAATGTGACTAAGAGGCCCATTGACAGGATGCTACATCAAGTCAAGTAGATTTTGTTCGTAGGTAGCACATTAACAGATCGCTGCAGAAGGCAGATTTCTTGTCTGATGGCGCATTTTATTCCAGATTGTTATGGGTGAGTCATTTTAGATGTTAAGGAGCCAGGAGGTGCTGAAGTCTGATAATGCTGAGCATAAAGAGGGCACGTGTCCACAGGATTTGTGTCTAAACTAGCTGGATTTCAGACAAAAAAAGTACTTCCTCAAAATTAAACAACCCCATCCCATAAAGTCAGTTGTGAGGTAATTAAAGTTTCCAAAAGGAGGATTTGTCAGATAGTGTAATGGTGTCTGCTTCTTAATTAGGGATGACTCTGATTATGGGTGACAGGATCTGCATACTGTCTCTTACAGAAATGAGATCTTCCTGTAGGCTCTGTCTTTCAGGCATTACTTACAAGTTCTGCCAGTGTCTCTCCAAGCTACACCTCTCAGGGTATATACAGTGTACAGGTCTTAGTCTTTTCTACTTAAAATGCGTGAGTGATGTTAATGAGAGTTTAAAGTTAGAAATGAGAAACACTCCATTCTATAATAAAATATTTAACTTATTATTTTTGTTTAAAATTACCATTAACTCAGATTTTACAGATGCTGATAGATTTGTATCAAAAGGAAGGTTGTGGGGAGCAGTCTGTGGTGTAGTAGAAGAGAACAGCTTACATATTTAATCATTTTGGAGGCTGATCTTGAGAGATTGTGACTGCTCTCCTCTCCAATTTCTATCTATAATATCAAACAGATTTTCAAGGACATTGTGTCTTTGCAAAAGGTGCAGAAAGTGGTTAGTGCAGCAAGAGCTGCCAAGGTAGTGTGTTAGTTCAGATCAGAATTTGTGTCCTGAAATTTCTTTGTCCTTGTAGCAACAGAACTGCAAGCAGCAGCTGAGAGCTTTCAGTGGAGTTAGTGGTTTCTTGTTTTACTCTTGTAATGTTTTAAAAGACATTAAAATTTGCCAAGGTTTACAAAAATCAGACAGCAAAACTGAATGATCTTCCTTTGAAGGATGAAACCTATTAGACCTTTCAATGCCCTACTAGGGTAGTCCAGCTGATCCAGCATTTGCATTTAAGGGTGATTGCTTGAAGTGTGCCTGAAGGAAACTATAAAATAAGATAGTGTCCTTGGTTAATCTTAACCATCTGGAAGTAGTTTGGGGTGCAAACCCCAAACTTTTCTCAAAACTGCATGTGCACCAAGATCTGCTGATCTGACCTTCCACATTTCCCTTTTTATGAGTGTTCACTGGCATCACTGAAAGCCCTTGTGTGAATGGCTCTCAGATCACTTGAAGGTAAGCCTAATGGTAAAGTTTTTTTGGAGGAAATACAGAGGAAATGCCTTTAAGTCTCAACCTACCTCTTTTGCAGCTGGAAGAAGGAGAACACTTTGCTAAAATGGTGATAGACCTGGGTGAGGATGCTGGAGAGTCCCTAGCAAAGGGTTACCTGGCACTGGGCCTGTCATACAGCCTTCAAGCTACTGATGGTGAGTTACCTGTTTGCCAAGTGTGTTATATGGAGAGCATTTGTTCAAACTCTTCCGTGCAAGCAATGGGAATTTATTAGAAAATCTGCTTTCAGTGCTGACTGGACATGAAAAGCAATCAGATCACAAGATAAATGGGAACTGTTCACTTGCTCAGAGAACTGTCTTCTGTGGTAATAAAAGTGAAGTTTTTAGGTAAAGGAAGAAATGCAGGTCATTACTTAGGGGTAACAATCTGAGTGTAGCTGACAATGCTTGGTGTGCTTTACTTCAGTATTTGCAATACATATTTTTCACTTAATTTGCACAACAAAAAGTCAAAATTTCCATCTGTTTTCATATTTTTGTCACCCACTCATAAATCATAAAGAAATACAATCCAAGAACTGGAGTTAGAAATGCTTCACTTCAGTTCCTGGTGTGATACTGATTCCCCACAGAGATTCAACCTCTCTGTGATGTCGTTTCTTTTACTTAGAAGTAAACAAGATAAAAATATCTACCTCACTGGTACATGTGGATGTTGACTAGAAACAGACCACTGAATGTAAGAAATATTTTATTTTAACACTGCTGACTTGGATCT
Organism: Dicaeum eximium; assembly: GCA_013396995.1. Classification (NCBI taxonomy): domain Eukaryota; kingdom Metazoa; phylum Chordata; class Aves; order Passeriformes; family Dicaeidae; genus Dicaeum; species Dicaeum eximium. The sequence goes on from VWZP01010148.1 coordinate 156,429, forward strand.
TGAGTGAGTGGACAAGGAGCTCCTGCAGATTTGGTGCTTTGTAGTCAGAAGGGCTTGAAGTGTTTGAGAGAGTTGTAGCTCTGACCTTCATCAGGCTCACAGGTGGGAACAGTCTTTGTTTATTCTATGACTTCTAACATAGGTAGAACATATGTTCTAACATATTTTCTTTGAATAATGGCTGAACTGGTGTGTTTCCTCATCATTCTGTGATTCTGTGATTATGTGATTCTGTGATCATTTTGGCAGTCATGCCCTCATGCAAACAGTGGCTTTTCTGTCAGATAGGTTCCATAGAAACAAGTCAACTTCTTCCAGCAAAGAAGCCTGAATCAAAGCTAAAATTACTCTTTTATGTTATCATGGAATATGGGGGCCTTGCAACTTAGACCAGAATTCTGCAAGGCATGTGGCTGAGAAAGTGTTCTTGTGCTCTTCAGTAGCACAAGTTGGTGTAGTTTTCCAGCCAGCCATATCTGATCAGCTGTTCTGAGAACTGCTTTTCATCATGGAGACTAACAGGCACTGCAGCTCTCTCCAGTTCTCCATTTCTCTGCCTCAGAATAGTTCTCTATAGAAAGTTCATGTCAGAAAGTATGTCCTTCCTAACTTGAACTTTGTCTTATATATGTATTTTAAGTCCACTAGGAATGGAGTTCTGCTTAACAGCCTATTTTTTAAGGCATTTTTCTGACATCGTTTAAACTGTTCCAAAGCTATACAAGATCCCAGGGACTATTTTCAGAGATAGAAAGTTTTCTATGTCAGCCCCTTATGATCTCTTTGTAAACTTTAGTATGAAAAGAAGGTGGTTTCTAAAGAATGGAGGGGCATGTGCTATACTCTGGCTCTAAAAATATTTTGGTGCAGCAAAATATGAGTTGGAAACTCTTTTTTCCAGAAATCTCTTGAGTTTTCAAGAGACTAGTTCAACATTGTATCCTTTTTAATGTAAAACAAACAGGCTTCACAACAACTGCCTTGGATTATTTTCAGATTAGCCTCTGATTTATGTTTTGAAACAGTGGAATATATCTGCCTTCTCATTGTATCCCTAGCCTTTAAGGCAACAAGACAAGTCACTCAGTTATTTGAGGGAAATAGGAAGAGTGTATTTCCACCATGCAGATTGTATTTTAATAAAATTAAGTCCTTCAAAAGCATACTTATGATGGTCATGAATATGGAACTGTGTTTCACTGGAAAATGTCAAATTTGCACTAGCAAGACATTTTTCATTAGCATTGTTAAAAAATAGCTTATGATAGTGAGGAAGCAAAGCTAGAACATGCTGAAAGACAGCAGTTCTGTGATGTAATCCTGCCTCGTGTTGTCAATCTTGTTCATCATTGTATTTATACCAGTTCTTACTGACATATGTAGACAAGTCAAACATCTATGTGTGTGTATATGTGAGATTCTTGTAACTTTCCAGTTGAGATGGTTTTCAGTCAGTCAGTATTTTCAATAGTAGCTAAGTATTTTAGAGACATTTCACCAATTGCCTTCTAAAGCTTACAGCCTTCCATCCAAGTCAGACTTTCTTACTTAATATAACCTTTTAGTAATTATTTCTGCTCCTGTGTGACAAAGGCACTGAGGAGTTGTATTAAAGCCTTTTCTTTGTGATTTGCAAAAAGCTCTTGTAGGAAGTAAGATTTCCTGAAATATATGCTGGATAGCTTCCTTATTCTTAATGTTTAATTACATGTTTCTTGAAATAAGTCTCCTTGAAGTAGCTGAAAGATGTGTCCTCAGAGGATGTCATTGACACTTTTGCCTCAGTCTTACAAGCCCAAGCCTCCTGTTTGTAAATGTCCATTTTCTGCAGATCAGTTTCCAATGGGTCAGTGTCAACAGCAAACCATTCCTCGTCCTCCCGTACTTCCAGTTTTGACATTTTGACAAGCTGTATTGTCAACTTTTCCTCCCTTAGGTCTGGTGAAGAATTCACTGAAGACAGGGAAAGGTGAGGTGAATTTAACAAAGGCTGAAGAGGAAAGACTAAGTTGAGAATGTACTGTGAAATACAAGTACTCTTCTTACCTGACATCACCACCTCACAAATTGTGAAATCTTTGTAGATTTAACAGTCCCTCATTCTTTTTTCAGAGATGAGTGTACTGTATCTCTGTTTTCATTTAGAATTTTGGTAGAAGGTCATGGATCAGGGTCTGAATTAGAAACTCATTCTGTCAGTCTGTGGATTTTACGAACTGGCAGTGTACTGACAGCACTGGTTAATGTTAAGCCCCCTACACATTTGTTTACTAAGAAGTAAATAAATTATTAGTGAACAAACTAACTATCTTTGCTTTTGGAAATAACAGTGCATGCAGTCTTTAATTACAATTCTGGGTGCTAAAACTGTATGTTGTGCCATATTAGATGTCTTAACACAAGGGACTAGTTTCTGAAACTCAGTCATTTTTGCAAAAGGGTGCATACTTGTCAGTGTTTTAGTTTGGATTAGAAATTTATTTATGAAGTCCATTAATCTGTCGTCCCCACTTCTTACATTGGGATTCACATAAACAACCAGTTTTGCACATTCCAAACTGAATTCTTTCCCACAAAACAAATGTATTACATAACTAGACCTGACTGTGCTTCAGCTGCTACTGGGTGCTCAATCCATTGGACAAGATTAGAACTAGATTCCTGTCCCCATGTTTGTAGTGTTGATTCTCATCCTCGGCACTGTTTCATTCCATGCATTCACCACTCCTCCTGTGCTCTTAACTTTTACTAAGACAGAACTTGTCCTCCTTTGTTTTCAAATGTGATTCCAGAGCTTTGTATTTAGGTACCAAAAGAACCTGTTGGATTTTAGTAAAGCTGAAGCTCCTTTAAAAACCCAGAGTTCTTCAGAAAATAAATCTTGGGCTTCTCGGGTGGCATTTGCAAAAGTACTGTGTCTTACAGATTTCAGAAACCCCCCTGTGCCACTTTCCCATTGGTCAGGCTGCTTTTGCAGCTTATTTTAATCTAAGTAATAAGTCATATTTTGTCTTAGTTGATGGAACTGCAGTAGCCATGCTTCAGGAAGTAAAGTTGGGTAGGGACTGAAGAATTCTTTGGTGCCATCAACCTGGGAGAATGGAGCACAAATTTTAAAAGTTTAGTCAGACCCACCATGTTCTGTTTCCTTAGAGCAAACTTTCTCTGTCCGAAGTGAGAGCTTTTCAGTGATACAAGTGGGTTGCAGATTTCTTTCAATAATTCAGGGTAGGGCATCTGCAACATCTTTGGGCAACCTGTTTCAGAGTCTTGCCACCCTCCTAGTAAAGAATTTATTCCTGTATATAATCTAAATCTTCCCTCTTCTAGTTTAAAACCATTACCCTTTGTCCTATCACTATAGGACCTGGTAAAAAAAAATAACTCTGTCTTTCTTAAAAACCCCCTTTAATTATTAAGAGAGTGCAGTAAGGCCTCCCTTGACCCTTCTCCAGGCTGAAAACCCTCAACTCTCTCAGCTTTTCATTATAGGAGAGGTCTTTCAGCCCTCCAGCCATTTTCATGGCCCTTTTTTGGATTTGTTCCAATGGAACCATGTCTTCTGTTGTGGATGCCAGAGCTGCACACACCATGCCAGGTGGGGTCTCATGATAGCAGAGCAGATCACCTCCCTTGACCTGATGGCCAAGCTTCTTTTTATGCATCTCTCCCCAAATCACTTTTCATTGTTGGGGTTTTTTCCCCCTAACTCATCTCCTTCAGCTGTAAAGACCCTGTAAATGGCATAGTTAACTTGCAGCATCCGTGTTCAGTATTGTCAAGCACAAGTTTCAATGTGTTCATCCACATCAGACACAAAGCTAGAGATGGACAACCAGATTTCCAGCCTTGTGGTAGCTGAAGATGCAGTCAGTGTTGTGGGAGGTGGGAGTCACATGCTGTTTCCCAGTAATGCAGAGGCAAAGCTGACTAGTTGCAGAGTAATCACTTCATTTCCACAACACATTTTGTGTTCTTTCTGACTACAAGCTGAACATTAGTAAAATGTCTTAACAGGTGGAAGCTAGAAGTTCTAGCTTTTCCATTTGGTGTGTAATTTGAGGGACAAATGGGAACATTTCTTTCAGTCTTTCTTCAGAAAAGAAAGTGGGACATCTTCAGAATTGCTCTGTAACTTGAAGAATGGTAGTTTCCATGAGAAACAGAATGTCAGATTTTTTTCTGTAGGGATGTTTATAGGTATGGAAAGGATTTGATCAATGTCTCCTCAAGCATTTTTGTTTACATCAATCTTGGTTCTTTAGATTTTTTTCCGAATTTTCTTCCTTTTCTACCATTTATCCAGTATTTTGCAGCTTGATTTAAAGCTACTGAGAGTGATGTATTTTTAATAGATGCTGCATTTTTACATGGAAGTCCGTGTGTTTAAATTTATTATTTAAAATACAAATTTTTGGATCTGTTTTTAATACTTAGAGTAGGTTTTGTGGCCTAAGCAAGTTCTGATCTTTATGATTAGGAAATCCTGAAGATTGCTGTTCCTCCCAAATGAACCTGGTGTTCTGAAGAACTGCTGGAAGATGTAGGAATAAAAAAGGTCTGATCACTATAGCTACTGCAGCAAATAATTTACTTACAAAATTTCACTCGCAGACATACTGCAGAATCCAAAGGAATGGGTTACCTTTGCAGGTCTTGCAGAAGAATACATCTCTTTCTTCATAATAACTTTTGAGTACACTTGAATTGCACTGGGTTTATTGCATTAATATATACTACTTAGTAACTTTCTATTTTGGAGCACACACTGACTTGAGGTATCAAATCAGATACATTCATGGGTGATGTTTGCTGGTGGATTAACTACTCATCACTTCCTTATGCTGTTGATCAATAGCTCTCAATTTCAGAATAGACAGAACAAGAAACAACTGCTCTGCAAAATCTGACAACCTAAGAACCAGAAAAAAACAGCCAATGCATTCCTAAAAACCATCACTAGGATTTTATTTTGGATCTGAGAAAGCCATGTTCCTTTAAGCACTTCCTCTGTTCCTGTTTCTCTTGATGATGATATTATCAGATATAACAAGAGCTTGAGTCTTCTCTTCCTTTTCTGGTTTTAGGTAGGAATTAATTTATTCATTGATACGTGTGCATATTGGGCAGGATCCATTAGTCAGGCAATTAGAGGCATGGAAGAAGGGCATTAGTGCTAATGCCACATCTGAAGTAATCTAAAAGTCTGTTGTGGTCTCAAAGACGGTGGTGTTTTGTCACAGAGCTGTAAGTTTGGCTGCTGGTGTACCCTGTTCAACCTGCAGCACCCTCCTACATGAGGATGGTTGTGGGGGCAGTCTGTACCTGAGTCAGAATGCAGAATGTGATGCAGAATGTTACTGCTTGTAGCATTTGTAGCAGCCTGGCTGAGGGCCTCTTACCTTTTGGTGTCTAGTTAGTGTTTGACCTCTTCTCCCAGCCCCCTTCAGTGGCATATGTAAATAAAAAAATGCTTCAGTGTTTCAAACAAAGGACTTAAAATAATCTTTAATGAAAATTAATTTGAGAATTCATGTCAAAATGAGCACACACACAAACACACACAGATTTCCAGAGTGTTTATGCTCCCAGTTTGAAATACTCTATTCATTCATTTATTTGATCTGAAACATTGAATTAACTCTTAAATGGCATTGTGTCTTGTCCTACAGCTACTCTGAAGAGCACTCAGGATGAATTAAACAAGAAAGCACTTCAGACTTTGGAGAGGTGAGCAGGAATTTTGCAGATACTTGCTTTGTGTATTTTTTTCATTAATTCAGAAAAAATTTTCTTTTTATGTCTCTTTTTCCTCTGCATAAGGCTTCCTTGCTGGAAAGTTTGAAAACAGTTCATTAGATTTCAGCAGTAGTCTGTCAAAACCATTTTTGTGATGGCTAAATGCAGTGATTATTTTATTGAATATCCAAGGTAAGAATACTGTTCTGCCACCTTACAGAAAAAAAACCTTAGCCCCAAATTAGCTGCAGCGAGCTCTACAGTGCTGGGAGATGCAGCTTCCTCACATGATGCCAGCTGGCAAACGTGGAAAGCTAATTTTGTCTCAATTCCTGTGTGAAGCAGGCTTAAAATCCTATTTCTGTCATGGTGGGAAAGTACCTCCACCATGAGGGTGTAGGCAGCTATGGGGTGACCTGGCACCAGTGCACCTAGGGGACTGTCCTAATGAGTGTTTATGTGAGCACTTGTTGGAAGAGGAGGTTCCAGAGCTAGTGGTACAAAGCAGGCACCACTCACCTCTCCTTCATCCCTATTTTTTGGGGGAAAACTGATACAATGGCTCCATCCTGGAAGCAACTGAAAATTACACTCTTGTGCAACTACACTTCAGACCTCAAGTACAAGTGCTTGATTTAAAACCCTTGTTTGTCCATTCTGTGGGGTAGAGAGGTAAAGTGTGAGCTTCCTGACCCTGTTATGATTAAATTACACCACCCAAAATACTCTGGGTGGTGTTCAGGCAGTTATTTACATTTGTACAATTACATTCACAATGTACAACCCACTGTAAATGTAGATGCCTCCAGACTACAGATAGCAATTAAATGGCAGCTGATGTGGTGTAAGTCTTGGGCTGAAATATCTAATTCTGAGTTTATTGTGGTCATAATTACATAAGTGAAGAAAACTTGAGCTCTCTGGTATCTCAAAGTACAGGTTTAGCAATTTGAATAAGGTTAAAGGATCTTAGATGTTTTGCTGATGCTGACCAAGAAGGAGCCAAACATGTTTGTCTTACACTGCTTTTGTAGTGAGTGCAAGAACTGAAACCACAGATACAATTCTGGATATTTACCTTATCTGAGAGAGAATCCATTTATTCATTCATTGTTTGGATGAGGAGTGTACTACTTTAAGTCACACTAGTTTGTGGACTCCAGTGTCGTACATTAACTCTGACCAATTTTAAAGAATTGTGGTGCTGCACTGCTTTTAAATTTCCTCCTTTTTTTTTATCCATTGACCTTTCCCATTGGCTGTGACTTGTTTTCATCTTAGGGTATCTTAACCCTACCTAGGAGGCAGACAAGCTTCTAGCCAAACATTAGTTACTCAAACCTGAGCCAACAGGAATGTGACAGTGAGCTCATTACTAGTGTGTTTTTCTAAATGCCTAAGTTTGGTTTCTTTCCTTTTTTTACCTTCCTTTTGAAGAACACATATGATCTCTCAAGCCATGGTTTTGCCTGTAGTCATCTTTGTATGGGGTCTTTTCAGCTGGAAGATTGCAACAAATGTTTTTCTAATTCCTTCTGAGGAAAATGAGCAGGAGAGTAACAACCCTTTGTTTCTTTTCAAAAGCACCATTAATCTCATCTGCTATACTCTTGTGAACTTCTCCCTGTTAATTATTGCTGGAGATGCTCCTGAAGGTTTCACAAAAGACACTCTGTAAGAGGTGGCTCCCCTGCCTAACACCTGAGGGCAAAGCTGGGCTCTATCTTGGGGAGTTTTGTTGGTTGTTCTAATTTTTTGGGGNTTTTTAAGTGGAAGGAGAAATTAGTGACTTGCCTGTACTAATTGCAGGTTGATGTCTTTAGCATTGCTTCAGAACACTTGAGTGCCATCTTGACTTACAGAGTTATAGGGCATATTCAGTCCATACTAAATTAATTTGTTCTAGAGCCATTAGTTATAGAAATCAGCTTTAAAATCTTCTTGCTCACAGGCCAAGATGGAATTTGAAAAGTGCTGCCATTAAAATGGTGTGTGGTTTGTTTCCTGAAGGAATGATTTTATTGTTACTTGTTTATTATTAGCAAATCAATAGTTTTGGCATGGGTTTTAACCAGCAGTGTTGTCAGCCAGTCGTTTCTCCCTCATAAGGACATTAATTGTACTCACTTTGGGCCTGGCAGTGCAGGTGCAGTTTCCCTGGTGTCCTGGAACGCAGCCCAGAAAGAGGTCAGGAATGTTAATTGGCTATGAGGGACCTTCCTCTTCCCCATTTCTCCCCTGTGAAAGGACTTCCCTGTGCTGCAGAGCTGTGAGTGAGCTCTGTGAGTCACAAGGGGAGAATCCCCTGGTTCCTAGGTGGGCTGCCAGGTGGCATGAGCTGCTGCCCCACCTTTCCTCCTAGGTTAGGCTCCCCCAGACACTATCCCATCATTGCCTTGGTTAATGGCTTCTCCACAGAATAGCAAATTCAGACTGCGATTCCATACCTAGCGTAGTGTGAGAGGGGACAGTTCTGCCCAGGTTCACTGTTTCCTGCCTTGTACAAGACTTTAAGACACTGTAGCCTTCTCTAGTCAGGGCTTCACTTCAGTGTAGTGCCTGCTGCCTGCTGTGGACTGGAAGGTAGTATCTGAGTCCAAGCCTGAGAAGTAAGAGCCTTGGTTTTGGTCCAGGCGCAGCTCCTGTCATCAAATCATTCCTCCCTCAGTGTCTTCTCTTTCCAAATTAGGAGTCTGCTGTCAAAAATTAAACTAGAAGCTGCAGGGTAGAGCATGTTTTTGGAGCTGTGTTTGAGCACCAGCTTGTATCACAGGCTCTTGAACTTACGTCCTCTACGTGCTCATAGTGACTACTTTTTCAGTGCAAACCTAACACTCTCTTAATGTTTGAAAAGTGGCAGTATAGGAACAAGTTAGACAGCTGTGTCTATCACCTGAATTACTTAAAATAATGCTTTGATGGGTTTGTTATGAGCTCAGAGCTACTTTTTCCATATTAGTTATCCAAGTTCCAAAATATTAAGAGGCATTTAATAAAGGAGCATGTAAGTTGTATAACATCCTGGCAGCTGTGTTTCTCATATTTTTTCCTGGGATTCTGGCTTAGCCAAGCCAGCACTGTTCTGCTTTTTGTCTAGTTTCCGTGTGCTCCCCCATTACTGGACTAGTTTTCTATGGGGGAAGACTGGGTTTTGTTCTGTGCTTATGTGACTTGTGATGACGGAGTTCTGCAAAGTGCAATCTAACAGTCACTTTTCTTTTTCTTACGTGGTCATCCTTAAAGAGCACGTGACCTGGCCCCTGAAGATCACCAGATCATCCTCTACCTGTCACTGCAGCTGGCTCTTGTCAGACAGGTATGTAAAATATTTGGAAATCACTGAGTCATGGGAGGGTGGAAGAACAGTCCAGTTGAACAAGACCCAGCCTTGCTAAACAGGGTCTCTTCCTTCCTGCATTGTAACCGGTAACAAGCAGTCAGAATATGTTTATGTAAAATATTTTTTAATTCTTATTCTAAAAATAGTAATTCTGTAGCACACGGAATGGCCTTCCCTAGGGAATGCGTTCAGCTCTAACTCCTGAGCAGTCTTGGAGCAAGCCTGTGTGTGTGGGATGAGCGAGGTGTGTTTGTTCCCTGGGGACCACGCTGTGTCCTGCTCCAGAGGCTCTCCGGTTCCTGCCCGATCCCGCAGCGTGCCAGATCGCGCTCCCCGCGCTGGGGCTGCTTTATTCCAAACTTGGGCACGTTTGACGCGAGGCTTTGACGCGTGCTGGAGCTCTGCAGAGAGTGGGATTAGTTGGCATTTGAATGCTGCTGCAGGTGTTAACTCATAAAAATGAAGCTGATCAGAAAATGCTCTGCACTGCCTTTCAGAAAAAAAACCCAACTACTTGGGCTGTGCTTTATTTTTCCGCCCCTCTTTCTTAAAATTGGGGTGTTGTATTTCTCTGTCCTTTCTGTTTAAAAACTAAAGTCTTTATTGGAGCAGCTTCTGGTTTTTAAATACCAATCTATCTAGATTTGAAATGTCATCATTGTAGTTTCTTTCTTTGGCAGGCTTTCTGCTTGCTGCAGTTTTCTCTCCTTAGTCTATGCTATGGAGAACAGTTGGGTATTTCTTACTTTCCTGAGCTAATTAGGGGAGCTGTGTGTTCATTAGGTTAAACTAATTGTTCCAAGAGAGCACCCTCTTGATAGTGTCACTTTTGTAACCCTTTCATAATGAGATCATTGTGCTGTGAGCCTGCAATAAGAAAGGATAATTAAAATGGCTTATTTAACTTTCTCATCTGCCTACTGGCTGCTTTATGATGCAGTTTGCTCAGGGTCTGTCATTAAAAAACACCCAGCTACCCTTTTTTCTCTCACAGCTTTTGCCCCACAGGGAGATGGTCTGATCTGCTGCCTCTTCTGCTTGCCATGAGTAGAAGCATTACAGCTTTCAGCTTCTATCCTGAAAAACAAAATTAAGATTTTTGTGGTCATTGTTTTTTTGTTGTTTTCACTGTCACTGACATCTTAACTCATCACCCTTTCCTTTTTTCTGGTGTAGCCTGTCTTTGCAGTGTTGTTTCATCTCTCTTGTCGCTTCATTTCCCTTCCCTCCTGTTCTTTCCATTGAGTCTCTTGTCCCCGTGTTCACTTTCCTCTTTTGTCTGGTTCACCTGTGTGTTTGCATCCTTGATGTTGTGCCAGTCGCCTCTGCTCCCACAGCTGTATGATCTCAGTGTGTTATGTAGTGTCAGCCTGACCCCTGCGATGGTGCTCCTGCTCTTCTCCCATCAAGTGAGATATAAATCTTTAACGCATGCTTGGACAGAGAGCAGATACCTGAGACATCTTTATTTTTAGACTGCTGTAAAATATCCTGCTCTTCTTTTGCCAGTTTACTTAATGATAAACATTTGGTAATGCATTTTTAATATCCTTAATTATTTAAAGTATCTAATATATTCTCTTTCTGATTAACTGAAAGATAAATGATACCTTTTTGATAGATTTCATTAACTATTGAACATCACAGTTAGGGCTTTCATCAGGCAATGCTATAACACCAATAAATCAGGCTTTTTCTACATAGTAGGTTATAATATAATACAATACCTGAATGTTTTTCTCAACAAATAGGCTTTTTTGTTTCCATAGTCAGAGTCAATAAATGAGGTAACTGTACCCAGCATTGAAAAATATAGGTATCAGCTTGCATAGATAAGAGAGTGTTTTCGTGGAACAAAGCAGGAGAGGCAGCTGACCAGTAGAGTGCCAAACAAAGCTGGAGCAATTAATCTTCCTTGGAAGGCTGTAAAATATTTCCAATAGTACTTGTCTCTGTCACCACTGGGCAAGGCAAAGGGGAAATGGAAAAACATAAGCATCTCTGACATGAGATGAGGATGTGACAAGAGGAGGAATGGTTATAAAAGGTTCATGCAGAGTTGGCTTTTGAAACCACCAGCAACCAAGATAAAAGATGATGATAATGAGCTTTGTATGTGTGCCTGTGTCCTAAAACCACTGGAGTTACTGGGAAGATTGGAGGGTCTACATCAGCCCCAGAGTGTTTTAGTGGGTTTTTCAGCCAAAGACAGTGTAGAATAACCTGTTCTGTAAGGAGGGGGTCTCAATCTGGTTTTCCCCCTGAGCTGAAGTGCCAGGAGGCCAAGGTCTGTACCTGCTGCAGGGGATCTCTCCACCTGCAGTGCCTGGCTGGCAGCTGGCCCAGCCCAGCCACAAAGAGAACTTGTAGCTCCCAACTCACAGTGCCTGGTTTGGCTGCTTCTCCTGTTTCTGTGGTAACAGCACTTGGCTCAGCAAAAACAAGGTAGAATGAACATTTTAAAGCTGACTGATTTTAATGCATTGCCTTGTTTTTTAGCAGACCAGTTTCTATGGAAATTACTCTCTAGAGTCAGTAGCACTCTTGTTAATTTTAAGTGTTCAATCCGGTTTGTTTTGGGGGGTGGTGGTGTTTGTGACCTTGACTGCCATGTAAATCAGTATTAGATATGTAAAAACAACATATAGAGGCTTCATGCCATTTTAATAGTTGATTAGATCTAACCTTTCTTTTCATGAAAATGGGAAGAGAAAGATGGCTAAAGGTCAGCAGCTGAGCACTGTAAGTCTCACCAGTTTCCTGTGGACTTCTAACAGACCTCAAGTTTCAAGTGGCACTATCCAGAAAACACCTACTTCCTTCCCAAGTGTCTGGATGTACAGCTAAGATAAACATCAGTTAAGAGACCAGAGAAAATATTTCACCTGTTTTGCCCAGTTTTTGTTTGGTTTCAAGAAGAAGAGACTGCTGTCTGCCCTAAGAGAGGACCTCTGTTTTAGGAGGTATTCAAGAGGTTCTTCTTTCAGTGACTGCTTGGATGTAGGTAGTTCTGGTCTCTCTTTCTCCCAGACCACCAACTGCCTCCTCTGCTGAACAGCAACATGCTGCTTTTCTGCTGTTTCCTAGCCTAGATTGTTCTGGTGATCAAGAGTGGCTTGTAAGAAGAAGTAATAACCCATAGATGTATCTACCCCTGCTTTCCTGAGGTTCTGGTGGACTGTAGGAAGTCTGTTTTCAATGGAAACTCTTGCCAGTCATTAAAGCTTTCTCTTTTCCACGCTATAAAAAGAGATGGAGTGGGTAGTTGTAATGGTTAATTAACTGTAACTGTCAACTGATGTGAAATTATAAGGCCTAAAAATGCCTCTTAAGAGTTCCTGTTTCATTTACCATTTTAAGTATTCCAAGTTCATTCCACTGTTAGGAAGTATTTTTAACACTCATTCTGTTTTCCTTTTTATACCTATAATTGTGACATACCAGCATTGTTTTTAAGGAGACATACAGCATTATTGAAATAAATCCTACTATGTAAGAGGCAGCCTAAACAGTCCATACTGTGGCATTATTTTGGTAATGCTGCAAGATGTTATTTCTGGCCTACTGCAGCATCTTTGCTTCCTAATCAGTGTGATGTGAAGATACCTGTGTGCCATACAAAACATGTGGTATATTTGTTAACAGAATGATAAATCAGGGAACTGTAACTTCTTCTAATTGTAGGCCCTACTTAGACTTGCAGTCCAGCTGAAATAAGATTATTTTAAAGTGCAGTACTTGTAGGGAATTTTAAACTGGCAGCCTGCCTCTGATAAAGCCCTGACGTTTCAGGGTGCCATCTGGGGTGCCAGCTTCCATCTTTCTCAAACTATATAGTTACTTAAATAAAAATACATCTTTCAAAAGAAGTTTGTGTTGACTGCTGCCAAATACCTTGCTTTTGTTGATCTAGAAATTTAGTTTGTGTTTCATTGCATCTGATCTGTTGCAGGTTGTTTCACATAATGCTTTCTATAAAGACATAGAGTTTATTAATTTTGTCCATTGTTTCTAATTATGCAGCAGTACTGTGTAGGCTTCTAATGGTGTTACAGCACTAAGGAGCCTTTTTGGACTCAAATTAATAAATTAGGTGCCAGGGAAGCATGATTATTTTTCAAAACCAGCTATTGCCTGTGACTCTTATGGTACTAGAGGGAAGCACTGAAATGAGATGTAACCATTGCAGGCCCCATGCTACAGAACAGAATTACTTTAGATGACATTTCTTTCAGCAGTATGTGACTGCTTGTCCAGCAGACACAGGTTTGCAGGAGTGACCACAACTCACTTTTTTGCTGCTCTATTTCATGTGGGTTGCAGCAGAGTCAGAGAGCTTCTTGGATGGCCAGCCTGTGTTAGGGATGTGGACCTACCTGCAGTTTGATCCTAAGTCACTTTCAAATGTAAAGCAAAGTCTCAGTTTCCATATTCACACAGGAGTGAGGTCAAGTACCACTACAATTTTGAAGTCCCTCAGTAAAGGCATTAGTTGCAAGTGTTATTCTTTGTCTGATTCATACTAGCAAATTAGGATCTCCTTCCCAAGTCTTAATCATAGAATGGTTTGAAGAGGACCTTTAGAGATCACCCAGTTCAATCCTTGCTCAAAGCAGGATCATCTGGAACAGGTTGCTCCAAGTCTCCTCCAGTTGTTTGGTTTGCAGGTTTTCTTTTTCTTCTAATGAACTTTTCCTGAAACTTGTATTTTCTTATGAATACTTGTGCAGCTCTGAGACAAAGAAATAGAAGGGGTTTTTAGTCCTGAGTGCAAGAAGTCTTGACAGAAGTTTTGTTTTATCAAGTCAAATTTATATACCTCTGGTATATCTACTGGCAAACTTTGTGGATGGGGAGATCTGGGCCCACCACTGTCTGGCCCTGGCTCCCAGTTGTCTTGTCATTGCTAGAATTTTTACATTGTACAAAAACTTGTTCTACGAAACTGCTGAGGGAACATGGGTGATTTAAGCCAACATGTTTACCTTTGCAGTAGGCTTTAATAACACATGTGGTTACAGTAGCTCCACTGACAAGCAGTAATTCATTAAAGCTGAGCACTCAGTCATGTATCCCAGCCTGAATCCAAGCCAGGACATTCAGCAGTTTTGACACTGTGTGCCAGATGCCAGTTTGGGGTTATGTCTGGAGCAGGCACACTGATCTCCAGGCTTGCATGGAGTCACCAGAAATACAGTAAAGTACCATGGCTGGTGTGCACAGCAAGAGAGAAATGTCACTTGGACATTAGGATGAAGTTGTCCTATGAACAGAATATACACTGCTCCCAGAAGGATGCCTGGGATCTAGATAATCAACAACCTCTGTTGAACCTGCAGGCAGTGTCATTGCTGCTTTCCTTAATTATGTGCTTCTTGTTTTTGTGAGAGGTCTGTGGAGGAGGTGGGAATTTGACACTGGTGGTATGCCAGGGTAGAAGAATGTCTGTAAAGCTTTGCTAGGTGAGAAGTTCTCATAATAGAATAGAAGGAACTACATTCTCCATCCATTAAGAGAAGGAGCAGGAAAACATACATGAGGAAAAGAAATTTATACACTTTTATGCTTTGTTTTCTTCAGATTTCCAGAGCCGCAGACATGAAATAATTCATGTAACAGTAATTTCAGAGTAGAGAATCTTAAAGAAAATCCTCTACATAAAACTGACCAGTAAACAAACGAAAGAAAATCTGCTAATCCCTTTTGAACAGATAGCCTAAAATAGTGTACTGGATCACAGAGAGTATGTGATAGACTTGCATTCATTATAGATGTTAAGTTTTCTGCCAAGTGAGACTTGGTTTTAATAACATGCTGCTGCTGTGACTTTCAGGACTGCTCTTTACATCACTGCTTGCAAATATATTTCTTTTTCTGACAGCATTTAAAATCTTGACTCTTTTACCCTTGAACATTCAACCTTAATTTTTATGTTCTTGATCCAAATCATGAAAGGCTTTGTACAGCCATTATGAGAGACAAAATGCAGCAGAGATGTGTAATGCTCACCTCCAGGTGAAGAGCCATCCACTCATCCTAGAAAATGGAGCTGAGATTTGAGCCTCTGTGGTGCATATGTTAACATCATAGAGTCACCATGCCAAAGGATGAGGGGTTGATTGGATCAGGTCTGCTGCTCTTGTTTATGAGCAGTGATTTAGTAATGCTGCAGACTTCTTTCTCTAGAATGTGTGGGTTTTTTTCAAGTGGTGCAGTCTGTTAATTTTGGCAGCCTGTTTTGATAGTAGAAGGTGCCTAAGTAGAACTTCTTCAGAATTTCTAATTACTCTATTTGTTCTTATTTTTGAGGTATAATGTAGGACTAAAAGAGTGATGGGTTCTCATTTCCACCCCATCTCCTTCCAGATTTCAGATGCTATAGACCATCTTCAAGAAGCCCTGCAACTGTGCAAAGATGACATGAATTCACTTCATCTACTGGCCCTCCTCTTTTCAGCTCAGAAGCACTATCAGCATGCACTGGATGTTATCAACATGGCTGTTGTTGAATACCCAGAAAGCTTTAGGTAAGAGCTGTTGCCTGGTGCCATACATCCAGTCAGGAATGAACTGCTCACCAGCTCTGTTGCTCTCAGTTATACACAAGGAGCCTGTTAGATCACGTGTTACAGGTGTGTCACTCTCCTCCTGGAGAGGGTATTCTTATACTTTCTGTCTTCACAGTCTTTCTGTAATCCTTATGCTTGCTTTCTTTTCCAGTATTTGTCTTTCTGTATTGTGCTAATAGTGCTGTTTCCTGTAGTTTTTTGTATTTCACTTTAGATGTGGAGAAATGAGCGTGAGACAGTTATGAACAGTGCCTGTATCACAAATAATTTTGTATTTGGTAACTCCCTGGTTAAAACCAATTTTTTCTTGCATTGACCATTGTTTTGATGCTCATCTGTGACGCAATTTGGTGCAATATGACAGCTGGGGAAAAAGATCAGTTGAAAATCACAAGCTGTGATAATGTATAGCTGAGAGGAAGGATGAATTGCTTGCCTAGGAGTAGGTTTGAATCAGCACAGACTTCTTGGAGCCAGAGGCTTCCACTGTTCTATGTTTGACTAAGACCTTCATCCATCTGAGGGAGGTAAATTGAATTCCATGCAATTTACTGTCATGACCTTTCAAAACAATGAATTTGTCCTGTGCAAAAAATTAAAGCTACTGTAATATTCTCTGGTGATTTCATACTAGCTGAGTTTTTCAGCTGAACTGTAGAAAATCCTATTGCATTGCTGGAAAACCAACTTTCATTTGGAATTGCCTGTACTTAAATGGTGTTCTAAACCTGTGGATCATTGTGTTCAGCTAGCCTGCATTCTCAATAGCAAGAGGGAGCAGCCTCCACAGGTTTAGTCCAGAAGCTGAGTAGAATATTGTCTAAACAGAGCAAAGGAAGGTCAAATGAAGATTGAGGCTGTATAAATGTGAGCTTGAATGCTTTAGGATCTTTCAGAATTATGGTGCTGCATCAGGATATAATGTTTTTGTTGCAAACTGCATGTTGCCATTTAAAATAGCTTTGCTGCCTGTGTTTTTGAGGTTAGTTACTTTGTGTATGTGAGGAGCTAAGACTGTCTGCACATCTTTGAGAATGAAATGGAAATTAGTAATGGAAATGCTCTTAAAATGATGCCAGCATCTCTTCAGAGTGTGAACATAGGTATGACTGAAGCGGGAAATAGCCCAGTGGTGCTGAATTGTATTTTAGGGTTTTAAAGTAATAAACAAAGTAAAAAGTCCTCATACAGTCAAAGGTCACATTGTACAGTCAGAGATCAGATGTTTGTTGAAGACTACAAAAACACCTAAGATACACAAGACAGAGGAAGAGGTTGTTTATGTCACGAGAAGAGTGTTTGCCTTGTCCCATTGACCAACTGGTCCATCATGTCCTGGATCTTTCCCCCAGCAGTTACTGATTATTTATGTTTCAGGGAGGACAGAACATAGCAAACATTGTATGCAAAGTAGCTGGGAGGGTTGCTGGGTTGGTTCCTTTGTGCTGTCTGGTAATCTGATTTCTCCAAAGCTGAAAAGAATATTATCTCTTATGTTTCTGTGAGTGAGAATTTTGATGGGCACAAAGACCTTTGCCAAGGAGTAGCAGAATGAGTTGTTTTTGATAGAAACTATTAGTATTGGTAAGGAAGGCCCAAGTTCATGCTTGCTGCTAAACACAGCCTTGCTAAAGTGTGTGCCCTTGGGAGGGCCCCTCTTTGCTCCTTGCACGCACAGGGGTGTGTAACAAGGCTGACAGTGAGACTCATTCACAGGTACACATGGATGGAGGAGTAGAGGCTGGCTTCTTGCCTCTGCTGTGTGACTATCCTGTCTCCATGTGGGTCTTTCTCTTAACCAGCCAGCAAATAACTCATGAGTGAGGGAATGGAGAAAGAATGTCAGAGTTGCAAGGCAAGAAAAAAAATTAAAAGCTTTAAAAAATAGAATTAAACAAGTGTTTCTGAAAAAATGAATGGGAATCCAATAAGAAGGGGAAAGGCAAGAAAAACAGGATACATCTATAGTTTGTACCAAATTTGAAACCATATTAGGCTTTCAAGTGCAGTTTATGCTAGAAGGGCTTTACTGCTTTGTAAAACCTCTTTGAAGGGACAAAGACCTGATGCTGTTGTGTGTCTCCAGTTGCTACTGCCTTATAGAAAAATGCTAATTTTACTACTGTATGGAATGACTACAAGATGTTTCATGTAAATAGTGTAGGCAAGTTCAACTGCATCATTTTAAAGCTGTATTTAAAAGTGGTTGATTATTTTTCCCAATTCACATTTATATGAACCAGGCAACTGTGTAATGCGGTGCCTGGGGGCTCCCTTCCTAATGACATCTCTTTTTGGAAGCACAGTTTGATGGCATGGATCAAGAAAATATGATGAAAGCTGCATTAAGGGACCTTAGGGCTCTGTAGATGGCAGGAAAAAAGCCCAGAACCATTACCTAGATGTATATCCTAAATAAAAGAAAGCGTAAGATGTAAAAAATTAAGGGCTGAGCTGACCCAAACTACAGCCATCTCATGCTGTTTCCCTGGTCTCTGTATGTAATTAAAATGAGTTAGTTCCTGCTTTTTTGGTTTGATATTAAATCCTTTCATTACAAATTTTAAAGAAGAAATTTTTCAGGATAGTTCATGTAGTTGGCTGTTGGCTGTAGGAGTTGGAAAAAATATACTGCATTGCTCAGCTAACTCACAACATCCTTTGGCATGAACTTCATAATACTGACCCAAATATGTCTGAAAGCACCCCTTGTTCATGTGTTTAAACATTTACTGCACATTTCAGAGGTTGCTGTGGTGCTCAGGGAGGAGGGATGTGAAATGTAAGCACTGAATACAGCGAGAGATGCAGTGGTTTGGACTCAGCTACTGAAGAGCTGGATATCCAAAAGACACAAAATGAACTTAGGAAGATGACTTCTTGAAAGGTAGCATGTAGTAACAAATCCATTACATTACAGTCAATTAATAACTGGCTGAATTTGAACACTTGAATGTACTGTCGAGCAATGACAGAGGAAGACTTCATAAAAGATGAATGAGAGCCAGCTATGCTGAACATACTGCAAGCTGGGGTGAACCAGAAGAAATACAGTCTTGCCATGACCATAAAGGATAAAAAAATAGCAACCTTTACATGGAAGGTATCATGGGAAAAATTGCTGACACCTCTCTGTGGAGTGAGACTGCCCATGATAAAACTTAGTGATTTTACATCCTATCAATGATGGTATGCTTTTAAAGGAAGCAAATGAATGTAGTACCAACAGTTGACTTTGGTAAATATTTTCAAAAGGACTATCTTCAGCACATTAGGTAAGAAGACTCCTGTTAGCATCAGGTGTGTCTCCCCTCCATGTCAGTAATGCTATTCATTAGCCTTTCTAAAGATGGGTTTCTGTAATTTTTTTCCAGCTCTAAGGCCAGCCTTTGGTTTGTGTTCTACCTGAGTCTGGCAGTAATTACCTCCACAGGCTTGTCCCAGGGAGGAAATAATGTTAGTGAATACTCCTTTGCCCTCTAGGTGACCTTAAAATAATTAATTGTTTATTTAGAAAGAATTTTGCTTATTAAAGTCTGTATCCACCTCACAGTGTTCCATGCAGAAGTCCCATGGGTCTTGCAGCCTGCAGAATCCACCACAGAGCCTAACATGCTCCTTTATTTTCAGCTAGTGATATTTCCTCTTTCCAGTTTTGCTTGTGTAAAAGTGTTTTTGCCTTCCTGATTCAGCCACTCTTCCAGACTACTGTTTTGCTCTCTGTTCATCTTTTAGCTCTAATTGGTTAGCTTCCAGCACTGGAAAAAAATTAATGTCCATGCCAAGTATAAAGTTGGAAATAGCGTATCAATTTTATGGATGCTCTATTGCTCCCAGACTGCTTATCCAAACCTATTCTGTTGTTCACCAGGTAGTTTCATGTCTCCTGGATGGCTCCCCATTATGTTAGAACAATACAATCCTCTGGCATAACTTGTCATATCATCTAATTGCTGCCCAATGTGATGGTGAATATTTTGTTAAATTATCACATCTCTGTGGCAGTTCTGCATGTTGCACAGGGGTTGTAACTCTTAAATGAACAGATGCTAATATTCCTTCTCTTTCTAGACTGTAAGTCACTATTCTGTTGCTCTCACAGTCTGTAAACTAGTTACAAAGAGAAATAACAAAACTTCTGGGAAGCACTGTGTTCTACACATAAAGACTCAAAAAGAAACAGGTGGGTTGGTGTTCTGGAGCAATGTAGCTGTCAAATGCAGGTGCTTTTTTTTCTACAAAAAGCTAGCACAAAAGTAATTACTGTAAATGTAGGGGAAAAAAGGCTCAGAAGGCTAATAAATATTAAATGTGTATCTTGGAAAATGTTTATAAAAAAGAAAGTAAATTCTGCCTGGGGAGTTGTGCGTTATGTCTTGGCGTTGGTGTTGTTTTAGCAGAAATGTTTTTTTTGTTACAGCCAGCCCTCAAAATATAAAGTCCTCTTCTAGATTAGAAGGGGTTTACTGACAAAAAATGTCCTTGGTTTCATCACTCCTACATTAATTTCATTAAGGACATATGAAGTAATTGTCTGGCAAGATCTATTTGTCTTAGTCTGGTGCAGACTTACTGAGGGGAGAGCTATTCTGTGGAATATAAACAATGTCATTTACCAGGAGCTTCCATTTGCCTCAAAAATCTCCCAACCCTGATGTAAAATCAGGATCTCAAAATGAGGATTAAACTGTCACTTCTAGTTTGAATTTTTATTTCCATTGCTGGTCAAGCTCTTTCTTGTGTATTGAAAAGAAACAACTCGTGCCTTCTTTGAGCCCTATCTTTATGGGCACTGGTAGAGTCCAGCAGTACTGCTGACAGCAGGAAAGTAGATCTGTGTTCCTGCCTATCATCTTCATGGAGAACAGAGAGTCAGTTGTCTCTCAGTCCATGGTTTGCCCACCTTTATGTTGTGGCTGGTCTACACTACCACTGTTAAGTGAAAACAGTTGTGCCCCCTACCTCTCCCACCTCACCCCCAGGTATTACAGCTGTGCCTGCCCTGGAATGGTTTTACCACTTTTCTCATGGAAGTGGTGGTGGCCTCTTAGCTTTAGAGAATCAGCCCATTTATATGATTCCAGTTCATCATTAGGCAGGAGGCAAGGAAGCCAGTACATCTTGGTGAGCAAACAGCTTGTTAAAATTCTCAGAATACTGTTTTGTTTGAATTCCTCAAGGGTGTAAGATCTAAAGCAAGGACAGATTAATATTTTGGCTGTAGCATTTGATCATGCTAGACAACTTTTATAAATAGGATATTCAAAACTCCTAAGGGTGGAGCTTTTGTAAGCTGACTTCTTGTAGTGGTGTGTTCACACCCTGGCTGGTGAGAGTGACCCAAAAATGTTTTTGTTTCTTTATTGACACCCCAGACAATAATACAAAGTAATAAAAAATGGAAGAATGTATTTGAATGATGTAACAGTACTGTGCTACAATAATACAAAATGTGTTAGGCTTCTGTGATTCACTAAAGCAAGGGAGATATGGAGATGAAGGGTTGAGCTGGGGTTTTTGGTGTAGCAACCATGAATGTTCGAATGCTTCTGTTGGTATGTTACAATTCTTTGTTTTTTATAGAATTAACCTTAAAAAACCTTGGTGATATATTGCAATGATTGGGACTATACTCTGTAGAACTAGTAATGATATTGAGTGTTTGTATGGCAAATATATGAAGGAAAAGCTTGAAGGTAGTCTCCTGACTTCTATTAAAGATAACAGATACCTAGAGCTAAAAAAACAAATAAATTAAGAAATCCAAGGGTGCTTTTTTTTCTGGTTTGGATTTATTTCCACACTTCTGGCACTGCCCCCCTCACCCCCCATGATGAAGAAACAAAATGAATTCCTGAGTTACAGTATCCAAGATTGGATTCCTCTTTTGGCAGGTTCAAATTGACATATGCATGCTTCTCTAAGGATTGCAGTCTGATCTAAGACAGAAATTCAGCAGGTGAGCATTGATAGCCTTTTGTTCACCAGCTTGAACTGGTGGAAAGAAATATCCCCCTAGATAATGTCTGTTTGTGCCAGGAATGGATTAGTGTTAAGTGTACATGTCAATCCATCTTAAAATTACAGGGCTGGATTCAAAGGTAACTGGAGAGAATTCCATTCCCTCATAGCACAGGGTTCAGGATATGAATAAAAGGAATTAAATGGAGCTTAGAGAGAAACCTACTGCAGACTAATTTTCTTAGTATGGTATGAAAAGAAGGAACAGATAAGCAGTTTTCCAGCCTTAACAGTAATGGTTCAAATCTTTCCTCTGGATGAAAAGTCAATTTTATTTCATAATAACTTTTTCCTCTAGTATGTGGGTAAATGGCTACTGCCTCCATGCATTTAAGGCCTTTATAGTGGGCAACAGTGCTTCTAGATGTTTGTTTTGGCATTGGAGAGGTAACACTAGTTATGCAAATGCAGACATAAGGAATTTAAGAATAGATTCAAAAATGCAGGAATAGCATGGCTCATTTGAGTTACAAGCCACAGGTTCTGTATTTCAGAGCTCTGTATATCTGCCTTACCAGTCAGTCAGTCCCCCCAACACACACTTTCCTCCCTACTAAGGGCCATTTTCTTTTGAACAGCTGCAGCATGGTCTGCTTTATATTCAAGGGAAGTGTTTAGGGGCTCTGACTGTCTGCACTGGATACCAGAGTATACTGAAAAATAGCATGTGTGTATTATCTGGGCAGCTGAGTCATTGTCAGTAGGAACTTCTAGAAATGGAGTTTAACCACAGTATGTGCATGTAGGGGTTATCCAAGGTGAGAAGGGACTTAGTGATTGAGATCCTGTGTTCTCACTGGGTGATTTTGTGACCTCCAAAGGTTTTCCTGGGTCATGGAGATCCCAAGGAGAACCTAAGGCATGCTTGCTGCCTGGAAATCAAAAAGAGAACCAAGGGAGAATAGTGGTGGTATGGGAAGCCCAGCTCTAAACTTTCCCTTCCTGCTTTGGGGCTACACAGGTGTTCAAAGGGGCTGAATGGGGAGCCAGCTTGTATTAGCAACTTCAGACGGTGATTCTGCCAGAAAACAGGGTTTTGGAGCCTTCCTGAACTCCTTCAAGGCACTCTCAATATGTGGATAAAGGAGAAAACAAAATACCCAGCTTGTCTTGTTTTTTCATTGCTTCACATCTGGTGAAGGTGAAGGCTTTGGGAAGTCTGCTGTCAAACATACAGATAGAATAATCTGAAATTGTTTCCTGAGGCTCTCAGAAACTCATTACCAGAAAAGTATGGGAAAATATTTTCTGAATTTTCTGAGACCTTTAAAAAGTCTCAAATGCAAGGATGATCAAGAGTAATGGTTTTTTTTGTTGGTTGGGAATTGGGTTTTGAGAATAAAAAATAGAATTCACTGAGAATTACTGTTGATAATCATTACTGAAAAACAGATCCTGAAATATGGAGAGGCGTGGATGTTATGCTTAGCAAATTGTTTTTCAGTGCAGAAAAATGGCTTTCCAAGAAGTCTGCAGTACAGTCAAGTGATGTTGTCTTGAGATGAGTAGAGTATAATCCTCTGATCACTCAGTGAAAGGGTTGGCTTTTTTATTTCCAGCTGGTAATTTCAGACTTGAGTGACTTCTGCTCTAATGTCCCAGGAGTATTTATTTATCTAATAAGAAGAGCACAAAATGTTTTGATTTGTATTTTCTTCAAAAAGGAGAGGGAGGGGGATTTGTTCAGATGTTCTGAAGAACTCACCAGGGAACACAAACTAAGTATGGTAATTTTTCAGCCACAGATGTGGTTTTTACCTTCTGCAAACAGGGAAAGCCCTTGCTCTTCACTGTCTTAGAAATACTTGCAGTAATTAGCAATAATTGCATCTTAGATGGTAAGTCAGCTTTTGTTGCCATTGTCATTAATTTCTGTAGAACCAAATATGTAAGCAGGCACAGTCATACTATTTGATATTAGTCACTGTTGGTGTCACTTAATATCTTAGTCTCTGTTTGTAAAGGAGAAATAATGATGAATGGAGATGTTATCATGGAGAGAGAGATTGTAACCTAGAAGTTCTGTGTTACCAACATGTCTTAGAAAATATCATTACATATTTCTTATTATGCTAACATTTTTACAACAGGAAAGAGAGAATATGAATAATTATACTTTCCCTTATTAAATTTTACCTTTAATTGAAGCTTTCTGTTATGTATGTAGCCGGCATAAATTTGTTATAAAGCTGTATTTTAGGAGGAAGAGGGAATATCAGGATGGAGTGCTAAATGGCCTAATCAAGTGGCACAGTCATTAGCAGAGTTTTTTCCTACATACACCAACAGAAAATTCAACCTAGAATGATGCAAGTATGACATAGAATTGTATTTCTGAGCACGTGGCTGGACATGTGAACTGCTGGAAATCAATGCAGTGAACTCTATTCCATATGTCTCTATCAGCTGGAGAAGTGGCAGGAGGTTGATATCTAGCACCTCAAATCAAGTTCATACCAGTAAGCAGTTGAACTGAAATTCATAGTGAATAGACTCCTGGACATTTTTTCATACCATTTTTTTCTTTTATTTTTTTCCTTCTGCAGTCTGGCCATTTGTATCTGCCATCTAGGTGCTTGTGATGACTTGAGATTTTCCTGTAGTTTTTCTTGTATTTTCTCAGGTAAATGTCTTTCCATTGATGGTAGGGTATGCAGTACAGTGGGGTCTGAACCCAGCTGGGAATATACATGTCTCTGCATCTGTGTAATGAACAGGAGAGATGACCAGCTGGCAAGGAACTGTGTTGCTGAGTGAAAGAGGAAGCCCTGCCTCCTGCCTCATGAGTTTCATCAGTCAGCCATTTTGTAGGATTCTTCAAAATGTGGGCACTTACTGTGTTGGGAGGAAAAAGGGAAAACTCTTGCGCTTGGAGTTTCAGTAATGATGAAGTGTGCAGTAGTGCACAGTAGCAATGACATAACCCAGCATGAACCAAAGGGATACAATGCAGCTGTGAGGAGGAGCAGCTTTAAGTCTTCTCCAGCCCTGCACAGACCATTGCAGCAGGAGTGCTTTGAGAGGCCAGGTGATGCAGCACTGCAGAATGGCACTTGAGAAGGATGTACAGCATCTCCCACCCCCAGGTGCACGTGCCAGGGGCCCCACCACGAGGGGTGGAACTCCCTGCCAGACAAAGATGCAGAAATGACAGATGGCAACTCAGTAGCCTGGATCTCTGAGCTTTTGCAAGGCAGGTGTTAAGGATGAGTACTTGAGGTAGCTTAAAAAAGCAGCAGCAAGGGCATCAGTAAAACCCAGATTTCTCAGATGGCAGTGCAGCCTCGAAAAGAGGTAGGGATGCTCCACCACAGCAGGAAAAGCTCAGGTGGTAACTAGCACTGCATAGCAGACAAGGACTCTGAGAGCAACAGTGTCAGGGATTTTCCTGGCCTGCACAAAGCAATCTCCAAGGCTTAGATGTCCCCTGTACTGTGTTAAAACAAAGCTAGCAGTAATGTGCACCTCAGGAAGCCTCTGGTAGGTGGCATGGGGCCAGTGTTCATTTAGAATAGTTCATGTTGCTGCCATCCAGCTGTGCTGATCTCACCCCTGGAGGATTTTTAGTCTATGTGGGATTGCTTTAATCTGTGCTCTTCCTACATCTCCAGAAAGAATGGCTCCTGAGAGGGGGAGCACTGAGACTTTGGCTGCCTTTGAGCCACCACTGTAGTGCTGTTCTGTAGCAGGATTTGTTGAAAGCTGTGCACAGTAATATTGGGAGTTTATTGTTTGGAAGGATTTGTTTGGTTTTCTTTGCATCCAGAGTGCTTATGGGAATTAGTGCTACTTCATATACATTTATATGTAAAAGTCAGGATGCATATACTAAATTATCTTTTGATGAAAAACATTCTTCTGAAACTAAACTGGATGGTACATTTCCTTGTTCATTGCTCTGCTGTTAAAGCAGATGGAAATGTCTGGAGTCTCCTTTGTTACCAGGGGTATAAACTATGTCCCATCTTAATCAAGAGGCTGCACATTGTCAGTTTGGAAATGCCAGCTGAAACAAGGTTTTTGTTTTTCAAGCCCACTTAAGGAAAAAAAAGATTCAATATATATGGGCGCTTTGGAGCCTTCACACCAGATGATTTTCAAATATAATAGGGATTGAAATCTGTTCTACTAGCAACTCTGGAATTATGTTGCTTCCTTTTCTGTGGCAACCAGCAATTGCCTGCGGCTTCACTTGGCCACCTGCAAACGTCAGGGTTTGCACAGCAGGGGCATGGTCCTGTGCAAAATGCCTGTGGGGAGCAGGAAGGGAGATCCTGCAGGATAATGATGTCCAAATGTGTGTTGTGCAGGGCAGGAAAACTTGCATTTGAAAGCCTGTGGTCTTTGGTGTAATTTTCCTTCTCCGTACTGCCCTAGACAGAAATACACTTAGGGTGTATTTCTTAGTTTTGGCAGACAGATTGTATCCCACATGCGTAAGAATGCTTTTGAGTGAAGCCCCATTACATTTCTTCCAATTGGGAAGAAAAAAAGAAAAAGCAGAATGCATCTGGATCAAGACATCGTTTTAAAAGGTTTGACTGATATATAGGAAAAGGAAGACAGCAAAACAAGCTTGACTTAAGGCTTACCCTTACCCTTTCACTTAATTTTTGGGGTGATTTAGAAACAAACATGTTAAACTTCTGCAATGTTAGTTTATTATTTAAGCCCTGTGATGATACTGTGAAGGACAGTATATAAATAAGCTGCTGCAGGGGGATTTTATTCAGCTCATTAGCTGTGATAGCAGCACTGAAAAATGTATAGGGAATTCTAGTACAGATTTTTGATGTTCTAGAGGTCAGTCTAGTCTTAAAAGAAAAAAATAAGTTCTTCAGATGCCTCACTGGCTCAAAACATGCCTAATCCTTGCAAGGTTTTTTTAATTGATGTTCATCATTATTAGCTTAGACTTTACTCATTTCTCCACCCAGATCTCCTGCAAACTTCTGATGCAAAAACTGTATTTTAGATAAGGCAGTATATCTACTTCTGATCTCACTTAATTGGCCTCTGCACATGGCAGAGCAAATGTCTCATTTTATATGGTTTAGCAACTTGCACCCTGAACCTGGGAATTCTGGGCATAAAAAATATCGTAGCTGAACAATCATTTATTTTTTCCCTAAGACAGTCTAAGCAACAGTACAGTGTAAAGTTGCAGTGCCACAAAAAGATAGAAGCAGTACTCACAATTATGTATTCCAGCAGGTACTCATTATTTGCCTACATAGATGAGGCCATTGGTCTGGGATTAATTGCCACACGTACAAGAGACAGAAATCATGGTTTTAGGTGTCACTGTAAGCACTGTTATTACAGGGAAGAACCGATGAAGCAATTCTGTATCTAAACAGCACCTTAAGGAAATCATGTTTCTTACAGGGTAGGGCAGGTTTGCCCCTAAGCACTTATGAGGCTGTAATAAGCTGTAAGACTGGCTGCAAATAATGTCACAGCTGAAAAAAAGAATGTGTTGCTCAGTCATTAAGGACGAAGCCCTGTAGAGGTTGTCACAAATGAATGAATAAATTAGAAATGCTTCCTCTGATGTGTGAACTCTGAAATTAACACCACACTAAGAATAGTACAGGGTGTCAGCTCTGAGGGTGGAAGAGAAGATACTCTCTTCCAGTCTTCTGTAGTATTCAAATTGCTTTAAGCTAAGTAGCATAAATGGCTACATCTGCCATTTCAGAAGTTAACTAAATAGTGCTGTAGTAGAAATATCCCTGATCATTGGCTTGACCTAAACCTTGAGCAATGCTTACTGCAGGAAAGCAAGTGTACAAGCGGATGTATTTTCTGACCTTGGCACTTGTTTAGTGCCTACATTCACTGGTGAGCAGGTTCTATGTGGGCTGTTGGCCTTTTGAGAAAATGCTTAGTGTCTGGATTTCAAGCTGAAGAGAAGGAAAGCCAGGCTGTTTTACCCTACCCAAGTAGGGGAAAAAAGCACAGCTGAGAATGGTGCAGATGGCCTGAAGCAGACTGGCACATTGTGCTGGAGTATCAGCATCAGATGACTACCTTAAAAAGTGAGGTTCTGTCATCTCCCTGTTTTCACTGGGGATCTCATAAGCTGCTTTTCCAAGATTATCCATAATAGCAGTTTGTCTAGCTGAAAATATCCCCCGCAAGAACAAGAAGAAAATTATGTGAAACCCAAATATATTAAAGGCCAAGAAAGAGAGCATATTTATTTTTTTCTTATGGATGCTAAACCTCATCAAACTAAGCTGATGAAAAGTTATTGCAGTAAAAAAATTGCAGTGCTGCAGGATGTGTTTTCTACATGGTGTGCTTCCTGGCTCCAGGCATTTTTTCCCATCAAATTCAATGGTCAGTCAGCAAATTTTATTAAGGTTGATTGCCAGTTTCTCTTGTACCTCACAGCCACTGCTAAGAGCGTTAATTTTCCAGGAGGAAGTCACTGCTCCCTTGCACAGTGCACAGTCCATCTAAATTCCATCACAGTTGTAGTGTGTATAGTGAACAACGTTGATTATGTTTTCTGCACTTAAATAGTGCTATTAAACTGCTGCTCAAGAGTGTGCCCTATTTGGCACAAAAGCATTTTGAGTTTGGGCTTGGAATAGAATTTGCAGAGGGGACTGAGCACAGAGCTGGTACTTGGTGAAGTTTAAGGCTGCAGTTGCGTCGAGGTTTTATATAACAAATACTTCATGCCTTAGTCAGGGCCACTTGTAGTGACAGTAACTATAGTAACAAAACAAAGTTTCTAGCTAGTGAAGGAGCATTTCCAGTGAGCAGGACATCAGTTTCTGATCCAGCTCCTGAAGTATGCTTATTTATCAGTTTTGTGTGCAATGCTATTTTAATAGCTACTACTGTATTTTCAAACATATTTAGAAATTTTCATTTGTTTGCTCTTGGTGTGGTTTTTTTCCCCTCTTTTTCCTAAAACCTATGGAGGGACTTGCTCCTTTTGCCTTCAAATGGAAATGTTCTAATTATATTCCTGCTTTTTTAACTTGTTTTCCTAAAGAAATGGGGATTATGCAGTTGGGCTTTTTATACCTTGAACACTTTTGGAAATACCGGCTGATTTTAAAACAAGTTTTGACAGTGTGTTAGAAGTCCTGAAGATAAGTTTCTGCAAGTTTTCTAAAAGCAGCCTGCTGAGTCAAGGCTGGAGGGGGCAGGCAGAGGCAAGCCATGTGGTGCCAGGGTTAGCAGCTGCCAGGGGACAGCGGGGACAGCACTTGGGGACATGGCAGCAGCACTGCCAGGGACTGCTGGCTGGGGGAAACAGAGACACATTGCACTGGGGACAGGTGCAGAGGATGCAAATCTGTAGGAAGTTGCACACCACCTGGGAAAGGGACAGTTTGTGGTATTTAGGTGAAGACTATATAAATGCATACTGTTTATTTCTGTGTCTTATCTGCTCATTTGCATGTGTAACAAATCATAGCAGAATGAGTAAGGAAGGAAAGGAGGGATGCTGCAAATGGTCATCAGCACATCCTAACAAAACTTGCATGTGTTGGAGGTGAGGTAAAAGGCTGAGTCTCAGCAAGGCCTGCAGGAATGCACCTCTCTGGGAAACCAGGGAATGGTACTTCTTAGGTTTTCACAGAAATTCTAGCCTGAAAGTGGCAGTCTGCTTAAATAACAGCAGGAAGAATTATTATTCTATTAATAAAAAGGTCTTGTAAAACTTCAGTGGAGTGCTTTTCTGTTGCCAAACGGTTGTTTTACGAGAAGCAGGAAGACTTCTTTAAAGAAAGCATGGCATTTGCTGAAGCAAGCTGAAAGCACAGGAATGGCCCCAAAGCTGTGATTGCTTGGATAGTCTGCCTCTGGGTTTCCTTATCCTGGCTTCATAAATTAAATGAGTGTTGGTTTTTTTAGGTGATCCCTAACCCTCTCTTCTATTGTCTGTAGATTGTCTTTTCTGAAGTTGGGTAACTTTCTATTCAAATGGCTCATGAAACACCAATTTACATTATGACCCACCAATAAAACTAAATGTGTTACTGCTCTGTATTTCCTCTTTCTGGCAACAGCTACTCCCTCCTACTAATTCTCTAGCCATTTGGTGGCAGAGTATTTGGAGTACCAGGTAAGGAAATAGAGGTGAGGAAAATAGAAGGGAAAAGAGTAGAAGAAAGCTAAGAATCTGTTCTTTGGAGTTCAAGAAAGATAGAAAAATCCATCTGAAGCTTTTATGTAGTTTTTTGGAGCTGTTCCTGTAACTCAGAAAATCAGGTAATTCACCTTTGCTGCGTAGTGAGAAGTTGTTTTTCCAACAGCAGACAGGGAGCAAAAAGCTGTTCTTTTGCAAAAGCATGTTTCCTGGATGGTGTATAACTGTAGTAAAGCATTTCAGCTCCAGACTCCTTGCAATGATACTCTCTGAATTTCTCAGGAGCCTTGTGATGCATCAAACATTTTGTAATCAATTTGTACACCCGTGAAATGCAGCTGTGAATGGGGAAGAGTAGAAAAGCTGCATAACAGGGACCAATAGTATGTATCTGGTTAGGCTGTGAAGTTAGGAAGAATAATCTGCAAATTGAAGTTGAAAAAGTGGTTGTAGAGAAGCAGAATATAGAGAACAGAGCTGGAGTTTTACCATATCATATAAGCTAGCACCTGTGTGAGAAATGTGACTTAGGCTCCTTAATATTGTCATTTAATTAAGACTTGGGTTTTACATTTCATTTAAAATAAAGTTCTAACAAGGGATGAGATGGGTATTAAAATATTTGAATATTAAGGGGACAAATGTAATCTTAAAAGCTCTAAATAAAAGCAATTTAGTTCAAAGTGTTAAGGAAAGCTGGCCATATATAAATGAATCTACCTCTTTCATTTGACAATTGGAAAGACTTTTGTTTTGGCTTCCCTTAAATCAGCTACAGCACTAAATCCCATAATAGAACATTCTAAAATTAGTAGAACTGGCTGGATTTTCTGTCTCTGCTGCACAGTTCTGGTTAGGGTTATTAATGAAGAATTCAACTTTTGCTTTTCTCTCTGTTTTAATCAATTAATTACAGAATGAGTTAATGCAGTCAGTAAGTTTCAGGCTTCATTCTACTGTTTTGTTTTCAAAAGAGCATTTAACTTTATGTTGTGATATAGTAGCTCTAAGAGTACAGCAGTTTCTGCATGGTGTCTTCTGTATAAATGTTCTTGTGATCAGTGGTCAACAAACTAATGCTTGTGGATTGGACAGGTTCATCCCTTGGGTTTTTCTAGAACAAAATTCCCAAAGCTGTAGATCACAGTTCCGGCAGGACGGTGGTAGTGTTGAAAACAGGTAGTAATACAGTAGCTGGTGTGGCTCCATTCAATAGGTACAAGGGCCTGGAGTGCTGAAATCACTGCTTTTAGACTTGTCCCTTTCTCCTTCTGTCAGTTCACCATGCTCATAAGAAATGTATTCATAGGTGCTCTGGGCACTGGTCTGTGCTGTGAAACGGAACAAAAATTGTCTGAGGATCCAAGTAGAGACACCGTTTAGAGCAGTCATAGTATTTCTTCCACTCTTGTAATTTAGGCCTGCTTCCTGAGTAGCAATAATAAACCATGGAATGACTCATTTGACAAGGTAAGTAACTTTTATTTATGGCAGCAGAAGAAAAATTTGACAAGTGGATGTGTCCTGATGCCCTGCCCATGGGAGAGGAAAGGAAGAGATGAGTCCAGTGCCCTGGCTGGTTTTTCACACTTGTACAGGGAGTCTCACAGTTGGTTGTTTATCCAGGGAGGGCTCATACATGTGAGCAGAGCCTCTGTGTGCTGCTGCAGATGCTGCCCACTGTGGAACATGGTGTCTTTAATTGGGATGGAGCTGTACCAAGCCACATCAGGCTGCCCTGTCAGTGCAATTAGCTGCTTTAACAAGAGGGAACACACAGCTTACATGGAGAAAAAATGTTCCAGTGGTTTAATCCATTTCCCAGGGTGGTCTTTGCCAAGTTAACTCCTATAGAACTGTGTTTAGGAGCAAACCAAGTAGATGATGTATTTTACAACTTAATTAGTGTCACCATGGTGGTTTCTCCATGGCAATCTGAAGTACATAAATTTGCAGGGATTACTGGAGCAGACTTCAGCAGATTTGGGTCAGTCAAGCACATCACATTATTACTTAGTTTTCAGTGGAGAAATGAAACTGTTTGTGTAGTTGGAATCACATGAAAAACCCTGCATTGACACTGATTGAATGGCAGGTATTACATGAAAAGTAAACTTGTATCTGGAGAGACCTGACAGATAGAGCTGTGATCTTGGCCTAGAACAGGAAGAAAAAGGGATTGGGGAAAATTTAATGACAAAGCCAGTATCTGTAGCAAATCTGTCAAATGTTGCTACTGTAGAACCTCATTATAAATAAGGAACAAAATGGAAGAAAAACACAGGGAAAAAAAATCAGTCATGCCATAAGCAGTCACAAATCTGATGCATTAGGAATCTGTGAGCTTCCAACAGAGCTGATGTTTCTCCAAAGTAGTTCCTTCTCTGTCTCACTTAGCTAAAAGTACCCTGCAACTCACATGTCTCTACTTTTACTAATGTCTCTAGGGCCTCCAGGAAAAACAAGAAGTTTATCGAGTGTTATTCTGAATACTCTGTACAGGAATTGACCTTAAGGCTGTAACTTGCAGTACTATTTCATCAATGTGTTGGGTTTTACGTTGCCATTTCTGTTGGAAACAATCAATCATGCAAGCTGGTGCCGATATCCTTGACCTGTGGGTAGGAAGTGCTGCAGTTATCCTGGGGAAGGATACACTTGCAGTGTCCTGGAATTGCACAGGCGGTATGCTTGTGCCTGCCTCCTGAGGCAGGGTAGCAGTAAGCTATCCTCTGAGCTCTTTGTGTCAGCCACTAACTTTACCCCTTCTACATGTGGCTTCACTTTGCTGGGCAGTCACACATGGCTGAGTCAAAACCACAGGCTGTGTGTGTGGAAGCAATCATTTCTTACAGCTGCCTCATGCAGTCGGCATACCTACCCACCCTTCTACGGTTTTGTCTTCAAAGCCCCTTTTATATGGCAAATGGACTTGATACTTTCACATGGTTTTCCCTCTCAGGTCTAATTTTAGCCCAGTTTGGGCCTGTGACTTGACAAACACTTGCAAAGGGCTCTCATTCCATTCAGTTTGTTATATGTATATACTGAGGCTTTCATAGCCAGTCTTGCCATTTTACTTCTTCTTGGAGTCATCTTGTGCTAAAGCCTGAAGAACAGGGTAATTATTTGAAAAAGGATTGCAGCTCTGAAGCTTTTTGACTAAGGCTGAAGGAAGCTGTTATTTCATCGTATATTAAATGGCACGTGGTAATTTTAAACACCTTCTGGATTCCTTACGAGTTAAATCAAATCTGTTCAAGAGCAAAGAACACCGATTTTTATCTGTATGGTTCAATAGTTTTTAAGCCAGTCTTTTTATGACAAGATTTAGTTTATGCCGTAGATCTACAGTCAAGGAAAATAAAAATATCAGCTCTTCCATGGATACATCTTGGTGTTGGTAGTCTGTTTCAAAATGTCAAATTTCTGGTGTGTGCTGTGTATTTGAACCATGCTTCCTCTGGATGTCATTCCCTGAGGGAATTAATTATGGTAGGATATATCACATACATAATGACAGGTTCTGTTAAACTTTCTGCAGGAAAACCTGTCAGTCAGGTCAGCAGAGAGCCCAGGCACTTTCAGTTGCCTTGGAGTACTGAGTTCTGCGCAGTGGCTTTTGGGTATCTTGTCAGTGAGGTACTTAAGGAAGGGTGTGGACATATTAATGAAAATACAATGCCCTCAGCATGGTGTGAATGGAGAAGAGCACTATACCTGTGTTTTGGATATACTGGCTTAGAAAAGAAAAGAAACAGAAATTAGATTGTGAGTTCTGAATTGCAGCTGGTTTGCAGGGTGGCCTTTTAAGAGGGAAAAAAAAAGGCGTACATAAATGCAAAGTGGTTTTTATGCCTAGTGGTAAATGGTAAACAGGACAGTTATAATATTCTTAATGCTTTTAGGTTGATATCTGTTTTTCTCCTTCAGATGTACTTCAATAAAAAACTGGTACATGCTGCTAAATTTTCAGAAGGCACAGATTATAAATATACTCTTCTGATTTATCCTAGTGTTCTGCAATCTCTTACTCTGCAGAGAGCTCTGGACTGACTTAACAGAATATGTAACACTGGATAAACGTGGAGATATCATTGTGTTCAGATTTCAGTGAGTTCAGTCCAGCCTCTCTCTGTCCCTCTCCTTGGCTGAGATGTTCAGGTGCAGAGTTTGGCCTCAGGCTGCTGTGCTCTGTCTCCATGGTCAGCCCTGGCAGCCCATGCAAGCCAGGCATTTCTGCATGGGCTTTCCACACAGGAGAAAGGAAAGCATAGGGCTCTTCTCTATGAAAGGCTGGAGCTTGCTATGCATCATCACTTCTGTTCCTTTCTTTTTTTTCAGATGCAGAATCCTTGTGGATATATGGAAGGCTAGAATTCTGCAAATGAACCATTTATTTAAGGGCATTAAGTAGGGAGTCAGCTGCAAGCTGATCTAACTGCACTAACCCTGCACTTCATTTCTGTGTTTATCTGATGCATGTTCATTTCTAGAGAGTTAAAGCTGCCTGAGCTTTTCTGAAGCTTGAGTGCCAGATCCTCAGCTAGTTTAAAAAGACAAAACTCCATTCATTTCAATTGAACAGAGCTGATTACCTTCAGCTGACTGTCAGCCCTGAATGTTTAGTTTTTTACCTGTTCCATTACAGCTGCTAGCTCTAAATTTTTGAGCACAGTTCAGTTATAAAAGCACTGTTGAGTAAAAATTTGTAAAGGTCAGTGGTTGCTAAGTGCTGGACTGTGTCTCAAAAAAACCCCACCTTCTGTGGGTGGGTGAAGAGCACAAAAGTAAACCAAAAACCAGTAATCCTGTCACCTGCACTGTGCTGTAAAATGAAACCTGTTTTTCAGCAGTCAGACCTGGTTAATTCCAGCCAGCCTTTAAATTGTATTTGCAGTTTTACACTAAGGTGTTTTTTTCTAGATGTTATTGAAAGAAGGCCAAATATTTTTGAATGTTTAAAATGTAATTATTATGCATGTTTTCTCAAAGGATTTTCTCTAATCACATGTGCAGTGCTATAGATCTATAATATTGTGTCATCTTCTCTCAGCAACATCTGGAAGATCTGTCACACTGGGGTGTACTATACTGCAGAAAAATAATCCATTAATCTGATTTTAGGTTCAATCTGCTGTGGATTCTCTTTTTACTTTTGATTTGTTTTGGTTTG
Organism: Dicaeum eximium; assembly: GCA_013396995.1. NCBI lineage: Eukaryota > Metazoa > Chordata > Aves > Passeriformes > Dicaeidae > Dicaeum > Dicaeum eximium. Next base: position 191,390 of record VWZP01010148.1, read on the forward strand.
TTTGGGTTTTTTTTTTTACCATGCATATATATTTCACACCTTTCTCTTAAGGCTTTTATTTTTTTGTTGGCAGCTCTAATTGAAATTTGTTAGGTATCTCTGACAGGTTGAGACTCTGATTGTTACTCGTGAGCAGTGACTCAGCTTATACAGTGTAAGGTGTACCTGTAAGGAGTCATATGTGCAACAGTGCTGTTCAAATTTACAGCAAAGCTAAGGAATAAAGCTTCACATTTAATATACAGCCTGCAAGATCCTGAATTATGTTCATGTTCAGCTGAACTGTGCACAGCTTTCTGCTGGGAAAACCTGACTCTGAGGTAGTAGTCAAGGATGCTGCTGTGGAACTGGGTTCTGTAAGTCAGCAATGTCCTTGGGTTGGTGTATGTAGTAGTTGGGAAATCATTAGAAAAAAATGGCTGGAAACAAACCTAGCTGTTGGCAGTTATATTCTGAGTTTTTTATCTCAGAGTAACGGTTAAGGAGAGCTATCACAGTATCAGCTCAGTTGTCTGGCCTGAGATCTGTGGGGAATCTTTACTGATGGGGAGACAACAACATGACAAAAGGTGCCACCATTGCCAAAGCCAATCTGCACAGTCTCAAACCTGACAGGGGTTAGGGGCTACAAGTCCTAACTCTGCAATTAGCCTTGTACAAAGTGAAAAGGAACTATAAAGTAAGAACTTCATAAGGAAATTTAATGCATCTTCAAAATACTCTCTGTGGTGAAAATGCAGCCCAGTACTACTACGAATACAGTTTTGTCTGCCTGATTTTTCTAAGTCGCTGTGCTGTGTTGAGCCAGATGGTAACACAGGTTTTGCTAGATAAGCTCAATTGTGCCAGTGAAGAACTGAGTAAAACTGCAGTAGCTGATCTTCAGGACATCTGTTGAAGTACAGACCTGAGTCTGAATGCTGGTCCCTAGCTCTGCATTAAAGGTGATGCTCCTGTGTCTTCCTGCTGCTGTTCTGCACTAACTCTGTTCAGCTGGTGCTGATGTAGGCTGCAGTTACATCGTGGTTTTGCTTTGCAGGCCTAGACAAATATAATTCCTGATGGTAGCAAAATAGCCATTTCTTTCTCTGGAATTTTCTTTGGTGAAGCCAGCAGTTTTCTGTCTATTTACCAAAATGCAGGTTTGTTCTAGATACTGTGGGTTTGTTTGGGTTTTTGGGTTTTCTTAGAAGTTGTTTTTGGGATTGGGTTTGTTAGGGGTTTTTTCAGAAACGAAGGAGCTTTTGTCTGTCTTCATTTCTGTCACTTCTTCCACCTTTTAACCGTGTGTTTCCCTGTATTTTTTTCAGGCTGGCATATAAACCTGCTCCTTCATATCTTGCAGAACAAGCTCATCTTGTAAAAAGCACTGCCTCTGAACTGTCATAAGTATATGGTGGGTTGTCTTAGCCAGAACCTAGGTTGAAACATAACCACATGTTCCCCAGAACCAGTATTCTATAGTGAAATTCAGTGGGGTTTGACTGATTGATTTCCACCTTTTCAGCTCTGCTGAGACGTGCAGTCAGTGTGTGCTAAATATCAGCACACTCTGGCCCTTCTTGTGTTACTCATGTTAATAGTTTGTCCCCTGCAAAGTTAAGCAGTTAGGAGTGAGTCTCTCAGATCATTCTCCTCATAAAGAGCTGGATCTACCAAGGTTCTTAAGCACATGCTAAGTTTTAATGAGAGGAATAATTGGTTTCTTGTTGACTTCAGCAGGAGTCGTGCTTAAAGATGAAGACCTCTTATACATGTGTTACTGTAATAGTGCCAAGGTGACATAAATTATATTGCTCCAGATTAAAATAATGAAAAGAGTGAGGTCTATTTACCAACATTGCATAATGCAGTATGAAGAAAGCTTATTTTATGCCTATTGTTTATACAGCAAAGCCAAATTTTGTGTGGTTCTAATTTACTTATACAGTGGGGGCATGATGCAGTTTCAGAGTGTTGGCTCCAAGTATCAGTAACATATAAGATTTCATAAATATGTCAAGTTGGGTATAAATGTTTTATTAATCCTTTATGGGGTTCTGCCTTACTGTATATCTTACACAATTTATACATCCATAATAAGAGTATGCTATCACTTTTTATTATGTTGACACTAGGTTAATTAGGAGGTATTTCACTCTGTTTTAAATACATGGATCAGGATGCAGACATACATTTCCAAAAGGAAGCTATGTTATTGGTTGCACTCTGAGGTGACTTGGAGGTTGATGTTGAGTGTTACTTTATAAGCCCTGGTATCCTTTCCTCTAAAAGTGGCCTAAACTACACATAATAGAAGCTTTTATGAAAAATACAACAGTTTAGAAGTGTAAGTGAAGCATCCAGTTCTGCAGTCTTTGGGGATGGGAAATATTGGCAGCATGTGAAATATTCAGCTTAGTCTGTTAATGCTCTTTTCTTGTCTGGAAGGATCTCTGCTCAGCAATCAAAGACCCTAGTCTTGTTTTCCTTTTTCATTTCTGTAAATCAAGAGTTGTTCCAGTGGTTGTGGCAGCATGATAGTTCTCAGCTCTGCCCTTCCAAATGAATTCCAATTTAATCAGGGCTGGCTGAATTTATTCAGGAGGCACATCTGATGAAATTCTGAAGAATCAGGCCCAGCTGACGAGAATATGTTTTAAAAGTGATGTCAGTTATAGAGGAACTCAACCTGCTTTCTTTCCTGTCCACAAATAACTCTGAAGTTGAGAGGCACCCGTATTAAGAGATTAAATGTAAAGGATATGGGGCAGGCGATGATGAAGGCCCCAGCTCTCAGAATGCTTTGCAAAGGTCATTCCCGTTATCTGCTCTGCATTTGGGAGAGTTAAAGCACAGCGCCCTGGATCCACTTGCCCAAAACTGGCCAAGAAGCCACGTGAGGCAGCAAGGCATGGAGCATGGCTCTCCCAGGTCCCCAGCCCAAGGCATAGGATATTTGCCACGCTGCCCCGTGGGTGGAATGCACTGCACCGTGTTCCCAGAACACCTCCGAGGTGGCGCTGGCATTTGCACGCTGCCACAGAGGTGTCTGTTTCCACCCACACATGAGATTCTGCACCACAGAACCACCTGAGTTCAAGTGTGAGGGCTGGATGGAGAAGCTATGCATTGAACTCCTTCTGAATTAATGATTGAAATTAAATAGGAGGTGGACCTCTAAGCTCCTAGCCTTGAATGCCCCAAACCTGGCTCTGGTTTTCAAATGTTTTAATAACAGTGTCCAGCACAATGGGGAATATTCCATGTAGGTGGAGTCTGTCAGAGAAGAAAAAATTCACAAAGCAACACTGGGGGAGACTTGCAGAATAAACCTCAGTTTAACATCTTTTGAAGTGTTACAAGGTAAAATTTAATTCACTGTTCTTACAAAGGATACCTGTTTTTATATTGCAAATAAAAATTTGATGAAAACACACTTCATAGAAAAACTGGGAACTTTTTCCCAAAGTTTTGCTGTAAAACTTACAACTGTGAAAATTATTTTTGTGTTTTCATTCAGGCAAGATATGGACTGAAATACAGATGATTTGTGATAGTACAAAATGTTTTGTTGGCAATTCCTCATCAGGGTGAGAGGAAGATAAAAACTCTTTTCAGGTGTATCACCCAAAGGATTCTGTGTAACCGGGTGAGACAAGTGTTTTTATCAGCTCTGCGAACAATTTGCTTCCTACATTCTTAATAAAAAGCAAAATACCAAAAGCAAAAGTCTGGCATTCAAAAGTAATGATTTAAGTAAAAGGAGTGCAGACAATAATTCTTATCACCCTTTTTTTTTACCTTCTTTTCTTGGGTATGACTAGATAGGGCTTGATACTGAAGACAACTGAAGATAAAGAAGAATTTCATTGTCTTTTGTTTTTTGTTTTCTTTCCAAGCAAATCAGCTTGCTTTTTACAGACTATTAGTTAATTGTTGCTTTTCCTTCAAGTGACAACCAGCCTGGGTTTAGCAGATAAAGGAGGTTTGCTACAAGATGCCCTTTTGATGTGAGGGGCACTTTCTGAATGGACCACATAAATATTCGTAGTATCATATTTGCTCTCTGTATCAGAAATTAATCTGATGGACCTGAATGCTGAAATAAGTGCCTGAGGTTGCTGGACTGGCTGCACACGTTTGTCTTGGGAAAAGACATTTGGGTCTGTGCAGAGTTACGCAGCATAGTCCATGGGCAGGACCTTCACCTGACAGACAAGAGGCCCTTCTGCCATCAGGTGCAAGCTGCAGCTTGCAGAAGGAGGCAATCCAAGAAAAAACATCCAGAGCTTGAGCCATGCCGGTGGCTGCTCCCTTGCTTTTGCTTTGCAGTCTCCTCCTACAGTTCCAGCTGCGATCTTGGCTTTCCTGATCACCCCTTTTTGTGTTTCCCTCCTTCTCTATAAGTAAGAACCTTCTAGGTGTCTTATGCCAGGAGGCTGAACATAGCAAATTGTCTCCATTGTGTTAACTTTAACTAGCCTAGAATCCACCACCCTGGAAGTTGTTTTCACCCTGTGCTGTAGCTGTTGTTATGGAGCAACATGAGCCGAATTGCTGTAGTCCTGCAGGACTGCTCTCAGAGCAGGGAGTTCTTGTAAAGGAGGAGATGGCAGCTCTGAGTCTGCTAGTTTTCCCTGGGTTAGGAAGATGAAGTCAGTAATTCTTTGGGCATGGTGACAGATTTCTTGTTTTCATTTTTTTGTTCATATTGGGGGCTAACTGGGCAGAGAGCCATAAAAATTAGGACTGTATGTCTGTAAAAGTATATGATCAATTTATTTTTGTTGGGAAAGTGATAGATAACATGGCACAGCATGAAGTTATAAAAGGATGTTGCAGTCAGAGTTGCTGGCATTAATTTAACTAGAGAATGTGCCCTTAAATGTCAGGAGACTGCAAGAAGCACAGAGTTATTTGAGAAGACAGCAACTTTGATGTTGATTTTATCAACAAAAATACAGACGATTAAAAACGGCTCCCTAATTTTGCCTCCTTTTTTTCTTACTCAGATGTTGTAGGAAGGTTAATGAAACCATAACACTTATGGTGAAAGAGTATCCATTATCTAATTGACTTGTTTAGGTGACTCATCACTGAAGCTTGACTCAATAACTGGGAAACTGAGTAACTGGTTTTCTGTGAAGATACCACAGTTCCACTGGCAGATAAAACAAGACTAGACAATCTAGGTTATAAAAAAGAACATGGGCTGCAATCATGTTCCTGCCCTATCAAAATGTAAGAGTGGCCATTCCTGATCAAACTAAGGGCTTCTCTGGCTTCAGCAGGGCATCTGCTGGTGAATGCACAGGGAAAAGCATATAGATATCTAGCAGTAGGATGATCCTACCCCTCATATGTGATCCCTGCTTCTGTCAGCAGATTGGCTCAGAGGCTTTTGGAGCCAGAGGTTGCATTAGATTGTCTTTAATGCCCCTGATGGGCCTGTCATCTGTGAATTTATCTAATCCCTTTTTGAACATATTTGTGTCTGCTCCAGAACATCCTGCAGCAATGGGTTTTGCACTTTCCTTTTGTGTTGTATGAAAAAGCACTTCGTTAGCCAATTTTAAATCCACAGTTTGATTGCTTTATTGGATATTCTTTCTTTCATTGAAACAACACAGATTGCTTTGACTTCCTGATCTTCTTCATGCTATTAATGATTTTATAAATCTGTCATCTCTTCTCTCAGTCTCTTTTTCAGGCTGAGAAGTCGGTTTACTATCTCTATATATCAAAAGCGTTACAAAACTTTGATCATTTCTCTTGTCTCTTTCATCCTCTTTCCAGCTCTGTTAGATCAGTTTGTGTCCTGTATTCACCTGTATCCTCCCTTTGTATCCATTACCTTAAATGAGAAGAAACTGATTTAAGAGGATCAAAATGCTGGGTGTTTGAATCCACACCTCGTGGTTCATCAGAGGGCATACCTGGGTCCTCCACTCATCCAGGTTGCGGCAGTCCCCTGCTTTTCATTGTCTCGGGTGTGGAATATGTATCTGGACTTCAGAGAGGTAGTAGGGTGAGCTGGTCTCTGCTGTTGGGTGGCACTTTGCTGCTCCACACCCCATCACCCAGACACTGAATTGTGTTTGGTGCTCTTGGGGCTGTCACTGGTTGCTGTCTCCCAGCAAATGTCTGTACAAAGCAGCAGGCACATGCATCCCCTTGTCCTTTAACAGAGGAACAAAGTACACACATTAGCTGGAGAAGGGCAGTAGCATCATGCTAATGTACACAATTGTCTGGTGAATTAAGATAAGCTGTTGCATATTTTGGTGGTTTGTTTTGTTTCTTTTGCATTCAGAATCCAAAATAACTCAGCAGCTGTGTGTGGAGGTAGACAAATCTGGGTAAATAATGAAAGACTTAGGGGAATGACAGCCCGATCTGATAAAACTTGAAGACATGTAGATCTTTGAGGAGCTGCTGACAAGCTCTCAAAAACTGGAGGGGTTTTAAGCAGATAGTGAATGGCAAAATATATAGACAAATGACTACATAATACTCATTAGTCCTAATTTAGTCTCTGAACCCTGAAATGAGTGGAAGGTGTTATTGTTTGTTATAGTACTGGAATTATTTATTGCTTGTCAAGTGAGAAGACAGATCCCACTGTGATGCTGTATAAGTGTGTAGTACAAAGGCTACGTTTGGTACTAAGAACTCCATTCTAAAGCAGGTTTTAAAAGTCCCAGTAATTAACTGATTAATAAATCTTATAAAGTCCTAGAGCATCCATAAAGTCATCAATTGGTATTGCTATATACAGCAACTTACAACTTCCACAGATGTGCTCATAAGCATTTATGGTATACAGATGGACTTGTGAGATCTTCTGCTAATAAATAGTAGGTATTAAACCTCAGTAATTAAATTTTCAGGGACGGGAAAGAATTGCCTCTTTTCTTCATGGCTAATATTAAAGAACTTAAAGGCTGAGCATTTAGCCATGTAAGATTAGAAGACTCTTGGAAGTGCTCATAGATATATTTGGCCAAGCCTTGAGACATGGTGAGTATAAGCAACTGAAATCAGTCTTTATGAAAACAAATGTTGAATGCCTTCTGAAATCATCCAAAGCAGCTTGCTTGCTGCTGAAATTTTCTGTAGGTCTTCCAAGATTCCAGTCTCTACCTTTTTTGTCAAGATGTGACAAACTACAGTGATATGGTAATTTATACTACTGAAGTTTTGATACTTGGGAAACCTCATTTTGAATTCATTTTGAATTTTCAGAACTTAAGGTTTCACCAAATTTGACTGTATCTGGATTTTAACTTGCCAGAGTTAATGTGATAGAGTGAGAAATGGGTGTGTTTGCTTGTGGCAGTAACCTGATATTCCATTGGGAAAAAAAAAGCCTTTGCATACTGTCCACACACACCACAAAAGAAAACCTCTCCTGAGAGGGAGCTTAGAGTCTCCTATCAAGACTAAGTACTGGTTATTTTCCATTGGTACTGTCCTTGAAATCATACATGTTACAAGAATGATTTGTGGATTATTTTGCTCTGTTTTCCTATGCTTATGTAGTAGCAATTTATATACTTGCTTTAGCCCATATCTTTTTTCATTTTCACAGGCTAATAGAATTACCAATGACTATATTGATACTCTTGGGGCTGGTTTTATATGTTGAATATTTTTAAAAGTCTCCACTACTTAGTACTACAAGCATCACACAAATGTACAATGATATTAAGAAATACAATAAGGTGACATCTGTGCCTAAGTAATTTTTATTTTATCTGCCCCTGAAGTTGTGTGCAGACACTGATAGGACACAATACTCATTAGATTTATGTGTAGCAAGAGTGCTAGCTCAGTAATAAAATTATAAGCTTGGATAAGTGATACTACTTCACTGTTTTCTCTATGTATTTACTTATCTGGTTTCACTATTACAAAGCTTTTAGAAACTAAGAAATACTAAGAGCGTATAGCACATGCAGCCTGATACCCTGATTGTATTTCCACCTTTTAGTTATCATATTTAATTGCGTTGTTTACTACTGCCACTGGTATGGTTTGATTAGTTTTGCTTCTTACATTCTTCCCATTTGTCTTTTGGTGTGGTTCATTATAAGACTACACAATAACATGGATAACACTGTTCCCAAGGTGAATTGCCACAACAGCCAGTAGGGCATGGTATCTCCAAAATCCTGCAGTGTGCCTGTGCCTTACAACTCATGATAGTATTGTGCTGAGGCTTTATTATGTTTTTGTGAGAGACTTGTTTTTTCCCTGGTTTCATTAGTTGTTCTCTCTCCTGAGATAGAACATTGTGTCTTCATCCAGAGCAGATGACATATACTCACTGTAAGCAGTAAACAGCAGAGTGATGAAATGCTTGCTTTGTCTTTTTAATGTTTAACTGCAATGTATAAAGATACTATGTAGTCATTTTACTTGCCTGCTGATACCATCTATATCCCTACTCACGTAAAAAGGAGAAGGAGCCTTTAATATAACCCTCCTGGCCAGGAGTTTGACTGTTAATAGGTTCTTCTATTTAATTAATACTGAGTGGTATCTTACCATGGTGAGAAGTGTGGCGTTATTCTAGGATGTAACACAAGTGGTCTCTGGGCCTTGGTCTTCTTGACCACCATTCTTCTGCTGCAAGGAGGGCTGTAGTGTGCTTTAGAAGGTCTTTAATTTTGAAAGTTTGTATTGGTTTAAAAATTCTTCTGTATGCTTAAAATAGCATAAATTGTCCAATGTGCTTGTTTCTGGGACTAGAAGAATATTTTTAATAGAGTAACTTCCAGAAGGAAGGTGAGGCAGTCTCACCCCTCCGCACAGTGCAGCCCGAAGAAACTCACTCATGAGCCTGTGCATCAAACCCACAGCTTCTGTTTGTACACTACCATTGCTTTCCAGATGTTATCCTGCCTTGCTGAAAAGGCTGTAATGACTACGGAATTTACTGTTCGCACAAGGTAGTTGCTGCAAAGATTATTTTCCTCGATAGTTATGTGAATGCATTTACTTATAAATTTCCATTTGACTAGTTTCAGCTTCCAACAAATTCTTAGGTTCTCTGTATCTTTTCTTTTACATCAAAGACTCACAATGAGAGACTTCATGTAGATGCTTGTAGAGGCTGGGGCAAAACAATTTCTTTGCTGCTTCTTGGTTAAAGCAAATAAACTGAGCTTCTCAAGCCTCTGATGAAATACATTTTTCTAGCCCTCAGATCACTTGCATTTTCTGAACCATATCCCATTTTTTCCATCTTCTGGAATCAAAGAGCAAGAACTAGAAACAGGATTGTAATAAGTGTCTTGCTGATGCTCTGATTAAGAATAGCCACGTCTTTCCGTTCCTACCTGATCACATTTCTGTGTATGAATGCTAAGGGTTGTTTGACCTTTTCACTGCATTGTTGCTCAGGAACTTCACGTCTTTTTTAATACCACTGTACTCCAAGGTGTAACTCCCCATCTTTCTAGTGTGATATGTATTCCTTATACCCAAGTGATTGATTCTATATTCTATTGTATTGAAACAAGCTTTGTTCTTATGAGACAGATCTAATGGGAATACAGAGCAGCAGGCATCACTGGCCAGTTCCATTGCTAACCACTCCCTTGAGTTCAGACTTATTTTTATTAACAGTGCATCCATCCACTGTTACATCTTTGCCCCAGCAAAATTTTGATCAGTCTGTGTTTTAGCCTCAAATACCTAAATCAGAAAGGCATTTCTTCTCAATTAGGGGGCCAGCATCTCTAAGAGCAGATGATGTTCTTACCAGTATTTGTTTTGATCACATCAGTAACAAGAAAATCAAAGATACAGAATAGGGATGTAAAATAGTAAAGGGTAAAGATAAATTTTCTTGATTATGAATCTTGATCTGCCTTTCCTAGTCAAAGTTTGTACCTGAGGAATTTAGTGGAATGCTTGTTCTACCAGTTCAAATTGTAGCAGCAGCCGTGAGCAGACCCCACTATAGCAGTTGATACATTTGGGCTACATTTTGGTCACTACCATCCCCACCCCCCAAATAAAAAACAACCAACCAAACAAGAAACCCAAAAATTAGGGTTTCTTCAAAAACTAGGTGGGCAAAAATGCCCACCCTAACATTTGTCAGTGCCAAATTAAACTGCCATTTTAGCACATTCCTGTAGATATGCACCACACAGTCTTGGCAATAGAATTCTAATTATTCCAAGTGAAGGATCTCTTACAGCTGAAAATTCTTCTCTAACACCGTATATGCAGTTGCTCTTGTCTCTTTCTGAAGTAGTTTGGATTCCTCAGGAGCCTGCAGGTCGCATTCACAAACCTGTTTTTAGGATTTTTAACATTCAGCTGTTGTATGCATGTATGTGCACATATGTGCTTTCAGTGGATTAATTGCTAGCCATATCAAGTGAATTAAAATTGTGTTGATATTGGACTTTATGAAAACATTTAAAGCAGAAAAGTAATCTTTGCATTAATATAAAAGAAATAAATTAAATCATCTTCACAATTTAGATAAAATGGGTGTAGTGAAGGATGGTATTAAAAGCCATGCTGGCAGCAAGTGGTAGTTTGTGTCATTGCCAAATCTGTCTTCTAACCTCTGTGTGACCCAATTCTGCTGAATTCCAGCGGTCTGTGCAAGTACGTCTTCTCTAGGTATAAGAATAGTAGCAGCAGTTACACCACCTAGAACAAGAATGTACAAGGCTATCAGCTGTCTTGCCTAGGGGCACGAGATGATTGCCAGCTGGGGTTAAGAAAAAGCATTTCCTTCCTGTGAGGCATTACATAATTATCCGTGTATGTTAAGTGTGCTGGGGTTTTTGTCTGAAATTTATTACATAAGCCGGTGCTGTAAGAAGATGCCAGACCAGGAAAACAGGGCATATATATTATGGCAATTGTTTTTTCTCCTGTTTTTAATAGTGTCCAAAACAAAATGAGATTCAGTTTATGTTTCACCTTGTTAGCTTTGCAATGCTTTGCTTTTAACACTGTCCTGCCAGCTTTGTGACGCAGATTTGACTGCAGCCGAGGAATACTGTTAATCCCTCATCTCCTTGTGGGGAATCAAAGTTGAGCCAAATGAAATGTTTTGTTCTATGGTGTTTTCTTTTATTACTGCACATACAAAGCAATTAAAAATGCTGCCTGCCAGGATCTTGCCAGAGTGATACTGATTCTCTACTTTTATGAGATGCCAATAAAATAGGAGTTATTCTTTTTCATCCTGCAGCTTACTCTTCACCAAAGTAAAATTGGAATGGATACATAAAGGACCTGAAGAGGCTCTGGTGACATGCAGACATATGCTGCAGATGTGGCAGATGGTATACAGTGTTTTACAGCACAGGTAGGCTTTCTCCACTGTAGCAAGTTCTGATTTGTTTTGGCAATGTGGTTATATTTTTTAATTTTCTAGATACTTGACTTATTTTTCAATAGAGGTGTTAAACAGTACTGTTTAAAGGATAAGTAATATTTCTAGCAGTGATTTAAAAAAGGGGGAAGATTTTAATGGCCATTATTAAAAAAAAAAAAAAACCAACAAAAGTAAAACCTCAATGTTTTAATATTGAAGAGGCAGTTGAACGACAAGTTTCTGAACCAAATGTCTAAACATCTCTTTCTGTATTTGGATGTCCAGAATGGAGGACAGATTTTCTTTGTCCCCAGTAGTGCTGAGCTTTCATCAGCTATTGTTCACAGTCTGCAGTAGTTGACACCACCCAGGAATGTGTGGGGGTGACACAGTCCTGAAGTGAGTAAGCCAAGGAAAGGCACAGTGCCAAACTCATACGCTGTAGTTGCACAGCCTGGTGCTAACTGGGCAAGGAGAGGAAGGATGTAGCATCTTTCTCCCTTCCCTTGTCCTAGTAAATCTGCATTCACACAGTGCTATGTTCCCTGTTTCCTCCCCTTACACCTGCTGCTCCACTGAAAGGTAAAGTTGAGAAAGTGTGGAAGATACTGAGTTGGGTTTTCTTCCTTCCCACACCCTTAGGATATTGCCCTAGTCAAGGTATCAGTGTACAGTGTCTTGGGGAGATTATAGCAAGATCCCTTGCCCATAATGTCCACAGGGGTTGTGTTTGATGGGAAGGACAACATGCCTGATGGCAGCAGTCAAGACAGCAGGGTGATGTAGCTTGAGTTGTTCCCCAATTTCTGTATGCATTTGCATAAGCTTTAAAAACATCAGAAGTATATGTACAGAATAGTGCATGTCTATGTTCAAGTGGTCCTTGAGGGGTTATTAGTAATTCTTGTTGGTTTAACTAATGAGCAGCAAACCAAACACAAAAATCACGATATTTACATAGCAGCAGTGGTTTCTTACAGACTTGAATCGTTGATTTCCTTAGCCCTTAGTATCTTTAGCTAAGGATTCAATCATGTACCTCTCACATGAATAATCTTTATACCCATGAGTAGTCCTCATGAAGTTGATCAAATCCACACTTGAACAATTATGACTGAGGAATATTTACTTTTGCAAGGGGGGGCTGCAAGCCTGAGACTGTAGAGAGTACATTGGAAAACAGACAAATAACTAGTACAGCCATTTGGACTGCATTTGGATCCCAAGCTGTGCTTTGGCTCATATACTTAAAAACCCATGATGTGATAGCTTTAGAGGTTTTTGATAAGCTTTAGCCATAGAAGCCGAAACAAAACAAATTGCTTTGCTTTTGCTGTTAAAAACTTTAGTATGTATTTCACTGCTATTCCCAGCAGGGCTTTATGTTTTTCCTTTTCAAAAAATGCATCATGAAGTTTTTTTTATTAGGAAATACTACTGGAAAGGTAACAAGAATCAGCTTGGTACTTGCAGTTTTAGACTGGATTCAGTGACCCAGGAAGCCCCTTGTATTTAGCAAATTGCAGCAGTATCAGCTAACAAATATGTAAAGTATTCTGGGTAGGGCTTGCAAAGGAACTTAAGGGGAATTCTTATCAGTGAGTCTTGGACAAGGACATTTTTAGGGCCTCTTGCAAAAGAGAAGGTTGTATTTACACAAAGTTGAGAGCTGTGCACCCAGTACTCTTTACTGTTTCAATCAGTAGATAATTGCCTACACAATTAAATGGCACTTCAGTTGCATTTGTCTGGCCTGTTTCCTGGCTTTGCAATCTTACTGTGACTCTGACAGACTTAAAAAGTCTTTCAGGGCCCAGTATGGTATCCCCAGCAGCTATTCATATGCCTTGTTCAAGTCCCCTGTCTTCTCTCTGACAAAGTGATGCCTCTGCAGTCTCACAACCAAGAGTTCCGCTCAGCGTTTTTGTCACCAATTTGTCCACTGCCTTAACTACGTTTCAAAAACATGGGCAGTAGATGTCCTGCTGTCAACCTTTCCAGTGCTGTGTGTAGAAAGCAAATCATCTGGCTACTGTCCCTTCTGTGGTGCATCAAAAACGTTTCCTGGCTGAAGGCTTTGTACTGCAGCTTTTAAAGGGTAGTTAATTTTCAGCCCTTCTCTGGGATAACAAAGCCATTGGGAGTGGCTGTTTTGCACAATGCATTACACTGGGTTTTCAGCCTGGGATTTTCCAATCTCTTCACCTGTCCTTAGAGTACAGTGTTAGCCAGTGTTTCAGCATGTGCCTGAGCAGTGATTCCGTGGTGGTGGCTGCTGCATTAAGGTAGCACTCCCCTCATGGCAGTAACATATGGAAGTGCAGCTGCCTTATTCCTGCATACAGAGGAAGAAGACTGAGCTGTCCATCCCACCAGCAGCTTCTGTCCAGGGCATTTACATTTGGGTCAGTCCTGTCTAGGTAGGGCTGAGGCATAGGACAGATAATTTTCTTTTCCCCTCTATCTGTCACTACCTGATAGTCTCAAATGAATTATCAGTGTGGAAACCATTATGGAAGACAAGGGAAGCCCATTCAAGGACAGAGATTGGTGCAGACCAGTGCCCAAGAATTCAGAGTGCATTAACAGAAACCATTATGTTTGATCCCAAAGCCCAAGTAAAAGGTTATTTAGCTAATGTAAATATGATTGCTATTATGATGAATGGCAGTAAGTGGCTTTCAGTCTTAGATTGTTAACTGGAACTTGGTTTATCTTTTGGTGTTGTTTTCTGTGATAACAGAATAATCGTGTTTAAACCCAAATAGCAGTCCCAAGCTAATTCTTCTGCTAGGTCAATGCAGATTCAAGGGAATTCTGTGCAATCCCTACTAAAGGGCTCATTAGACTGAAAGATGGGGGCATCCACACCAATAATGTCTCTCTGACAGCTTGCTTCCTGGAAGGAATATTGTTCAAAGGCTGAGCTGCAGGCTTGGAAGCATGCCAGAAAAAGTAGCCAGGGCAGTCACTTTTCCTTTTGGTATTTCGTCCCTTAATGGATGATGAGAGGAGATATCATCACCACTGATCCTTAGGGGATGGCAGACTATGTGGTGACAGGAAGGCTCAGGAGATCTGTATTGTGATTTTCTGTTAGGCATATGATTTTTTGGGGTGAGTTTCTCTTTGTAAGGCCTCTCCTGTGAGGACAGAAGTCTACTAGAAGAACAGACCAGAGGTTCCCTGTTTCATAAAGCAGTGCTATCTGGTAGTTTTTATCTTCCTCCTCTTTTTGAACAGGACAAAGGAGGAAGGGGAGAAAATAAGCCCTTTGAAATGAAAATATAAGAAATTAGCACCCAGATGGAAGGTGGTAATTGAACTGTTTCAAAAAGATCAGCACCGTAGACCTGTGAACAAATTATTCTGCAGAGAAACCCAAGAGATGATGGTTCTTGCTGGGTGTGGGTCTGCTAGTGGGCCTCCTCTGGATTGACTGCTAGCTGCCAACATGTTTCTTGTCCAGAGGTTTGTAAAGACTCCCTTTAGCCAAACTGACTAAATACCAGCATGTGCCCTGGAGCCCCTGCTGCGCGGTGGTGCTGCTTCCTGTCCACTGCCGGGGGGCGGGTGTTAATACATTCAATAAATTTATTTCTCACAACTGGAAACCTTGATTTTTCACTTCCCATGGCAGCTAAACTATTGTCTGCTTTGAGGGGAATGTTTCTCCACTGAAAGATGTCCAGGTTACACAATTTTGTTTCTTTACAGTGGCTCTGAGAAAGGAAGTAGCGTGACAGAAGCACCAGTAATCAAAAAGCATAATGGACTGCATCTCACTCTCCCAGATGCTCATGACACTGATTCTGGTAAGGAAACAAGATTTGTGCTTTCCTGTCCTAAACACCTGGTTTTGTGAGAGATGAATGTTTCATTTTCTTTGGAGAAGGTCATGGGCCTGTGCACGTCCGTGTTGCTGGGCTGCTGGTCAGGAGATCAGGTCTGCCTCCATGGCCAGCTCTGCTGTAGAGTGTCACTGGGGTTTGCCTGTACCTTGCCTTCCCCGTGCATAACACAGAGAGGAGTTCCTGCTTTCTTTCACAAAGCTCTCTGAGATGTATAATTCTGTCTTTTTAAAAATTTTTATATTCCTCCCCTCCCTCAGCCTGCCTCCCCATTTGATTCTTTTTAGATGTTCTGATCAAGCCAGCTGCTATTGTTGATTTTGGAAAGCTGAGTGAGAGTGTCAATTCCTATTAGATGGTGATTTGCTTTGGGATTTGTGCATAAACCTTGTGATGCTTTATTATATGGTAAATACATATTCACAGTAACAGAGTCAGATGGAAGTAACTGAGACCTCAAAGCTGATCTTGGCAGTAAGGGGGAAAGGAAGCTTTCAGGGAGTGCTGCTGACTTGTGATTTTTGTCGTAAGTCTCGTGATACTTGGTACTTCTTTAAAACTCTAGCTCAAAATAAGATGATGATGTGAGAAACTTGCCTTTTAACTTGGAGGGTTTTTTAGGGAATCAAATGCCTATGCTTGTGGATGTAGAAGAAACACTTGCAAAGAAAGGGAACCTCAGACTCAGAAAATGTACAAGAGAAAAAGTCTAACAAATAAATCTCCTGGATCTCTAGGGAATTAGGGTTTGTCTGAGTCTTAATTGTGCTGTATGCCATGGTGATGCCTGCCAGAAAGGGCAAATTAATGTAAAGTACAAGCTTTGAATCAGCTTTTCATGCACCTAAAGTGATTTGCACTGAATGCAGTTTGGTTTTAGCCAAGAAATATATTCCTCCTCCACTTTGAGAATCCAGGTTTCCATGCTAATGTGGTTGCCCCCACAGTGGATGCAAGAATGGAGCTCGTACTGAAATTACACCACCCACCTTAGTGTGGGGCTGGCACTGGCTGCTTTCAGCAGGGCTCTGTGGCTCCCTTCTCTGCAGGCTCTGGGTGCTGCTGTTCTCCCTCTGCAGAAGGGAAGCAGCTGGGTCTGCTCTCCCTGTTGGGAGCCTCTTTCAGTCACTAGTGAGTGAGATCGGAGGGTACAGCTCTCTAGCCCCTCTTGCCCTTGTGCTTGCCCAGAGCTGGGGCTGTGGCTGCCTGCTTTGAAGGAGGGAGGAGGTCTGTATTTCTGCGTGGCTGTGGAGCAGGCAGTGCTGTCTGTGCTGAAATCCCCAGAGCATGCAGCAGCATCGCTGTGCTGCGCAGGCACGCTGGCGTCGCCGCGCTCGCCGCTGAAGGGTGGGGGTTACTGTGGCCGACTTTGACACTGGCCTCTCCCTCAGCTAGACCACAAGAAGATTATTTGCTGGGCCAGAATTTTAGGTTTGCTGCCAGAAAGATGAATTCCTCTTTATTTTCTTCATCTTCTCCTAACTGAAGCAGTGTTCCTAACTAAATTCACTGATATCAGTCAGCTGCCTTGATGTTTTCATTCTTTTTCTGATTTAGTCTTATCTTATAATGCTTTTGCCTGAAGTGATTTAAGCTTGGGAGTTCTGTGCTTCTTATAAGACTAGTAAATCTAATGAGCTACATTTCTATTTTGATAGCAGTTTTCTCATAAGTGCAAAATATTAAACTTGGTCTTTTTGGTCTTAAAACACCCTAGAACAGTGCTTTAAAATTATTTAGATAGATTTTGTATGGCTTATGTGCAGAGCTCATCACAACAAAATCACTTTGTTACTTCATGAGTTATTTCCAAAATATGTGGAGGGATTTATTGCAAAATGTGAAGTTTATATTCTGTCTAGTAGAGCTGTTAAATAGAGAAAGAGACTGCACTAAAATAACAAATTGATATGATATCTTCGTATGCCAACATTTGCATGTATTTTGAGGCATGACATTAAAGTTCTGCGAGACAGGTTTTGTGGGAAGGTTTTTTTAGCACGTTTCTTTAGGAGGAGATATCTTATAATGAGACATTCCGATTTTTTTTTTTTTTAAATGTTGCTTGAAGTTTTTCCATCTCCCCCACCACCCTGAGGTCAGAGTCCTGCCAGTGTGACACATGCTGATCTCCTCTCTCAGGATATAGTGTGTGAACTCTTTTGTGGCTGCACAAAATCAGCCCACGCCCAGGGAGTCTGTATTGCTTACCCGAGAGTCAGAGATGTGGCTGAGCCCTTTTCAGTCCAGAAGGGCCAAGCTGGCAAAAACCTTCTCTTACAGAGTTTATTTGGTCAGGCAAGCTTTAAGGAGAACTGCTGTGAGCGTCCCAGCAGAGATGGGCAAGAGCAGTGGTGGAAAAGTGGAGTATGGGCTGGTTTGGAGAGAGCCTGGTCATCTGGCATGTATGTGTCTAGGGCAAGGAGTGTATCTGTGTCTGAGGCCAAGCAGGGATGGCATGGTCTCTGCCTAAAATATTTTGCTTCCTCCTGTAGGCTGGAAAAGAAGGAAAAGAAAGTAAGCATCAAAGGACTCGAATGCCAAGAAATGTTAACTGAAAAGAGCCTTCATGTAAATTGCTAAGTAATTTGGGTCTCATTTGTCTGGGTGTGCAGATGCCCACTGCACTGGGCAGGATCAGTCTCAGTCTCAAATTCCCCTGTTGGCAACTAGTGGGCTAATGAAGATGAGATGAGATGAGGAGCACCTAACTTGGGTTTCTTTGAGAGCAGCTATGCTATTATATTCCTGTGAAGCCTGCTTTGTCAGGGAAGGATGCTTTAGTAGATTCTAACTGGATCTACTTAGGCAGTGTGTGAACCTCTCCAAAAATGCCCAAAGGTGCCTTATGGTGATTTAGTTTTCTTGGATTGGTTTGCAAGGAAAAGAGGATTTCCCTGAGCTCTGTGAAGATGTGAATAAGACACCAGCCTATCTGCCCACCCAGTGCAAACAGCCCAACATTACATTTGAGTGCTTGTAAGAAACACAGCTCCACAAAGCCTGTCTGGGAAAGGGCAGCCTTGTCAGAAAAATGTGATACTGAAAGTTGCATTCAAAGCATGCTAATATAAGAATCTGGTTAGGCTGACTGCACAATCCAGAAAGTACCTGTAATTTTTTCCAAATTTGCCAATCCAGAAGGCAGGAAGTCTGCCCTAACTTCAAAGCTCTGCTAATAACATTACTAGCTGTTCATGTGTCCATTTTCTTGTCTCTGCACTGCAAAGAAGCTGTCTGTGTTTTAGATGGCTGGGGATAAATGCTTGGTAGTTTTCCCTGTGTCAAACAGCCCTAGTCTGGCTTGGATTTCTGGGAGTTTCAGTGAAATTCTCACTGGTGGAGGTAGGGATGGGGGAGAGGAGTGTGAGTGGGCAAGGCAGGGGAGGAATCTCTTGCAGTGAAACAGGCTGAAGGTGGATCACTTAAATAAACTGATAAATATAATGAATTCTCCCTGCAAAGCTGAATGGCTTTTCCCCATACCCTTAAAGCTGTGATTGCTACATTACTGCACTGTCATCTCTTGGAACATTAGATCAGGAATGTCTTTGAAAATACGTAGGAATTTAAGAAATGCATCTAGGAAGAACACATTTGCATTTTCCAAGGGAGCCGTGGGAGGCGCCTGCAGCAGGGCTGTTTTGAAGGTCTCCTGCTTGAAATGAATGACATTAGTTAGCAATGAGATAATAGGACAAATATTTCCCATAGCAGTTCTGAGCCTGGAGTTGCACTTGTGGTCTCTCCCAAGCCGTGACACGCTCACCTCGGGTTAAGTGGAAGCTGCAGCCATGTCCTGCCTCGCAAAGCACAGGTGCTTGGCACACAGGAGTGGAGCAGAACGTGCCTCCCCTCATGCCTGGCGGGAGGCTGGGTCCCTGCTCAGCATCCCGGGCAGAGATGGCCAGGAGACCATGGCTGGGGACCACAGGGTGATGTGTTGGTGTGCTGGTGAGGAGGTGTGGTTTGGCAAGCCTCTCTCTCTTGAGCACACTCCAGCTGGAAAAGCATGCTGTCCTTCTCAGAGAGACCATGAAGTGCATATGCCCCGTGGCTGCAGGAGAGAAAAAGCGGGATTTTAACTGGGATCTTGTGGTTTATGGCGTCAGCCTGTAAGGACAGATTCAAGAGTAATGCTAGTCAACACAAGTGCTTCAGTCACAGCAGCTCTCCAAAGACCTTATCAACAATAAAATCACATTAAAACCTATGTGTATTAAAATATTTATTTCTCAAAGCTTTACAAAGCCAACTCTGAAATCTCAGTTTGTAGCTTCTTATTTTGTTACCGCCATCTTGATACCCCTCTGAGAGGTTTGCTCACCAGTATAATCCCACTTGCTGTACTGGAGAACGCGGTTTCTGCCCATACAGTCCTCCTGGGATAAGCTTTTGATGTGATGTTTTGTCCCAGAGGTGTGGGCACCAAATACTTTATTCTTGCGTAAATGTTACAGTGCATACTAAAGGTTAATATAGTCAAAGCTCTCAACTCTCTGCTCCCCAAGGTTAAATGAAAAACCACCCTGCCTCTAAATCAGTAGAACAATATTGATGTCACTTGAAATGTGTGTGCTATGTGAATGGGGCTAAGCTACCTTGTGATGCTGTATGAATTTTTTACCTCAGTGGGGCATGTTTTGGAACTGTATGATGACTGTGCTTATAAAATGGGTATTTGTGGAAAATATTGCATGCTAGATTTTTGCTTCCCAAACATGCAAAATATGGTTGCTTCCTTGATGAATGCTAAGCAGACCTTTATAAAATTACTGTTGGTCTCTTAATTTGCTTGTTTGAGCTGCAGCCCTTGGATAATTTAGTGGGTTTTTTTTCAGTAAATTAACCTTTTATAAACATACTTCTCCAGTTTGTCATGCCAAAATTCAGCAGAGTTCTTATTACATAAAACCAATGCAGTGAGTGGAGGATCAGACCTGCCGCTTTAACAAGTCAAAGAAATATCATAAATAAGCATAAAATACATTTTTGTTTGTTTGGTTCGTAGGATCACAACGAGCCTCTTCCCTTGCTGCATCAAGACTGGAACAGGCCATGTCTGAAATAACTATGCAGAGCAGCACAATGAAGCAGGGACCTGTGAAGCTGTGGACAACTCTTGAACAAATTTGGCTACTAGCTGGTAAGTCTTGAGCAACCTGGAGTTCCTCTTTCCCTCCAGTGGTGAATCAAATGACATAAGTATTAACAGAGTAGTTGAAGTCATTAGTTGAAAATCACTCTGTTCCAGCAGAAAATCTGCCTGCCTATCCCAGATGGTTTTTGAAACACCACTTACTTGATTTTGACCCAAAAAAATACTGTAGTAGTGTGATTTCTCAGCTCATTTTGTTTTTCCAAAACACACAGAAAACTTTAGTCATCACTATAATATGCTTTTTGAAAAAGTGGGTAGGTAGTTCTTCATTAACAAATGGTAGTTTATAAAGACAGTTATTTCCATTCTCCTTTTACTAAATGCTTCCCTGTAATAAGACTGGGCAAACCATGTCTTAAATTTGATTTAAGCATTCCAATCTTTGCTGTGGTTTAAGTGAAAATGATTAGAAAGAGCACGTTCTCCACTCTGTCCTTGACTGCTTGAACCTCCCAGGGTCTTGTAGGTTGAGTATCAGTTTGAGACACTGATGCAAAGATGCTACAACAGAGCACACAAGGGGAAAACAGTGAGGAAAGACTACCCATGAGCGATCTCCAAACCCATGGAGAGGTTTTATGTGGGACATTTGTTGAGGAAGAGAGTTGCCCAGCACATTCTGCTGTTTGCATTCCAGCGTTTCAGAACTGATAGAGTTCCAACCCTGTAATTTTGTTTTTAGGAGACACAGTTTTTCTTCCATAACTGGCCCACAGTTGCACACTTGAAATTACCTTTGAGTGCTGTGATTGCTTATTAGATGTCTCACCATTTGCAGTGCAGAAAGAAAAGCAGAACCCCCTGGAAAGCTGCTGATATTTTCTATTCTTCGTGCAGGGGAACCTTTCAAATTCTCATTTCGCTAATCTATGCTATTGACAGTTCTCATATAAGACCTGGCAGTCTCACCCTACTTCTCAGCAAGGATTTTCATAGCTGTTTTTGTGGGTAATTTCCTACCAATTAGACTTTAGTTCTAGAACAAAATATATAACATTGTTTTTGCTACAATTTGATTAATATTAACAAAAGAAGTCACCTTATGAAATGCATCATCCTTTAAGTTAATCACATGTGTTCACCTTAATGACTTGTATGGATGTAAATTTCAGTGATGTGCTGTGGGCTTCAAAATCACCAGTAAGATTTTTCTTTATTCAGTTTATACTCCTGATTTAAGGCTGCAGAGGAGGCTGGTGGGGAGCAAAATAAATGGAGTTTATTATGATGAGAAGTCAGGTGTCTGTTGTCCATCATCCTACAGCTAGCTGTAGGCAGTTTACATTTTTGCTGCTGTCTGAAAAGACAAAAGCAATAAAGACCTAGTGCTTGCTGTGCATTGCTATGATTGCTTTTCAGGGTGAATAGAGTGCCTTTCTGAAAGGTGTTAATTAATTCTTTTAGATAGAATTTATTTTTATAAGCTGCAACTTTAGTCTCTTATCACTTCGTAAGCCTTTGTTTTGCTTCATGCTTACTTTTAGCTGGACTCGATTCAGGATTGATATTTTGAAAACATGTACTGTGGCTGCTTTGTAATTTCATTACTGAAGTCAGCTATTGTTATGGATGCAGCTTAATGAGCTCCTGCTGAGGCACTGGCCATTCTCTTCTCTCAGTAGTGTGGAAGCTGCTGCATTCTGGTATCCTGAGGATAAAGAGAGATGCAGGTATTTGGGGTAGTACTGTCTGTGGAGAAGGGCACAATGCCTGAATATTTAGAGGACTTCTTGGAAGTGGACTGACCTTATGCTGAGCTTGGTGAATGGAATAATCCAAAGGGTGTCACTGACCTTCACTACTGGGATCTTTCCTGTCTGAAAGGAGGAGCAAGTATACTTGTAAGAAGTAACTTCCAAAACAGAGATATTTCATAGAGAACAAATTAAACAGATATGCATGGTTAGAGGAAGTTGAGATAGTCAGGTGGTTTTACATTACAGCTCACCCCAAAATTAATGCCTGTGGAAAGCAACAGGCAATTAGTGTAACATTCTGATGCCTCCCTATGGAGTCACTTGATATTCATGGAAGGTCTGCATCAGTATGCTGTAGATTTTTATCAGATTTAGCTTGGACTTGTCCTTTTTCAATCAGTGACTCATCTTGTGACTCCAGGCAAGTTGCCTAACTTTTTCATACCTCAGTGTCCTATCTCCAAAGGGAAAAAATCTTAATCTGCCTTTGGGAAATGACTCGTGTGTGTTGTTGTTTTTGTTGTCATTAACACTTCAACCTTTTTAGCATGACTCATAAATCCTTAGATCAAGTTATTACCATTTCCTAACCTCCTACTACAGTAAATTTATAACAAAGCATCCGTCCTCAGACACTCACAGGACACAGCTGGCCGTGTCTCTGTGCATGGCTGTGGATTGGGGGTGCCAGGTTGCAATTGTGTCTGGGTTCCTTTAGAGCCATTGCAGTTGCCATGCCTCCTCATATCCCAGGGCATGAAAGGCAATGGTACCAACCAGCTGGTCCAGTTAGAACTTTGTGCAGTGAGATTGGGAAGAGGCACACAAAACCAGCTATCTCACAGCCATATGGGGCTGCTCTTACAGCCCTCCAGCAGCCAGGCCAGCCCACAAAGCCAGCACATACACTGGGAAAAAGGGACTGTTAGGGGGTGGTAGCTATCCAGTGATGCTTACATAGGGGAATCCTCAGTGTATCATCCTCCAGCTGCAGCTGCAGTAGGAGTTCCTGCCTTGTACAGAAGTGTCCTCAGTCCCTCTAGGCTGGAGACCCTTTGTTCTCTAATGGGTTTCACCATTAGCTTATGAGAATATGTGTTCCTTTAACAGTGGCTGAAGGGAAGGCTGTGAACTCTGTGCAAATAGTTAATCTCTTTTGTGCTGTGATAAAGATACTTATTTCATCCATAAGGGAGCATACACTTAGTGGTTTTATATGTAACTTTTCTGGGTTTGTGACCAGCATAGTTTTGTGGGGAAGACAATAAAGCACCATCTTTGGATGTGCAGCTGCTAAATTGAAATGTGTTCCTCTGTAACAGATGCTGTACCTTGTCTTTCCCTGCAGCAATGCCTAGTGATCTTTGGCAAGCTAATTTTTTGTAGCCTCCTGTAAACAAAGAGCTGCTTGATGGATCTGTGGTCTGTAGAAAGAATCCTTTTCTCTTTGAAGCATCAAAAGAAAACTGTGAATTCTCCCTGTTAATCTCATGTCCAGCCATCTCTTACAGGACCACCTGGGAGTACAGTCATCTGCAGCATAGAACTCAATACATTTCGTCAGTAAGCTTCTATATCTTCCTGTTTTCTGCACAGGTAGTTACAGCTTTGGAAGAGTAGTGTGCTGTCCTCAAAGACTAGACATCCCCTGCAGCAGGCATGCTTGAAATACTAACAGGCATATTCTATTTCCAAGTGTTCTGCAGCAAAGGTTGTTAACACAGCTTGTCTGGTCCCTCTTAACAATAACCCCCTTAGTCCTCTTGAATGTAATGGCTGCTTAAAAAGAGTCATCTTGGAACACTTCAACATTTATGAGCCTAAACATTATTCTTGGCCCTGTGTCTGAGAAACAGCTCATTTCAGGGAGTACTTAGGAGCAGTGCTACAGTGCACATGCTGTGGTGGTGCAGCTGCAGGAGAGGTGTTCATTATGCAGCCCTTATGCTCATTTCTCGTCTTTGTTCTACTTTTCATGGCTGAGAGCTTGAAATCAAGTTTGAGAGGAGGCAAGGAACTTTGGTGGCAGTGGTAAAGCTTGTTAACTCCTCCCTCTTCCTGCAGGAAGAGCTGCAGGGGGAATCCTAGAGATTACTAGTGCTAATATTTCCAACAGTCATGCCAGTACTCCTCCTTTTTGTTTAGAAAATAGAGTCATGCTGTTTGGCTAAAGAAAATATACTTGAAATTGTTCAAATTTATGACCAAAATGTACCTTCATTCGACATTTTTATAAGATCTCTTTCGACCCAGAGAGCAAAGCATGTCAGTATTGGAAAGAAATAGTGTTAATAGTTCTAGGCTCTTTTGGTAACTGGAATGATTTCTTATCTGAAGTATGTGTGGTTATATTTCCAGGCAGTAATAACCATATGCTCTATTTATGCAGAACATTTTAGAATGCTACAAGCCAGTTTTAATAAGAGTTCTAATATTCTAGCTCCTGTTACTGTATTATTTTAAGCTTTACTTTTAACTACAAGGTCCACTTTGTTTGTCTTTACTAGTAGTTTATATCTGACAATTTAGCTTCTTGACTAACCCAATACTTTACCAAATATGGCCACTCACAGCAAAGTAGGTCTGGTAATTTGATCTAAGTTTGGCCAAATGCCTGCTAAGCTCAGCCTGTGAACCTCACCAGGTAGACCTTAAGGCTAATTTAAAGGAGCATTTAGAGAAAGATGACAAGGATACTATTCCATGTACTCACAGTGGGGCTGGAGTGGGCTACCTGCTGTCTCAGTAACGTGCTGAAATTTAACCTAGGAAAAATAGTTTGTACTGAACATGCTACAAACAAGAAATGCAAAGAGAGCCAGTGCAGCAGAGAACAGTGAGCTAATGGAAAAACATCTGCTCCCCCGAGTTACGTACAGCAGGAACTTTTTTTTCCCCTTTCACAAAACACTTGTGATTTATTTATTTTATTCCATATGGGCCAGTTCCTGGGAAAAAGCTGTGTTAGAGGAGATGGGCTTTGTTCCACGAGAAAGTGCTGCTGAGGCCAGTGGGCTGAAGTCTCCAAGGCGCTGGTGGAGCCGGATCCTGGCAGCAGCCAAGGGGCAGCCAGCCCTGCCCTGCTGCCCCTCTGCTCACCCAGCACAGCTTGTGTCTGCACAGCCTGTGCATGGCCACTTCAGGGCTTTTCCTTCTCCAGGCTTTTAGCAGTCCTAAGCCCCCACAAGTTATTAGCTCTGATATTAAAGGTGTTAATCAGGTGCGGGAGACATCTTTATTGATATTGCCAGAATAGCTGGGTCAGATACTGTCCTGCAATGCAGCACTGGTTGTTGAACCAATTCTAGTATTTTTCTTCTGTTTTTTTAAGTGCTTCCGAAGGGGGAACAGGAGAGAGTCCTTTATTACCTTCCATTTCTGAGGAGAATAAAGGTGTACTGCAAAGATGGCTCCCCTGCAGTATTTACTTACCAGGAGAGATTAGGAGCACTTCAACTGGTGATAAAAATGGTAAAGTGGGTTTTGTCCCCTTTGAAATGAAGTTAAGAAGCCAGCAGTAGTTCTGCTGAGCCTCCTGGATTAGCAAACTCTGTTCTAGACTTGTAGAGATTAAAGATGACCAAATTCCCCATTTCTCTTCATCTGAACATTCTCAAGAGGAATTAATAAGTTTTGTTCTACACTCTCCAGTTTGGTTTATTTTATTTTCTGTCAACAATGAATTTTAAAAGTCAAAAGGATTCTTGCAGCTTTTTGTCAGTATAGGGCTTTTGGGATTGCCTCCTCCATGTTTCTGGATGTTTCTCATTGCTGGAGCAGGATGTGAAACTTTGTGGACTGGTAATTCTTCAGCATGGACAATTTTCAAAGAGCACATACCATTTCTCAAAATTTGGAACATGCAAACATTCACATGTGTCTTGAACACTCACTTGTGGTGGAAACAGGCAGCAGCTACCAATGCCTTTTGATAAGCATTCTGTAGAAAATTTGCCAAGAGATGGAGAGAAACCTGTTGTGCTGCCAGAGAATGACAGAGGGTACCCAAAACCAGCATTTTCTCAGCTGCTCAGTAAGTTTGGACAAGTGATAAAATGTACACTTCATGAAGAAGGAGGCAGGACATTTGTTCATACCAGAGACAGAAAATAGGAATTTATACTTGACTGGGCTGTTAGTCATGTTTTGACTGCACCGTTTAGTATAGAAAGTAGCTTGTGGCACTTCTGTGCTGCTTCCAAAAACCTTCACTCTAATGCTGCATTTGTAAATAAAGAAGCTTAGTGGTCATTTCAGGCCCTGTGAGACCTGAAGCTTGAGAATTTAAAGCCAGCCCCTGGAATTCAGTTTGTGTGCAAAGAGAGGAGAGGATGTAAATCTGTTGCCTCATTCAAAAGAGCAAGTGGCTGAGCTCAGGTGTATGGGAACAAGCAGCAGTTTCTGTCCTTCATTTCTGTATCAAAAGTTTGCAGCAAATGAAATTATTGTAGTCAGGATATGCCTTGAGGAATCTTCTGTCTAATCTGCCACGAATTGTCAGCTACTGCATGCAGGGTGGTGTCATAGCATGGAACAATGACTAAACCTCACCTGCCATCAAGGAAAGGCAGTGGGGGAACTCTTTGTCATGGTAATAGCTCAGTAGTCACTGCTGATGGCAGAGCTGTCTCAGAGTGGCTCTCTCCAGCTGGCTAAGGGCTCCGGCAGTAACAAGCATTAATAACTCCTGAAGGCAGGTGATGGGGAACAGAAATCACCTTCCAACACACCCTCACAGGTGTGAAGGGCTGCTCTGCACTGTACCATCCTGCTGGGCATTTGGCTGTTACCCTGGCCATGTCACTGTGCAGTAACAAGTTTGGGGTGGATGTGAGAGTAGAGTGCTTTAGATGCATCAGGCACACACAACCAAGTGATGTGGAGCAGTCTGCAATGTGGGAGTTAAGTGCTGCCACTTGGATAACACCAAACGTGATTCACAAGTAATGAAATCTTAACTCTTGTGTTCACATTGCAGAAAAACTGCAAACTGTTTCAAATCTGTTTGATTTCTGTAGGCTAGAATTAAAATTGTTGCTGCAGTGACAAGCATTGTTACTCTTGACACTGCTTTGAAATGGGAAATAGAGTCAGCGTTCAAGGTGATGCTGAACAGCTCTGTTTCTCAGACAACAGTGTGATGCAGACATGGCTGGGTTACACTGTTGTTACGCCCCTGATGGACTCCTTAACAGAACTCTGCAAATAATTTTATCTTAGACAAAATAAAGGGGCTGACACCCAGCTTTGTCAGTGTTCTGGGAATTGCTCTTGGTCTGTGCATTTGTTAGGGGTCTTTGGACAGCAAGTAGATGATACGCTTCTGGAAATTTTCACTTGATTAAGGATCTTCATTGTAGATGAGCTTAAATGCTGGCAGAAATAGCTCAAAGAGCTCGGAGCTTGTAATAGAAGTTAATAATAATCTCAGTGCAGAGGCGTGCTGCTCTCAGGGACTGGGCCCAGCATTAAAACATGTGCATCAGTCCAGTTGCAAGTCCAGAGAGAAGAGGCCATAGCCACAAGAGAGCAGCTGTTTGGAAGAACAGCAGAATAGTTCGGACAGTACTGCAAGAGAGCACAAATGGGAAACACAGAGTGGATCTGAAAAAGGAATGAGTTGTGTAGGCTGAACCTTGAAGTCAGCTGGATAGCTGTTCATGGTCTCAGTGCAGGCACAGGCTTCAATAACTGAATGAAAGGAGAGAGTGAACTCTTCAACCTGTCTTGGCCCATCCATGCAATGCACTGTCTCCTACCTGTAGGTAAGAGTGCTGAAATATTCCCTAATGTCATTCACACTCAGGCTTTCTATCATTACTCCAGAGAGAATAGTAGAAGAGTAGTGCATCCAGGATCATCATCTCTCTCCTCAGTAGCATTCAGAGAGCTTTTAGGTCAAAACAAAATGTAAATTTGTAAATTTATTTAAGTTTTTATGGGGATGGTGTTAAGTGAGAGAGAGCAAGGAAGCTTGGTTTCAGATTCAAAGCACTGAAGAATGTCAATACCAAGAGCAATGTAGTACAATAATGAGAGGTTCATAAATGATTTCCCTGAAGCATTGACCCTTTCACAGGATAGGAATTACAGATACTAGGTACCTGTGTCAGCATGAGAAGGTGTTCTCTGCTTTGAAGTGGAACTGGATGCCAAGTCTCTAAAACAGAACATCCTCACAAGGGCTGCTAATTTGGTTAGATGTTATTTACAACAGAATTAGGTTATATAAGGAGACAGGTTGATTAATCCAATGGTCAGGAAGCTGCTAACCCAGGTAACATGAAAGCAGGTGTTGCAGTACTTTCAGTACCACTGAGGGTTTCACCATGGTAAATTTAATAGGTCCTTGTTTTTTGGGTTTGATTTCTGCCTCTAGCTATGTTTTTATTCCATGTTACATAAGCATATCTTGTTAATCTGTAAATAAAATGTGTGTAATAGAAGTGAAAAATGAGTTTACAGAAAACACATTTTAATGCAGGCCTAAATTATGTCCTTTAATGTCTATTTTTAGCTGGGTAGCTAAAAATTTTAGCACTCCTTTCCTTTCGTAACCAAAAGGCACACCTCTCATTCTTTTTTATGCAAATTAGGCCTCCTACACCATTAAATCATTTTTATTGACTATTGAACCTGCAAAGAAGCGGACTGAACTTTAATATGCTACATTACCATACCATAAAATACAATTTGTAGATCTTGTTTGGATTCTGTGTTGCTGCACTTCCTCTAAATAATTGTTATTACTGAAGAAGATTTACAGGCACCACAGAAAGAATAAGTGTTCTCTATTTTGCATGCACTGAAACACCGGCCGTGCACAATTTCACATCTAAACCCACTTGTTCCCGGTTCTGTTCTGAAATGAAACAAGTCACACAATGCTCTTAGTTGCTAATAGACCTTTTAGGATGGCAGTATCCAGAACTTCTGCTGACTTCAAACAGTGCCAGGATTTCACCTCTTCTTTTGTGCAGACTTTGGGGAAGGAGTGTTCACCTTTGGGCTGTAAATCTCGCTTTGCACATCCCCAGGCTCGTTAATGCCACATGCGTGGCGTCAGCTGCTATGCAGCACTTGGCAGGAAAACGCTCTGTTCCTTGGAAGTGCAAGGAAAATACTGTCCTCCCACCAATTTTTGCATAAGGCTGTGCACATATTCAGCTTGACAAGGTACATGGCCTTGCCTTCTGTTATTATAGATAGCTGCAGCCTCTTGGAGCCAAGGGAAGGGATGCATGCAGAGATTTCATGATTAACCAGAAAGAAATGCGTATGAGTCATTCTGAAAGAGTATAACTCTTCTGAAGGAACTAATATTTTGCTCATGTTGACAGCCTTGGAGAATGACATTTATCTTGTACCACAACCTAGAGATGCCTGAGAAATATTCAAGCATTTTCTCAAGTATTGTCTCACCCTTCTTCTAGGAGGGTCACCTCAGAAGTGGAAGGGTGTTCAGCCATGCTGTCACTGTCAATCTTTTTTGGTGTGCCAGTAGAAATGCCATTTCTGATCCCAGTCTCGTGTCAGATAAGCCAAGGTGGAGCCTTCCCGTGGTCAGGCAGGGGACTGCCTTTGAGATGCTTCCCTGCCTTTGAGTTGCTTCCCTGCTCAGTTCTAGCAAGCTCCACCTCAGCATGCCAAGTCCCCACAATCATCTGGGTCTCCCATCGTTTCGAAATTGCAGACTTTCAAAGCTATCCAAGAGGAATTTTCACTCTAATTTCCCCCATCACAGAGACTTCCTGAGAATATTCACTGCCTTAAAAAGTCAGGACATTTAAGGTTGTGTCTAATTTCAGAATTGTTATTCTAAATCTGGAGCCTGAATTAGTAATTTTGAATTGGACTCTTGAACTGTCAATACTTACTGCATGACATCAGTTTAAAAAAAAAAGAGACACTGAGTTTTTGCAGTGAGAACATGTAGAACACAGGTTATGGATCAAAGAGCAATGCCTGCTGTATGAAGATAATTATTTTATCTACATACATGCTTACATATGTGTGTATATGTGTATATATAAAAACAGTTTCCCTTTTCAATTACATGTGGCAGTGAAAACTGAGTATCACTTTTGACCTTTTGAAATAATTTAATATCTAATAAATCTAGAATTAGAACAGAATATTTCAGTTGGAAGGGACCTACAACAATCATCCAGTCCAACACCACAATCATCTAGTCCAAATCCTGAGAAATGTTAAAGTTCAACCATGGGATATGTTATGAAATTTATCATGAGACATTATTTTATTAACAAGTTGACTTTCAAACACATAAATATGCCTGTTACGTATTTTTTCCTAAGCAAACAACTAAGGTAGTTGCTGATAGCTCAAGAACATAAATGAGCAGTCTCTTCCAAGAGCTGTATTTTCTTTTTCTGTAATGTATGAGGATGTATATGGGTGAATACACAATATAAATACATCTATATTATAAGAGCCTTTTGATTTTAACAGTCTCTGAAAAATTTAGAGCCAGTTGTCTCATAAACTTGCCAAATAAGCAGAGAAAAACACTTAATCATCTTTTTAAATGGGAAAGTACTCTTCTAAGTAAGTTATTTAGTGTCCAGCTCAGACATACCCTATTACTCTGACATTTTTCAAGTTCTCAGTAGACAGTGATGGCTTATTCTGTTCTTTTTTCTCCCCCAAATTATGTGGAAATACCTGGGATGACTCCAAGTAGCTACTAGCCTGCTTCCTTAGGGCTCAGTTCAGCACTATTTACTTTCCCAATGGAGGAATCCTTAAGGCCTCTGTCAGGACACCACCCAAAGGTATCCATGAACATCTGTATAGATCCCTTAGCATTAGGAAAAGATACATTCAGTGAATCCAGTCGTGATAATAAGCACTAACCATAGTGCTCAGCATTGTGCAGGATCATGGCCTCATGTTTTAATATGCTTAAGGCAGATGGTATATAATTAGTATGAAGAAAGGTCTCTGCTTCATTTCATCTAATGGCAGGGTGTTTTTTGCTTTATTTTTATGCCTTGGTGTTTTGTTTTTCCTTCAGCTGAACTCTTCCTGGAACAGCAGCATCTCAAAGAAGCAGGCTTTTGTACCCAGGAGGCAGCTAGTCTTTTCCCCACATCTCATGCTGTACTGTACATGCGTGGGAGGCTTGCAGAGATGAAAGGCAATTTGGAGGAGGCTAAGCAATTGTATGATGAAGCGCTCACAGTGAATCCAGCTGGAGTGGAAATTATGCACAGCCTGGTGAGTTTGCAGGGGCTCAGCTCCATTATAGTATTTATGTTCCTGATTAACTGTAATAAGAGGGGAGAGGGCTCATGCTTGCTCTGGATGCCATTGTCTTCCTAATCTTGAGAACAAGTGACCGTTCCAAGAATAAACTGGGTAGTTTGAACCTCTATTTTAAGACTGGATTGAATTTTTTTAACTAATTAGGACTTGTGTCAAAAGTAAATATTTTAATTGACAAAGGCTGATACTTTTGGAAGTCAGTTCACTGCTTTGTCTTTGCTGCTTTTCCTACTAACTGTTACGCATTTTAAATAAGCAGTACACTGATGTTTGAAAGATTGGAACTAAATAACTAAAGATAGATAGATAATATATAGATAGATATGGGGTTTGTAAAACTTGAGCTGGTTTCTTGTGTCTGCTGAAATCAAGATAAACTACAAGTTTACAATAAAATAAATCTGTTAGTGTCGTAAGCTGCAGCTTGGTTCCAGCTTTGTGTAGGGGCAGGGACTCCGCGCTTGTGGGGGCTTTTTTGGTAACACTCCTACCCAGCAAGAATTCTTTTTCTGCGGCACCAAGCCCAAAACAAACTGTTCTCCAGACACTGGGCCTAGAGCTTAATAACAATATAATTATACAGGGAGCTTTGTGGAAGACCAAAACTCACGTCTCTTGTGAAATCAGAGCAGTTAATCTTATTTCATCAATGGTGTGTCTTGTTAACTGTAACCCTTACCAGGTCTCTCAGTAATTTTAGAAGTTTGTCTTGACTAATTTAATTTTTACAGGAATTCTATATCCATGTGACTGCTTAGTGTCATTGCTAGCATACTTGTATCTCCTGGCATAAATTTGGTCCTGATGAGGTTTGCTGGCAACTCCAAAACTGAAGGGGCATCAGTGTACAAGAGATCAAATGTTAAGTGAAGTTAAAATTAGCAAAAATAGTAGAACCTACAGGCAAAGGGCAAGATTTGGTAATAATAAATGTTCATTACAAAAATAGCAAATGAATAGCTGGTACATGTCAGGAGAATGTTACTGCTGTACACATGTCAGACTTATATGGGGCAATAATATTACTTTGTTGTTGTAATACAACCTTGACAAATTCACTCAGTAAAAACATAGCTAGATTGAATGATGTTCTTTGCTCTGTCATAATTTAAGAGAAGTTGCTGATACCAGAAAAGCCATCGAATTAGATGTCAACATGATACTAATAACTCTCATTTTTGTCTTACTTTATGGACATAATCACATTCTGTGTCTTCACATTTCAGTTGCTTGCAATTTTCTGAAACTATAGTAACTTGGAATAAAAGTTTCCAAGGTGCACATCTCAGATGTTCTGGCCCAGTTTACTTCAGAAAATGTCATCATAACATGGCTTTGCTGTTTCTGAAAAGGAGGCTAAATAAGAGACCTTAAAAGCTTTTACAATATCTTCTTTATGGTGCCTTGTTATCTCCAGGTTTTGTCGGGAATGAGTAACATATTAATGTGCTTTTCACCATAATCTTTCCTAGGTTATCCAAGTTGTAACCTTTAAAAAACACATATATGCTTAGTACATAAGTGTTTCTGAAAGTTTCAAGGAGTCTGTGAATGCTTATTCCCCTTGAACTCCAGTAATTTTCAAGAAGGGCAAGAGAATGACTCTTGTAACAACAGGCCTGTCAGTCTCACTTCAGTGACTGGTAAAATTACAGGTGTTATTCTGGGAGGTATTGAAAAACACCTGAAAGGCAGTGCAGTTATTGGTCACAGCCAGCATGGGTTCATGGGGACAGCTGTGCTGGGGCCATCCTGGGTGTACATACAGCGTGGGACACAAGAGGGTGGAAAGCTGCTTCATGGGAAGGGACCTGGGGGTCCTGGTTAGTGACAAGGTGAACGTGAGCCAGCAGTGCCTTGGCAGCCAGGACAGCCAACCCTGTCCTGGGGGCATCAGGCACAGCATCATAGCCAGGTAAGGGAGGGGATTGTCCCCTCTGCTCTGAGCTGGGGTGGCCTCACCTCAAGTGCTGGGGGCACTTCTGGGTGCCACAGTAAAAGGAGGATTTTAAACTATTACAGAGTGTCCAAAAGAGGGCAACCAAACCAGTGAAGGATCTTGAAGGGAAGCCATGTGAGGAGCAGCTGTGGTCAGTTCAGCCTGGGGGAAGAGGAGACTGAGGACAGACCCCACTGCAGTTACACCTTCCTCATGAGGGGAGGAGGAGGGGCAGGCACGGATCTATTGTGGGCAGTGACCAGTGACAGGACCTGAGGGAATGGCCTGAAGTTGTGTCAGGGAGGGCTAGGTTGGATATAAGGTAAAGATTCTTCACCCAGAGGAATGGGCATCCCAGAGAAGTGGTCACAGCACCAAGCATGCCAGAGCTCAGGACGTATTTGGACAACGCTCTCAGGTGCAGGGTGTGACTCTTGGGGCCGACTCGTGGTGTGGCTCTTGTGTGAGAACAAGAGATGGTCTCGATGATCCTTGTGAGTCCCTTCCAGTTCAGAGTGTTCTATGATGATGTTTTAGCCAAGGGATGGATGTAAAATTTAGAAGAGCTGAAAAAGACAGTAAGATGAGAAATTTGGGGACACAGACTCAGTCTGTAAGCAAGTAGGGAAGAGGAAAGAAACTGAAAAAGTGAGAGAAATAGGGATAGATAGAAAATAGGGTAAGATAGATAACACCAGATAAGACTGGATAGATAAGAAGGCACATGGATGGAGGGGTGGGCACACTGGAAAGAATGAATTAAAGGGGTCAATCTTAGGAGAATGACAAAGGAGCAGGAACCTGTAAGAGTACTTCCTTTCCATGTCCATCAGTCTCCTTAAGATTCTGAATCTTTCCATCCTGGTGTCAGCAAATACCAGTGAAAATCACTTGCTTAAGCATGTACCTCACCTCCTTTAACTTGGCCCTGCTGGCAGGCTGTGGTTCACACCTGTTAGCTAAGATAGCAAAGGTCTGGTCTATCCCTGCTGATATAAATCATGGCAGTAGTTACATGGTGCCACATAATGGCATTCCTTTATGTGCTTTTCCAAAAGCTAGGAAATTGCACATAACAAGTTAGAAGCATCTGATGAGCAGTATAGAAAAGTCTGTAAAGAAATTAATCATTCCTCCTTCAGAATAGAGCTGGAATAATGTGCAGTAAACAAGGCTTTTAGGGCTATACATCAAATAAAAAGGGCAAAAATAAAATATTGAATGGCTGCTAGCTAAGTGATTTTGTCCTGTGTACTGAATGAGACACTGTCCCCATAGAGAACTTAAGACTGGGTTTATGCAATTGAGGATGTAATGTGACAGGTGGTAAATTCTGAATCTCCTCGAGGCCATCAGAAGAAAACTGAATGTCTTTCTGAAATGTATGTATTAGCCAAGTACTAGCTGTACTTTTATTAAAAATACAAGTTCTTGAGCACAGTATGTTCAGTCCCCTACCAGAGAGAAATATATGTCTTGGATTATGCAAGAGAGCAAACTAGATTATGAGCTAGTTCCAAGGGGTTTGACGTGATGCAAAACACATACACAGGCAGATGGAATTGAGTTCACAGATGTTTCTATGCTGGTCCCCCCAGTTTGAATACATTGTTTTCCCACTCTAGTAGTACTGTTGTGGATATGTAATAATTTAGAGAAGGAGGATCTGGTTGTGAGAATTAGTGTTTGACTTGGTACAATTGCCATCCAACTGACCTAGTCCACTTTAAGGGAAAACTCTGCTGCAGACAGTGCCGAGCCTCCCTGGTGTATCAGCATCAATTAGCAAAGTAGTCATCTCTCTTCCCCTGGGCTCTTGGAACTGGGTTGTCAAAGCTATATTTGGAAAATTCCAACCTGAAGAGTGATGCTGGCTTTAAATGAAGGGCACAGAGCTAGCAATGAATGAGTCCATTGGGTGTCAGTAACTTCATCTTTACACGAGGTAGAGTCGCCACCATAATACACACAAGCTGTTCTCTGCACAGCTGAAAATGGCTGTGTCCTGCTGTGCCTGTAGGGTGTTTACAATAGCTGTCAAATCAGCGTGCTTTCCATATAAAGCATGCTGCTGCATGCCAGAGCATCACATACAGCAGCATTGCAGTGCCAAGCATGTCCCAGGGGGTGGGTGCCATGCTCTGCTTCATCCCAGGGGCCTTTGGCACTTCGTGTCCAATGCTGTGGTTGGGAAACCACAGGCACTTTGAAAATACCACACAGCTGTGCTGCTTCCTGTAACACTTGCTGTTTCTGAGTCATGTCACAGGATCCTTAAGCCTGTATCAGGAATCCACCATTGGCCTTTACAGAGTAAGTACTACTGGTTAATACCTGATCTAAGGAAGTATATTTGTTGAGGAATTTCGTTTTCATTTGAAAAAGACACACAGAATCAATTTTTGGGGCTATCTGAAGCATAATCCTGGTGAGGTGAGCAGCTACTCCTTTGGTTAGATAGCTGTTTGCTGCCAGAAGCAATTAGCTTGGGTTGGCCCCTAAAAATTGTAAATCCTGTAAGACCATAGTTTCTTTAATAAACAACTTGCTAGGGTTCTTTTTCCACATTGCTCTTCATTCAGTCTCAAAAATCTCTGTCATCCTTTCCTTTACTAGAGCAGCTCTGTTTCTTCCCTTTCACAGGCTCCTTCTGGGGCCTGCTTGCAAAAGTCATAGAGCATTTCTCCCTCCTGAGGGCTGATGGAGTTTGTACTGAGCAGGTATCTTTGCTGGTCTAGTAATAAGGGCTTAGTCCACATCTCCTTCTCTTACACTGTGACCTGTGAGAGCACATTTCTACAACCAAATAACTATGGCTTACTTCAGTATGTACTAAATTTGGTTATGTAACATCATGCACTACACAGCTTCAGGATGGTGATAACAAAACTGACATGTGCCCAACCAAGTCAGAAAATATAACATAAGCTGTGGCAGATGACACCTCCTTTTAAAGCAATACACAAATCCACCTACCTGTATGCAGCTAGAGAAAGACACTGAAATTTGTTAGTTCCCAGCCACTGTGCATTCAGTACCATTCTCACTTTTGATTCAGAGGAGGAGAAAATCAATGCCAGCATGCTGGATTTGAGTCTGAAAGCTCTATATGTAATATTGCAAGTTAAACTAAACACTCAGATATTCAGAAGACTCCTGCCCAGCATGCATCTCACATAGCACTTTGTCAAGTCACAGCAATTCTCAACACGTTTTAGTTCAAGAAAGAAGAGAAAGAATCGTCAATTTAAAAGGGAAGGAAATGGGCACCCTTATCTCCATCACTGTGCTAGATTTAATGAAAACAATAAAAAATACCATCAAAACAAAGCAAAAACAT
The DNA here is from genome assembly GCA_013396995.1 of Dicaeum eximium. Lineage (NCBI taxonomy): Eukaryota > Metazoa > Chordata > Aves > Passeriformes > Dicaeidae > Dicaeum > Dicaeum eximium. Next base: position 228,001 of record VWZP01010148.1, read on the forward strand.
TGCTTGGCTCATACTTGGATATTACTGAATGCAGTGGAAAACTGTAATGATTTCTTTTTTTTTTTGAAGGTTGGGGCAAGGGCAATAAGTTTGGTATCAGAATGCTGTGTAGCTGTCTGATCTACCTCATCCCTATCCTTGATAGCAAAACAAGTGAACAATATATTGGGTTTTGTTCATAATGTGTCCCTGTTCATAATGTGTTTCGTTGTGACCACATGAATGGGTGGAAAACACAATCCTGTGAACATATTTGATTTGCTCCGTAAGAAAATCAAAGAGAATACACAGCTAACAGAGGTTGTGCTAATCATGAGAGTTGTTCTTTGGCTGTCATCTGCACCACAAAACAAGATTGGCAGCCATGCAGGAAGGGTTCACAGTCACAGAGGACTCTCCAACTGAATTTGGAAAAACAAACTGGATTTAAGTCACCTAAGCTGGGCCAACAGATTGACTGTATTCTGTTTGGTGACCATCATTTTCCAAGATTAGTGAAGATTGTGGCCTTTCCACAGGAAGGCCTGGTTATTGTCTGGGAGAAGTTCTTTGTGGTAAATGCAGCTGGGGACATATTACCCACATACCAGAATCACAGAATGGTTGAAGTTCTGGAAGGGATCTTGGGAGATCTTGTAGTTCAACTCCAGCTCCCTCCTTAACAGGTTCAGCTACAGCAGGGTACCAGGACCATGTCCAGCTGAGCAAGTTGCTCCAAGGATGGAGTAACTTCTGTGCAGTCTCTTCCAGTGTTTGATCACCCTTACAGTAAACAAACTTTTGAGTAACATTTAAATGGAATTTCTCCTGTTTCAGTTTGTGCCCTTTCAGTCACGGGATATCCCTGAGAAGTTCTAAGAGGTTCCACTTCTTTACACCTTACCATCAGATATTTAACTGTACTGATAAGGTCTCCCCTCTCTTCTACAAGGCTGAACAGTGCTAGCTCTCAGCTTCTCCTTGTATGACAGATGCTCCAGTCCCTTGATGACCACGATGCCCCTTTGCCTGGACTCTCTCCAGTATGTCCATGTCTTCCTTGTACTGGAGAGCCCAGAACTGGACACAGTACTCCAGGTGTGGCTGAGTAGAGGTGCAGGATGTACTCCCTCAACCTTTTGGCAACACTCTTCCTAATGCAGCCCAGGCTACTGTGAGCTGCCTTTGCTGCAAGGGCACATTGCTGGCCCACGGCCAGCTGCTTGTTCACCAAGTCCTTCTCTGCAAAGCTGTGTTTCATCCAGCCATCACCCCCCCTCCCCAAAGTGAATCTGAAGCTATTACCAGGATTTTTTTCTGCAAGTAGATACTAAACATAACATTGACATGACTGTATCAGGTCAGGCCAGAGGTTCAACTGCTTCTCACTACCAGTAGCAAAGAAGTGCCAAGGAAAGAATGAGGCCAGGGCAGGCATATGTGGTGCTTCTAAGGTTATGACTTAGCTTGGGGACATCCCAAAGTAGAGGTAGATTCTACTTGCATAGTAATTCCCAGTGGATTTCTCCTTCATGAGCTTGTCTTGAGCCTGTGTTAGAGCTTTCATCATCCACAATACCCTTTGGCAAGGAGATCCACAGGTCTCTTTTCTGCTGTACAAAGAACTGCCAAATTCTCTATGTTCTTGATGCAGCTCTTCTTAGCCACACTGATGCACCTTATTCTCACTTTGGAAGACATAACTTACTGCTGATTTTTATTCATCTCCTTCCCATTACTGATTTTGCAGGTATCTGTCACAGAGCCAGTTCCATTCCTTTCATTATTGCTGTTACCTCCCTCTGAACTTCTTACTGTTCTTTTTAAGATGAGCAGGCTAGAGCAAATAATGGACTTACAGAAAAATAGCTTAGCTTCAAAGGCAGTGTTTTAGATTCAGTGTTTTAAAAAACCCTCTCCACCCCTTAGTGTTTTACTCACATAATTTTATCTATATACATTTTCACAGAAATACTGGAAATAGTGTTTTATTTCAGCTGTTTTGTATTAGCCTGATTTTTTATCAAAGCTCTGTTTCTGTCTCCTTATGCCTGTAGGGGCTGGATTTTATTTTCTGAATGGTCAGCATCTCTGATAAATATGTGGTTATACATAATAGCAGTGAGCAGTGTAACACCTGTCTGGGGTCCTTGCAGAGATGTCAGTGCCCCAGTCTGAGTACAACACAGCCAGCAAGTGTGCAGTTCTAGTCTTTGCTGGATAGATAGATATATATACACCCTTCATTTTGCTTGCCAGAGACATCCTTTTAGCTGGCAGAACACAAATCTTGCTCTGCTGGTAATGCTGGAAGCTGAAGAGCTTGATTGAGAACAGATTTTTTTATAGATTACGTTCCTTTTGCCCAAGATAAGTGCATTGCTCTTGATTAGATTTGAGTGTTTTAAAACTATATGATGCTTTATTTAAATCTTCTGCTCTTAATTGTTCAGTGGGGTGCAAGGGCTGAATAAAAAGACTTTGCACAGTCTTGGACTGTTTAATTTGGCCTTCATTGTGTACTTAGCATGCAATTTCATGTTCATTTTAGTTGAAGAGTCAACCTATTGTCTCCAGACTCGCATTTGGTAGCATCAGGGTAATTTGAAGACTAGAGTTTCTACTGATTAGTACATGGAAATGAATTATTTCTGTTCATTTATTTCATTTTACCTCACAGTATGGTGCATGCATCCTTGTTTTCAAAGGCATCCATTCACGTAATAAAACATGGCTTGATTGCTTAATATTTTCAAGGATGACATGCGTTCCTTCCTTGGGGATTTGTTTCATGCTGCCATGCAGTAACGGTATAAATCACAGGGCAGATTCTCTGCATGGGTAAATTATCATGGCTCCATCCTACCAAGGTCTGTATGTCTTGTAAGGTAGCTAGGATGCTAATTAAATCCAATTTTACCTTGAAAACTGAAATTAGAATGCTTTCGGTGCTTAAATGTGAGAACAAAAGAGCATAGTTTTCACATTAATGGAGTTATTTGTCTTCTAAGGAGCTGCTTTGTGTCTGTAGTTTACCCAATTTGTTGCCTATTTTGTAGATAGGTGTGCTGTGGTCTGTCTCTATTTTCTAGTGACATTTCTTGCTCAGTTTTTTATATTTGTGTACAGAGAATTGAACGTGACAATTAAAATGCATCCCCTTGTCGTTAGGACAACTGTGCATTTGTCCTAGGTGTAATTAGGTGGATAATTGTATCTAGAGAGACACAGCAAATGACCTGGTTTTGTCTGTTCTGGAGAGCCTTCTTCCTGGCTGCACGAGATGCTGCTCCCCTTGCTCCTGTTTAGGCAAAGGTTGTGAGCAGAGTTAAGGATTGGGCAATTTTGAGGAATTGGACAGTTATACTACTTTTGTGATACTGAGAAATAGTTTTCATCATCACAGCTACTACTTAAGAGGAATCTTTGAGAAACTGCTGTCATAAGAACTTGAATTTCAGTAGGTAATGCCTGCAAAATAAATTTTTAACTATGCTTTAACATACAAAACCACTGAAGATTTACTTGTAATACTTTCTAAGGGTCTGGGTATTTTTTCCTTAATACACATATACTTTGCATTCATTACTTTAAATATTTTAAAAAGTAAAATGTAAACCAGAATGTAAAACCTGCTTCAAGAGAGGGTTATTTTAAGGTTTGGAGGTATGTATTGACTACAGTTTTATATTACATTCTGTCTGTGTGATCCTAGGTTGGTGTGTGGTTTTGATTTATAGTAGAAATGCATAGAAACAGAAATACACAAACCAATACTGCATTAAAGTCCTTCAGATCCTCCCTGTAGCATATCCTGCAAGCCTGAGAAGGCAGGAGCTGTGCTGCCAGGGCTGTGTGGGGGTGCTGCTGCAGGGGGGATCTTTGGTGTCTCACAGAGACACACAGAGCACCCAAAGCAAATGCATGAGAGCAAGCCAGCTCCAGCTTTCTCTCCCCAAACGAAGCACCGTTTCCTGGTATTTATCAGAGCCCTTCAGGCCGGGGCTTTGCTACTGTTGTGCAACAGGGTGTGCCTTTCTCTTCCAGAGAGCAAAGAGCTGCAACTCAGGCATTTTCCATTGAAGGCAATTCAGTGGAGAGGCTGGAGGGGAGGTGGAGCCCTGGCTCTCAGCAGCGCTGGCACGGCCAGCCCTCCTGCACTTTCAGCTCTGATTATATGTCACACTTTACTCTAAACCTCTGTAAAACGGGGATGAAGCTGCTAATCTACTTCATCTGGGGTTTGTGGAGCTTAATTAATATCTGCACATACTTTCAGATGACAGGCACACTGTAAGCGCAAAATCTTATTTATTCTAATTATATGTCTAGATGCCTTTATTCATGTGGGATTTTGGACCACAAATTATTTTGGACAAAGTACTGCAACTGTTGAGCACAAATGATGTGCTTTACAGCTTTGAGTACCCTTATGTCCCTAAATGTAAAGTAGTGGTGAAAACATGATTGTGATGGGCGTGGGATTTAGGAGGCAGATCTGCAAACTCTTTCTTCCTCTAGCAAGGATTTTCCTTCATTAGAGTAATCTCTGTCTGCCTGTGTGTCTGCCTTGCCCTCGATTCTATTGATACATTGTTACAGTGGTGCTGTGAAGGACAGAGTAAAACAGCAGCAAATGTGACTCTGAGGGCTTGGTAGCACAGCCCTCTCCTCTTCCTGGGGATAAGATACGACAACGCCTGCAAAAAATAGCTTTTTGCAGGGGGAGGGACGGTGCTTCCTTTCTGGGGCAGTGAATGTATCCTCCTGCTCTGCAAATTCAGTACAAGCAGACCATCCTTGTACCAGTGCAGTCCTGCAGTTTTTCCCTGGTGAGAAAGGGCTTGGATTTTTAAGGGAGAGATGACAGACCTAAAGGTAGGAGCAGCATCAGAATAACAGTCATTACAAGCAATTCCAAAAATGGTGCAACCTTGAATGAAGTGCCTTTTTTCTTTTTTTTTTTCCTTTTCCTTCCTTAAGTAACTAATAGTGACAGTCAACAGGAGATTCGAGCCACCCAGAGGAAGACCAGTGACGTCTTGTGCGCTGCAGCTTTGGGAGCTGCAGACACTGGGACTCTCTTAGGTCTACCTAATATGGAGTGCACAAGAAAACACTGCAAGGGTGAATTTGCTAAGTCCTAATATCCAGCAGGATATTTTTGGACTGCTCTGATAGTACAAAACATTTAAACATTTCAGCCCACCCCATAAGTTTTCCCTTGATGTGGGTAAGTCTCTATATGCTGTGAATTATTTTTCTCACTACTTTTTTTTTCTGTTCAATGCACTGCATTTCTCCAGTACATTTGGAGAACAGGCAGATGGTGATATATAGGTGCATAAGAGAGAAGGAGAAGGGAAAGACTTGGAAGGAACATTGGAAGGAACAGAAGAAACAGAAAAAAGCATAGACTGCTGCTTACTTTAAAAATACCAACATAAAGCATTGACCATTCAGAGACAGTTAAAATCACTTTTTTACTTCTTCCATTAGCTGTTCTTTAGGATGTTTCTTCCTTTTTTATCTCTCTCCACCTTGTAGATCTCTGCAGGACATGAACCCAACCTTGATTTGCCCCAGATGACTTTTTCAATGCTATTTATTTGCTATTTTATCAAAGAAAAGTAAAATTCACTAAGAATCTTAAGTGCACTTAGGTCAGAAGCTTCTTCCAGTGGTGTTGAGGGGATATCTGAAAGCAACAGAACAGACAATCCAGGACCAAGAAACTGGGAGGAAGTCCTCAGCCTTTGGAAAACTCAACTCCTGAGTCATGAACTTACTATAAGTTTCCTGTTTGCTCTTTGCAACATCTAAAACTGTGTATTTTTTACACGCTGAAAGCACTCCTCTTGCTCCTTTCTTCTTGTCCTTTCTCATGCTTCTATAAAGCTCTAGTCTATCAATGAGCTGCTGTTCAATATTGCTAATGTGACTTTTGCCTATGTTTTTGCCAAAGTAGTCGAGAGAATCCCTGGCTGGAAAAAGATGGAGTGCAGGGGGGAAGCCACAGGAAATGAAAGGCCTGTGATCATCAGGGATGGGCAAGAGAGAGCTGGACTTGTCCAGGTAGTAAAGCAAAGGCTGGGAAGGGATACATCTGCTCTCTGCAGATCCATGTGGGAGCAAAGAGGGAATGCTGTGGGGAGAGGAGAGCTGGGGCAGAGGAGGCAGCTCTGTGTGCTCTAGGTTGCTGCTGCAGATTGAAGAGGGTTCCCAGCCACTGCTGCAGAGAGTTTCTGAAACAGCCCTCTAGATCTGATATGGGAAGAACAATCTCACCCCTCTGATACTGGGGCTTGATCAAGTTATGAAGGAAAGACTGGATCATCCCAAAAGCAGGGCTTTACCAAACCCAAATTAGTGGTTGCCTATTCAGGCTGCCCAGCCCAGCCCACCAGTGACTGAATTAATAATGTACTTACCTGTGACCTGAAATGCAGAATATCCAGCTGAAAGTGTTTTGCAGGCCTACTGCTGTCCTGCCTTCCTATTTTAATTTTCTGCTGAAGAGGTTCTATTCCCAGAAGCATTTTGTAATTATTTTGCTGTTTATTATTTTTTAAATTAGAAGTGGAGTTTGAATGTTAGTAGGGTATCCCTGGGATGCAGCCCTGACTTCAATTTTTTAATATATATTTTTAATGAGTTGTCAAGTGTCTAGTGTGTTGTGAAGTGGAATGATGGATGTAGCTGGACTCAGGAGAGTTGCATGGAAATTCTCTTAAATAGCATTGTGGCAGCTAAGCTCTATTGACAATAACATCAAGTCGGGTTTAATAGTGTAGTTCTTTATTGAATGAATCCACCCTGTAGGAAACAGTATGACCTTGCTGTGTGTGCTCAAGACAAAAAAAAAATCAATGTTAATCCCTTGGGAGGAAGAATACAACATTAATGGAACAGTTGAGTGAGTCTAATGAGAATTAGATGGCAAGAATGGTAATTTGGAAAGAGATACTCGTCTGAGCTGTCTGAAGGTATAACGTGGTGGTTTCCATGTATCACCAAATGCCATGTATTCTTAGATGTGTGTCTGCCAGACGTAATTGAATGGATTTGCACCTCTCCTCTATGGCTTCCTGACAGAACAACAGGGGATTTTCAAGCTAATCACCTTTCAGTGGGGAATTTATGACCAGTTAGCCAATCTTTTCTTCCATCTGGAAGGGCATGGACTGGAGACAGTCATTGGGTACAGCATACCAACTGGGAGCTTCTTAATCAGAAGCAGGCTGGAGCATCTCTGCCTTGTGGTTACCCTCTGGAGTCTTGCAGTTCACTGGCATTGCTAAATATGACATTTGCCTAAGTCAGTATTATTAGTATTTTTGGAAGTCAGATGGGTAATGCTTCATTTAGTAGCCATTGGCTGTGTAAAGAATAAACAAAACAGTAGACTTTTATACCTTCTCTTTGCTTCTGAGAGTCTGAAGTGGTAATTTTGATTTCTGTGGGGAAAATTCACATTGCCTAATTCTCAACCTTTGGCTCAGATAGATGAGTTGGCACTCTTTCTACCTGTTGTCCAGAGAGAGGGATTCTCCAGCATTGGGGCAGAGCCCCTTTTGTCAGGCTGCTGCTCTGCGTTGCCTTGTGGAAATCTCCCTCTGTTCTTCCCCTGGAGGTACAGAGAGAATATGTAATTAGAGAGGGTGCCTATGTTTGTGTAGATCACATACCTCTTTAAATTGTATCACATGAGGCAGTTGAGTATCTCTTAATGCATGGCCTAAGGCAGGAAATGAGTTAAAATACATTGACTTGTTTCAGAGAAATTACTGCTTTGATGTTTTCATAATTAGCCCAGATCTCCCTTGGCTTGTGTTCACCTGTTCAGCATTCATTTGAGTAAAAAGGGCAGACTCATAAAAACATCAGTTTTCAGTTGCATCATTACCAGGCTGTACCTGCTCTCCAAGATTGTCACCAGCATAAGAGACTGCAAATAAAAATCACCTGGAACACAAATGGCAGCATCTCAGTACTGCCAAGCTGTACAGTGGAGATTATTTGTTTATGCTTTTATTTGCCAGCATTGACTAAACAAAGATAAGAATGTAAATGCTGTAGCAGAATTTCCTAGGCAAGATTACAGGAGCTAGCACTTAACATTACAGTAATAGATACCAATGTGGAGAGATGTCACTGCCCTGTTCCTCTTTCATCCTATGAGCAGAGCAATAAAAGAGACAGGTCTGCGGAGCTCTGTGTGAGGTTTGCTGCTTTATGCAAGAACATTAATCTTTTAGGGTTTGATTCGTTAGGTTTGCACTGTGTTAGCTTTGCTCTGATCCCTCAAAATCTAAACTGTGGTTCATATGACTCTGAAGGAGAGCCTTATTTTGTAAGCCTTAGTAAGATTTACAATGAACCAGGCGAGCTCCGCATAAACTCTGAACTGAGTGGGGAGCAGACCCCCAACTCAGCTAATTTTGAATGTCAGTGTGCATGGTACAAGGCTAATTGAGATACACACAAACTGCCATGTGCCTTTTTTAATTACATTTAGACAAGATGTACAGTATTTGAGTCAGCTAGGCAGTGTTCCAGCTGATGAAAGTGTCGCTGATATTGGACACCAGTGATGATACATTAAGTGCTCTTAATATCTTAGCACACATGTCATGAGGCACATTAAAATCATAGAGGAATTCAGGTGAGAAAGGACCTTTCCTATGGAGGTCATCTGGTCCCACCTCCTACTCACAGTGGGGTCAGCTTCAAATACCTATATTTGATGTAGGTGGCTCAGGGCTGTGTCCAGCTGAGTCTTGACTATTTTCAAGGATGTCTATTCCACCACCTGTCTGGGCACAAGTTCTGGTGCTGCACACTCCTTGTGAAGAATTTTTTCTTAATAGCTGCTCAACCAGAATTTTCCTTGTCATAACCTTAATCTATTGCAACTGAGCACCTCTCAGAAAAGTTTGGTCCCATCTTTCTTTCAGTCACCCATTAGGTAGCTGAAGATGGCATTTGAATTTCTCCTTAGCCTGGAGAGGGAAAGGCTGAATAAATGCTCCTCTCTCAAACTCTTCATAATATCATGGCTGCCCAGCCATTTCAGTGGCCCTTCACCCATCCTTCTCCAGCTTGTCATCATCTTTTCATCACTGAGGAACCCAAAACTGGTGAGAGTGCTCCAGATGTGAATCAAATAGAAAGAAATACTTAATTTCAGTCTGTTAGGGTGCATTATCTAATTCAGCACAGTAAGCCTTTAGCCTTGGGCACTGTGTGGGTGCTGTGCTGGCTCACTCTTGTCCACCAGCATCCCCCAGTCCTTTTCTGCAGAGCTGCTTCTCCCCAGTTGGTGTCCAGCCTGTACAAATGCATGAGGTTATTACATCCCATGTGCAAAATGTCAGTATTCAGCAAATGCAGCTCCTCCTAAAGCTGCAGGGAGACTGGGGCACAGAAATGACAAGCAAGACCTGTGTGGTTAAGGGCCAGAGGCAAATCACACATAATGACCACTTACAGCAAGTAAAACCTTTACACTCAGAATAAGTAGAAAATTAAGTTTGTTCAATGCTTAAATGAGATATAAAGCTGCCATCTCTGAGTTACGCTGAGATTTTGGTATCACGACTGAATTTCTCAGTAACTCACAGTGCCCTTCCTACCAGAAACCACACAGTGCTTAGGTTTGGGGGTTTTTTTACAAGCTGGGCCTTTTGAGAATTCACTGGTCATTGGAAAGCTGTTGGAGGAAGATACCTTTGGTAGGAGGCTCCCTGATGTGACTTTATGCTTTTGTTGTTTGTTCACAAACAGGTGAGCTGTTAGAATGGTTCTGTCATCCTCTGTGGCCTACAGCAGGGCCATAACTCATGTGTTGTCTTTGTGTGTGTCTCTGTGTACACACACCTACTTGTGCACATCAGAGCTACATGAAGCATGGTGTCAGCTGGTTTTAGCAGGCTCAGATTTGGTTATGAAACCCTAAATGGAAGGAGCATCTCCTGCATTGCCTGAGGAAACTTGAGTGGCTGAGGTCTGGTGCTTTGGAAAGCATACAGGTCCCCAAGGCTGTTTGGGAGGTGGGCTGTGCCCCAGTATAGTGCAAAGTAAAAAAGTATGAGCCAGATTCTAAAGACGACTTCCCTTGCAGAACTAGCCAGTTGAGGGCAGAAGGGAGGAGTCTCATTTGTTGAAAGAGTGAAGTTTTGTTTGTAAGTAGTTAGTGATCTCAAAGTGAGTGGAGTGGGAGGGTGAGTGAGGGCAGTGCTGGGTGCCTGAAATGGAGTGTGGTGAGTTGACCTTCACCATCCCTTTAGCCCCCACACTACCAGAACCTCACCATGTAACCCAAATCCTGGGAGAGGCACTGGAGACTGCCATCCTTGCTTTGTGTCTGGCCTGTTAACCCTGAGGGTCAGGAGAAGCTGCTGTTCCATATATTAGCACAGCACATGCTGCTCCTGTTCAGTGGTAAGCTTATTCTTGTAGTCTCTGTCTCTCCTTGTGTTAAAAGCAACAGGTCCCTCTCCTTCTCCACAGCCTGCCAAGTCAGTCTGTGTCTTGCAGACTTCAATGCCTGCATTGAACATGACATTAACCAGCACTAAATAGGCAGAATACAGCTGAACCATATAATCATTTAGGTTGGAAAAGACCTCTGATATCACTGTCCAACTGTTACCCCAGCACTGCCAAGCCCACCACTAAACCCTGTCCCTGAGTGCTACATTCACTCATCTTTTAAATATATCCCTGGAAGGGATGGTGACTCCACTACTTCTCTGGGCAGCCTCTTCCAATGCTTGGCAAGCCTTTCATTGAAGAATTTCTTCCTAATTTCTGACCCAAACCTGCCCTGGCACAACTTGATGCCACTTCTCTTGTCCTTTCACTTGTTACTCCGGAGAAGAGATACCTGGCTACGTCCTTCTTTCAGGTAGTCGTTGAGAGTGATAAGGTCTTACCTGAGCCTCCATTTCTCTAGTCTGAATAACCCCAGGAACCTTACTGCAGGAACTCCTAGACTGCTTCCTGTCTGCTGTGCTGTATTTCCAGTGGACATCTGATAAGTTGAAGCCCCCCACAAGAATGAGGACTAGTGATTGTAAGACTTCATCTTCCAGTTGCTTATAGAATATTCTGTCTGCCTCTTCATCCTGATTGGGTGGTCCATAACAGACTCCCACCATGATATCTGCCATGCAAGCCTTGCCCCTGACTCTCACCCTAAACACTCAACCCTATCATCACCATCATTCAACTCTAGGCAGTCAAACCTCTCCCTAATGTACAGATCACCCCCACTGCCTCTCTTGCCTTGCAAAGTGAAATACAGCACTGGTTCAGCACATTTGGCATAACATACCAACCTGGCTAAACCAAATTGGTAGTGAAGGAGAAACTATGAATTGTATATAAATTGTCAAGCTGCTCTGAGATTGTGGCAATTTTTTTAAACCTGGAGAAAGATTACCATCATCCTTACGTAAATACTCCTCTGGCCAGTGTTTTCCAAAGCAGCTGTTGGTGAGCAGGTTTGGCACTTCTAATGGGATTGAGAGCAGCATTATTCCCTTGCATCTAGCAAAATATATGGAGCTTCTGAAGATGTCACTGTACTTCATATAATTACTTTTTGTAGTAATTTTTGTGGTAGATTGTCCAGGAGAGGTTTTGTCTTTGAGGCTGTCACTTGCAGCTCAGCAGAGCACAGGAGTGACTAATACAGACAATTGAAGCTAGGTCACATTAAACAAATGCTACAGAGAAGCATTTCTAAGGTCCTGTATAATCCCTTACTGCATTGTGAGGCTCAAAGCTTGATGTTGTAGGAGAGCTTATAGATTTGCTAACACACAAGCAGACCCCAGAGCATTTAAATCTTTTCTGAACTGAGATTATTTATGTGGGGATTGTTCAGGACAGGCTTCTGCAGTACAAGCAGATTCTCCTTGTGACTTCAGTGAGAGTAAGAGATTCTGCACATATTTCATGCACATTAAGAGCAAAATTGCCTGCAGTATCGTCGGCACTGGGTTCATGGACCATTTGGTATCTTGTTTGCCTGAAAACTGTCTTGCCTTGAGAGCAAGAAAAGTAAATAAACGTAGAGAGAGATCAGTAAAACACACAAGCCCTGGAGAATTCCGGGCTTCAGGATCAGAAACCCTCACCTTAGCATTCCTTGCCGTTCCTGGAATACAACAAATATGTTGATCAAGCAACCTTGAAAGCTCAGGACTGCTTTCCACTAATGATAAATTATTGTAAAGTATTTGAGATAGGTGTTAATTTCACATTTTTTCAACTTGGAATTATTTTTTTTAACCTCACCATAGTCACTAGTGATTAGAAAACTTTCTTGGCTCATAGGTTTCATGTCCTCTGAGAAATTCTATATTATATATTATTTGCTGGCTGACACAGCAAATCAGACTAACTTGAAGCATATATAATTTTAACTTACGTCTTACTTTGAATAGTGAAGGAAGAACAATCAAAGGAAGTAGTTTGCAACTAACCCATTGTTTGAAATTAGCTTTCCCAAGCCAGAAAATATAAAATAGAAGCACTGAAAATAGCAGCATCACAAAGTAAAAATGGTGTATATGTGAGATCCTTGAGCCAAAAGACAGCCTATTTTTTATATATTTATTTTTAGCTTGGTCAGCTGTACTAAGTGATTTTATCAATGCAGTAAGTCTCTGGAATAAGAATGCTCACATAATGTAGTGTCAGTGCAGGCAGCAATGACAAGTCATGATTTATACATGTAGCACAAATCTTTTCAAATCAAATTGATACAACTAAAATTCAAGATTAAGTCTTGATAGTCTTGCACTACTCATGTTCACTCTCACAAGCTGTCGTTGAACAGGGACAGAAGAGCAGCCTTGCTGGAATTGAAGTCCTGCTATTTTTGCATACCTTGAACGAGATGATTTGCAAACTTTTTCCATCTCAGTGGTCGTAGAGCCTGTCACAGTTTGAGAAGAGCCAGGACTGCTTCTCCCCATCTCCTATTAGAAGAGAGCTCCCTTTAGGAGAGATTTCCTTTGCTCAGATACCAGAGATGGTGAAAGGTGAAACCTTTCAAATTAAAAGGAATTATGATGGCTTTTAGGTACCTATGGCAGAATATCCCAGTGCTTGGGGCAAGGAATAAAAGTCCATAGCATGCCTTGAACAATTAACTAGGCTTGAGATGTTTTTCTCAAGGACAGGAGTTAGTGAAACAGCTGTGGGTGTGGATGCCACCCCATACCCCAGGTGACTAGGACTGCTGCACAGAGCTTTGACAAGCCTAAATAACCATGCTTGGACATTGCTGTCCTTCACTGCACGCAACACAACAGTCTGATGCTTTCACAACTCCCCCAGTGTGCTGGGAAAACTTCAAGAGGTAAACCAGGGACAAGATAAAACTAACTCTCCCAAACCAAAGCCACTGTGCTTCCAGTGATCCCCACCCAAAGCAGAGGAGGTAAAGAAGCCTTGAAAGTACCTGCCTCTCTGCAGTGCTGTACATCTTAAATGCTGCTGTGGCAGTGCTTTTACACCACAAGCAGCCAGCTAACAGCAGTGTGGTCAGCAGCACTGGCCTCACAGCAAAGGATAGGGGATGGCCAAGGGTAACAAACACAGATAAGCAACCAGGCTAATGCCTTAAAGAGGGTGAGGGAGGGCCATGGGGGGATTTTTTACATTACTGTCCAAAAACATGAGGGGAGTTTCAACACCCCGACAGCATACAGACTTAAAAGCAAAGGAATTTCAACTGCAGTAAAGAAGGTAGGCAGTGCATAGCAGGTATAAGGTTAATTTAGAAATAAATGAGAGATTTTCTAAAAATGCAATGAAAGTCTGCAGTAGGTATAATCTGAACATGACCTGCTGTGTCCTCCTTTCTGTTTATTGTGATACACTGCATTGTGGGGCTGTTTATCATCAAGAGAGCATGGTTTTATGTTCAGCATTATCTCTGTTATCCTCCATACCACAAACACCCCTAAATCAATATTCACGTACTCAACTTCATGTGTTTGGCCCAAGCATCTTACTCTTGTTCCATCTGGAGTTATTTTGCTTCACAGGTGATCTTGTGAATGATTTTGCCCAGCTGTTAAAAACCAAACTCTCAAGTATACCTTGGCAAAGTGCTTTCCATTCTGAGCAAGGCCAGTGGAGAAGCAGGAGTGAAGAAAAAGAAAAATGCCTGTTTTCAGACTTTCCTAAGTGCAGCAGTGTCACATAGATTCCTCTGTAAGAAATTCCTGCAACTGTCCATCAGAGCTAGCCAGCAGCAAACGCTGGAAGCAGAGCAAGGGGCTGGGGGAGGGATTTCATTCTTGTACTGGGCCAGATCCTCAGAACAATGAAGCCAAGTGGGTAAAAGCAAAAGACATGTTAATTGAAGCGAGCTGAACTGTTCCTTCATCAGTGCCTGAGGTCCTCTCAGTTCACACTGCATTTAATTCAGTCATTTTGGGCCCCAGTCCTGCACTGATGTTAAGAGGGTGACTTTCTCCACCCTTGCCATAGTCCATCAAAACCCCCAGACTTTAACATCAGGAAAACCAATCTGGTTACTCTGAATTTTTGTTTGAGCCAAGCCTGAACAAAAGTGTTGCTATTTAGCTTGAAGCCCCAGTTTAAGAAATAATGAAGATCCAGTGTTGCATGTGATAAACTCTGGATCTTAGTTAAGCTATACCCTAAAAACCACAAAATGGAGATGATGTTAAAAATCCTCAACCAGCCTCACCCAGTTAAAGCTGCTGAAGTTTTGCCTGCATGTCCCCACTGGAGCTGTAGTTAAGGATTTAGTGGGTCTGTGTTTGTTTAAAATTGTCTCCAGACTGCTTGAAACTGGAGGCCCAGGATCTCTTCAGAGCCACTGGGCATTGTTTTTATTTGTTTTCATCTGTGCATGAATTTCTTTGAAAATACCCAGCAGAGCAATAAGAAGGGATTGTTTTTAATCTTTAGAGATGATAGCATGCTGTTATGCATCAAGGACACTCAAAAACAAAGCATCAGATAAACTGTACCAGGAGATTTTTTTTTTTTTACCTCCAGGCTTTTCCAAATATAAAATGCATTCTGCATGGGGCTTGCTGTTGATGAGACATCTATAGGTTCAGTTTGCCATCCCAGAAACGTTTACACCAGCATGTTTAGACAATTTACATGTGTGCATGTGTGAAAATGCAGCTGGATTCTGCCTTTGCCCAGCACCCCGGGGGAGAGCGGTCATTATCACTGCAGGGACAGCTGGGACCTGGCCTTGAGCCAAGACCTTGCTTAATGCAGTCAGAAGATTTCAGTGATACAAAGTGGAATTTACATCCCCTTCTCTGGGAAAAGGTAGCTGAACTGAGAGTTCTACATCCTACAGCCACCTGAGTTTAAAACTAACGTGTGCATTTTTTGTATGACTCTGGACAGCACCTTCTGCCATCTGGGATTCAAATCACATTAACAACAGTTATTTACATAGCTGCAGATTGATGCTTTCTCTTGTTTGAGCTCTCTTCAGCAGTATCCTTCCCTGCCTGAATGAACGAGGTTATAAAACACAGTAATTATAAATCTCATTGACTGCCTTGCATTCAAGGGCGTGTTCCCCCCAAGCATTGCTGTGAAGCGTGTTACCCAGGAGACTGCCCTGTACAATCCAAAACAGAATTATTCTGACCCAGTGAGCTTGTCAGAGGGGAGAACATTTGGGATGTTGACCTGCTGCCTCAGCACAGTAAATGCATTTTTCTCATTTCACAGCAGGGCAATGCCACAATGCAACAAGGCCATCACATTCAAGTATTCTTCTGAGGTATGGCTTACATCTCACAGACAACTGCTGGCTCCCTAAACATGCAGAAAGGGAGCCTAGGACAGCAGTGATAAGCCAGAAGTCCTGCTGACTGTCCACACAGTTTTAGTAGCTTTCTCTGAAGGTTTGGTTGTCTCAGACCTTTCTGGGCAAAACCATAAATGCCTCAGACAATATAACACATACCAATAAAACCCTTTCTTAAAATGTTTCAGGCTGTGCTCATAAAACAGGTTAAGAAGTGTTTAGTGACAGCTGGCTGCTCTGTCTTGCACTACCAATCATGGTATGCTTCAATACCATCCTTTGCCTTGTGATCTGATTGTAGTCAGGATCTGTATGGGTACCTTTCTCGGACCTGAGGGGTTTAATACCAGCATCAATCCTCATATCCTGCAGTCAGGAAACTACACAAAGCCCTGTCAGTCACCCACTCTTGCAAAAAGGCTGTAAAACCTCTGATGCTCTGGAGGGAAAAAGAAAAAAAAAAGAAAAAAAAAAAAAAACACTTCCTAGAACAGTTGCACAGACAAAACAGGCTGTTGCCATCCATTTTCTCAATTACTGTCAATGCACAAAAGGAACACAGTGCTGTGTGATAGCCTCAGCAGTTGCATCCTCTGTGCTCAAGCAGAAGCAGGAGATGAGGTGCAGAGCAGTCACTCCCAGCAGGTGTGCAAACCAATTGAATTTAATTAGAAACATCCTGCTGAAAATGTAAATGTTTTACAAGTGCATCATCCCCACCAGGGGCTGCTGCTGCTGGAGTCTGGGTTTTGTTGAGCCTTTGACAACAGCAACTGAAGATTCCCCTCTCCTCATTTTCTGTCTCACCTCCTCCCCAGACACCATGGGTCTTTTCCACGTTGCTGCCTCCCTGGGCACCTCAAAGATGCAGGCTGGTTCATTTAATATACCCATGGCCATTCCTCCTGGGACAAAGGCAGAGCAGCTCATTAAAATGAAAGGACTTTGCTACACTAGAGAATGGATACAGTGCTAGAGGTTTTATTGCTCTGCAAGCATTCTGTTCACTGGGTACTGGTAAAAAAGTCTTCATAATGTTTGTTATTTTGTTTTTCTTGCTTAGGACTCGGGGCAGTGCTAAAATGTATCTCATGTGTATGGTTCTGTGTGGTTGCAGCAGTTACCGGGCTTACCTTCAGGCAGTTGAGGTTTTTTACTGGTTTGCTGAAAATCATGAGAGATTGGTATTACCCACTTAACTGATGATCAAGCACTTCTCTGGCAGCTCTCAAGAAAATATAGTATCCAAATATAGTATCCATAATATCCATTATCCATAATAAGTATCCAAATATAGTATCCATCATCAGACTACTGCCAAACTATGTAACACCAAAAGAGCTGGTCTGTAGTGCAGGCAGCTTGGGTGCCATCTAAACAAGAGATAATCCAAGAAAGTTCTTGGTGGGTTCAAACCTGGTTCAGTCATTAGAAGACATTCCCCTGTACCTGTTGTTCCTGGAGAGGTTTCAGCTATTTTTTCCATTCTGTTCAATTAAATGATGGGCTGATGAGCCCATGCCTGCAAGGGAGGCGTGCAGATGCTTTAGGAAATGACGTGTATGGATTCTATAGTTGGCAGGCTGTCTAGAGTCAATCCTTTCATACAAAGAGAATTAGCTATTCCTCCCCACACATGGCTTTTAGACAGCATTGTACTGCTCTAACATTGCTCAGAGCTCATGTAGAGCCATGTAGCTGCCAAACTGACAGCTCCTACAGTGCTTCTGTGGGAGCAAGGGCTTCTCTGAATGAAGTGCAACTGAACAGTTCTGCTGCTGAACCAATTCTCTACAAATCCCACGTGCTTGTATTTATGTGAGATACCAGCACCTCTTCTCACTACACCTACATTGCTTCTAAAACTAAAATGCAAATATTAGAATATAAAGCTAGATAACCACATGCCAACAAAAACCATTACTGGTTGCTGTATTTTGGCTAAGTATTTTGATGTCAAGTATCTGTTTATAAAAAAGCATTGTATCACTTTGGAGTTTTAAACAGTTGCAGAAACGCAGCCAGATTCAGACAAAATATGCTTGGTGCTTGGATGAGTAACATTTTTTTCATGCTTGACTTCCAGAAAGATGACTGCTATGGAAATGTCTGGTGTGCTTATTACATGACAATTAGCAGTTGTTTCTCTGCTGACAGATGTCCACATCAAAAAGCACTGATTGTCTCTTTTGTTTGCAATTTTAGAGATACCATAATCAAGTAGCTTATTTCATCTCCAAGAGATGTTGTCCTTTGCACCAGAAGCACAGCCTCATTGCCTAGGCTTATGCCAGGGAAAATCAGATTGTGAAATATAACACCAGATGATTTATGTGGAAGTTGTGGCCCTTTCTCTCTGTGCAGAATTAAAAATTGCAGTTGTTTCTGTGGGTAGATCTCTTACCCAAGATAGATGAGCAAGCTGTATTTCTGCATTTTGTTTACTAAGGAACTGTTTCAACAGCAGAGCAACATAGAGTATGCACACATCATACTGGTAGTACTGCTCATCTGGGACTGCTAAGAAGCAAGAGGAGGGAAGGGAAGAATTTTAAAGAGGGGAAGAACAACTTTACTTGAACAAATTCTAGTGAACAAAATTCACAGATTCTCTCTGCAGCAGTAGCGTGGAACCTGTCTCAAAAGAAAGCTTCTTAGAATGTCACAGACAAAACAGTGTTATTCAGATAACTCAGGGGGAAAATAGCTGTTTCACGTTAGTGCTGAAAGGAATTCAGTGCAAGCCATGACCTAAATGAATATTTCTGCCTGTTATCTAGAGGCCTGTCCTCTAGCCTTTCCCTTCTGCAGCCCACTGAAGTTAAAAGGAGACCTTGCATCAGGGTTTTTGCCTGAGGTAGGATTGTAGCTGTGCCTGGCAGTGTGATTTTGAAACATTTGCTAACAGGCAAAGGTCTCTGGGAGCAGACATGAGACTGGCAGGTGGGATTTAATAGCAGAGATATTGTGCAGCTGCCAAAAATCACAACCCAGATGCTGGAGCTGAACACATGCTGCCTGATAGGAATGATGTTCTGGGTGAAAGAGGAAGGCAGCAAGTGTCTGTCAGACACTGATTCTGAGTCCAGCACTGCCTTGCCTTGTCCTTTCCACAGCACTGGCTGTGCATCAGTAACTGGCTGGGCCTGGAGTGTACTGCATTTTTTCATTATGCTGTACCCAGAAAGTACCTCACCAGAGGCAAATTCCCTGCTTACCATCTGCTTCTCTCTCCCTCCCTCTCTCTCTGTTTCGTCTCTGCATGAGATATCTTCTCTGAGGTCCTTATTCCCCTCACAGATGCATTCTGAAAGGTACATTTTTATTGTTGCTCCTCAGGTACCATAGTCTTCCCAAGACATTGATCTTCCTTACTTTTTTCTTTATCCTTGCTCTGTTGGAGGTCAGTTCCCTCTCTGAAAGAAAGCACCAGCAAAGAGACAGCAAGCATGCATGCATTGAAACAATGAAAAGCACAGCCCCAGACCAGTCATCTTTTACCCTTTCCCAGCCACCCTGATCAGGAGGTAGCCAGGACTAGCACTGTATCCAGCTCTAGGAGCCTCCACAGACCGACTGGTGAGTGACATGCACCCACACTCTAGAATGCAAGATCTGGGCAAAGCCAGCAGCCTGCAAACCAGGCCAAGCTCTTCGCCCTTTCTGCCCAAAGGAGGAATTTCCTAAAAATACATGTCCTGACATACCACTGAGCCACATGGCACAGTGAGTGCAATCCTATTTTCAGCCTGCTCTGCGGGGTGACATAGCTAGTTACACCTCCTTCCAAAAATGGCACATCAGCAGAGCAGCACTTGCTGGTGGACCATCAGCACAGTCTCCTGTGGGATGGTGCTCTCCACTGGAATTCCCCAGCAGGTGATTGCAGCCTGTTGTATGTAAGGCTGTGGTGGCAGAAAGCATCCCCAGTTGTGCAGAGGGGAAGCAGGACAGCTGCCTTCTGCCTGTCAGTGCAACAGCAGCACCCTGCAATCTCACACAGGTGGGTTATGGGCTGGGCTGGGGAGAACCACCAAAACTAATTCTAATCTGACCCAAAGAGAAGCTCACCTGGTGCCTGTCCAGCACGTACTTTTTGCATCTCCACCAAGGACAACAGTAGAGCAACATCTGGCTTTTGGAGACGATTGGTAGTCTCCTTCCAAACCATGGCTGGTTAGCAAATTCTGTTTTCCCAACTCTGAAGCTTATTGCAGAATCCCAGGAATGTTCCTGTGCTTCAGATATCCCAAAATAACTGCTCTAAGCTCTCCTTGGGGAAAAGCAATCCTTAGAGCAGCCTCTTAATTCAGATTTTTGTGTTGAAGCAGCTGAGCTTGAGGGAGAAAACTTGGCTTTGCCTCTAGTCACTGGCTCCCAGAGGAGAAGTGAGCATTTTGCATGTTCACGTTAATAAGTTTGTGTGTCAGCTCGCTCACTGTCCAAGGAATTGCAAACACTTTGTTCTCCTCATTTCTGTTGCTGCAGAAACCACCCTCCCCCACTGCCATCCTCCCAGCACATCCATCAGTTAGCTGGCAGATTCTGTAGCCCGGCCATCGGAGCAAATCCCCGGCAGTGCAGCAGGATCAGGGCTCCGGAGCACCAGTTCGGAGCTGAGAGTTGTTTTGCTGGTTTGCTGCCCATTCTCTTCCTCTGCAGTTACCAGGCTTCCTTCCTGCATCCAGAGGAGCCAGTGAAGGCATCACACAGGAGCTGATGAGTGATTCCCTGACACCGAAGCCATCGCTTGGACACTCGGAGTGGCCATGTCCCCTCCTGGGGGAACTGCGCAGTTCCCGTACAGCGAAAGGCAGGGCCTGCTGGGCCATTTGGGGTCACTGCAAGGAGCAAATTTGATCCAGTGCACAGCACAGAGATTTCAGTCCATTAGCACGAGGGCTGGTGCTCTGCTTCTCAGAGGTGGATTATCCCCGTTTCCAGGGAATCTGTAGCTCCTGTTTATCTGTGCCAATCACTTGCTTTCCTCTGTTATGGTAAGTTATTCTCCATGTCCCTGAGGTGCTCATTATCACATTATTCAGGCTCTGTTTATATAACTTTAGAAACCACAGTAAAATCCTGCAAGACAGAACTCCCCAGCTCTTCTCTGATCTCTTCTCCAAAGCGTGTGTAGCACCTTAACAAGAGAAGAACCCAATAAATTTCTTAAACCCACTGAGATCCTGAGGTGGTTCAGTCATCTCTGGAGAATAAAACTTGCATGCAGATCTAAAGACATTATCCTTGGCCTGATACTAATCTGCAGCAGATGCTTCTCAGCTGAGCTCCAACCTGATCTTCCAGGTGATTAGCAGCTTTAGTTATGGTTTCCTATACAGAGGCCTTGAAGTACCACTGCAGTTTTAGTAAGCAGTATTGTCCTCCTGTGGTGCTTTGCTCCAAGATCAAACAAAAGCCTGGAGATCGTAGTAACCAGGTTGGTCTGCAGCTGAACTCATAAATGGTATTTCAGAGAGTGCTTGGGGAACTGTCAGAAGGGAGAAGGGGTGGAATGACTATCCCCTTTATACTCACACCTTCAAAAAGTATTTTTCATAAACAAGGAAACTGGTTATAATTAGTTTAAATTCTGTGCTGTTTAGGCTCTTGTTATCACAGGACAGAACAGAGTCATAGACTGTAGTAATACAGTAAATAAAATAGTGTGTAGCACAATAGCAGAGTGTGCTGTCTCCTTGTACATAAGACACAGCTGCACAAACAGGGGCGTGGGAATTAGTGAGACTTCCAGGTTTTCAGCCAGCTATCCTGATACACACCAGGCTGGCCACAGTCAAGAGAAGGAAGCAGAAGTCCCTTCTTGCCAAACAAATGGGAAATATGAAAACATCACAGCTCTCCAGTGTTGCTGGAGCTTCTATTTATGCTGGTGTTATGTGCAGTATTTATCAAGTCTTTACCTTCTCAAGGAGTTTCTTCATTCATTCTCTTTTGAGTATGTAACAGAAAATGCAAACTGTAATTCAGCAGAATCTCTTTGTACGTGGAGATTTGTGATTTAGGAGAGATTCTATGTTGAGAGACAATAAGGAAACATACTCCTTGCAGGATCAGAGGCACTGGAGCAGAATCTGGAGGCACTGGCTGGACCCAGCAGTGTGTTCCTGCCCAGCTCGCTGTGTTTCCCAGCAGCTCGGCTAAGCTCAGCTGCAATACTGCACACAGAGGCTCTGGCTGGAGTGGTGGGAGGATATCATTAATCACATGCTTTCCCAGAGACTGCCAGTAGTGGAAAACTAAGCAAATTAAGATATTTTAAATACCTCAGCTCTCCTTTCAGGAGACATCTGCTGTAATCTACATTGGCATGCTGTGTGCTTCTGTCAGCGTGTCTTCGCTGCACTGTGCCCCTCCTCAGTGCCATACCAAATGCAACACTTGCTCTGGCCATAAGTTCTGTGGGACTGAGGCTCTGCCCTTGGCAAAGCTGAAGCTGTTGTCTGTGAGAACCTGATCATGACTTATAAATTCAGGCAAGATGTACTCTGTATGCAGAGGGGAAGATAACATGCATGGAAAATGTGCGCATCAGCCCCTCCTTTGTGGCAAAGCAGTGCATTAAAAACTGGGGAAAGATCCAGCATTGGGACTGGAGGGATACCTAAGGAAGCAGAAATTCCCTATTCCTCAGCCACAGCACACTGTGGACACTCAGATTAATTGGGTGTCCAGTTCTTAAGCCAGACATTCCCCAGCTATCTGCAGCAACATCTTGTTAGGTGCAACAAAACATAGGCAGCTGCTTACTATCAAAATAAAGGCAGAGTTGTTACCCCCCTGGGGCAATGGAGGTGCTTAACTACTCCCCTGCCCTCTTAAAAACTTTTGCTAGAAGTTAGCATGTACCCCCTGTGCACAAGAGAGGCAAGTTCTCAAGGCTCCTTAGCCTAAGAACAGTTAAACCCAGGACTTCTGCTTCCCAAAGCTTGTTCCTTGACTCTGTCCCTGCTGTCGGAATTGTTCCTGAGAAGTGACAAATTATTCAATGTGAAATGTATTAGCAGCCAATGGAGCACAGCTACTGCTTTCTGGTCGAGTGCTTTAGCCAGCAGGTTACCTGCTGCTCTTCAACATCCTGCATGTGTGTTACATGCCTTTTCTCTCTTTGCTGATGGCTATCAGTTTCAATTCTGCACAGATTTTGAAATACTTGGATATATTTGGCTGAATCTCACTAATTTCAACAAGGCTTTCTGCCAGGGAAGCCAGTAGAGTGCATGGCAGAATTGGGACCTTATGTTATAAATTATGTGCTCTAAATTGTTATTTATGATTCGTTTGAGACCTTCTTTTGGTGCAGATATTTTTACAGACAACACCATGAGCCTGAGTTGTAGTGGAATCTCCTGTGTTCTCTACTGCAACATTACTGTGACAACTGCTAAGATCAGGGCTGGGAGAAATCTTTCCTTCCCTAGGAAAAGAGCCCGTGAAACAAATACTGGATTTAGTTATTCTCAGATATGTGGTTGAGGCATCCTGGTAGGTTTCCTTGCTTCCTGCTTCATCTCCATGTAGGTCTCAGCAAAGGAAGAACTGTCTAGAGAATATTCAGCATGCAGCAAACGATTCTGCTTTGCATGAAGCTTAAGTGACGACAATCCAACAAGGCAGAAAAACTCTTCATTCTCCCTAGGCTTGTATGAGCCTCCCTGTGAAGAGATCAGAGCCTCCTGGTTTGAAATGCTGCCTTAGGGTTTGCTTTTTATGTCAATAAATGTTTTATCACATTTAAGCTTCAAACACAGTAGAAACATCCCTGCTAACATTTGATGAGCTCAATAGAGTCAGCAAGCCTGGGCAGAGGGCAGCGTGGAGCACGGCACAACGCTTCCCTTCTGCGGGCAGGGGGTGCCTCGGCCTCACAGGGGGCTGGGTGAGATGCTGCCTTTGCAATTACTCAGTGCCTTGGAAAACACACTGGCAAGCTAAGGGAGAGATGTCCCTCTCCTCACGACTTCACCACTTTTGGTCTTTTCTTTCTTCTGCTTTTTCTTCTCTCCCTGCAAGTGCTGCCTCACTGTGATTGAGAAAGCATATCCACGTGCCCAGGTCTCTGGTGGGTTTAAATCGTCATTCTTGTCACACTCAGGTAGTCTGTCTCTCTTGATACCTCCTTGCAGTCTCATTTCTCCCTTCACACTCCTCTATAAGGAAGAGGCTGTGGTGAAGTTTAAACAGCAAGGACTAGGCTGCTTTTTGGTGCCTGCAGTACTGGAGCTGAAGTCTCCAGGCTGAGCCTACTGAGTTAAAACCCACAGGCAGTGCACAAGTGCTACAAATCATGATGCAATCTCAGTTTTTTGCTTTTCCCAGCACTTGCCAGTCCGCCCTCCCCCCCCAGTGCTGTTCCTTCGTTTCTCCTTTCCACATTCTATGTTTTGCAGTGGCTCTGCCTGCCTTCCCTCTCCTCCCTTCTCCTTCCCCTCCTCTGCTTTGTCAAATGCAGCACTTCAGCGTCACTGACTGACAGGGGATGCAGCAGCTTGGGTAGAGGAGATGGAGGGGGGGAAGGAAGAGGAGGAAAAGCTGCTCTCAACAAAGGAGGCAGCAGAAACACTGAAAGACAAGCTTTCTCCCAGAAGTGAATCCCAGTCATCCTTTGTTAGGGCAACAAATTAAGATGCAGTCTCTAACTCAGTTCAGTGAGAGGACCCTGATTGCTCCCTGTACTCCTACAGTGTCTTTTCAGAAAACAGAGCTCAGATGTATAGCTCAGGTTCACCACAACCTGGACTGAATCAGCAAAATGGGTGATTAGCTACCCCCACGCTGCCAGGCACTGCGTGGCTAAGTGACAGCACAACAAAAACTCACTGCACTGCTCACAGCTAAAAAAAATCCTGGCTCTTCAGAGATGCAAAGGTTGTGAATGTAATGGGAAAAGAATCACAGAGCAATTTGCTACTTACATGTCTTTCTTTATTCTAGGAGACCTAGGATTTCCAGGGTTAATCTTCACCATTTTCCAAAAGGACACTGCTATTTCATGGTTAATGCAACAGATTTTGCTTACAAACTATTCTGATTGCTAATTTCAGAAGGCTGTGCTGCCCTGTAGCAGTGCGGATTTTTCTGTTACACGAGACTGTTATCACCAAATGCCAAATGCATCTTGAAAGGCTTTTTGTAGGGTTCTGCTGAATAAGCACACTTCTGAACGATCACTTTTCTACAGCATGCCCTGCTTTTGCCAGCTGCTGATTGCCCTCCTGCTAACCACAAGTGACATGTCCACATTACAGATTGGAGCAGACAGTGAGGATACTGCATTTATCTTGAAATTAATTAAATAATGCACTTAAGCCCAGCAGCAAAGCTTGATTCATTCTGGAAACTTCTTGGGGTATTCAGACAATAAGAGGCAGAAAAGCTCTGCTAAACAGAGACAAGCATCAGAGACAACCTCACTTTGGAAATAGAGTCTCATGCAAAGATGGTGAGAATTTACATTTAATGTGATTATTAAAATCCATTTATAAAGTCTATGTCCACCAATACAAAGTCTTCAAAAATTAGATGACCTTGCAAATACAACAAAAAGCAACCTTCCAGGAATGAAATTAAATGTTTTTCTGGACATCTCTTTCCAATATAAGCCCTAAAGGAAAGAACAAGCTAATCTGTGCCACCTATTTGGAAGGAGACAACTCCCTGCAGCTCATCAGGTGTTTGAACTAAACATTTACAAAGGAAGTTTTGGTTTTCATTACTAAAAATAAACTCCAGCTTGGACATGAGGCCTATTTTGTAGTCTTCCCTGCACTTTTTTCTGGGAATTTTACGAGCTAACATTCGGGGAGGTTTAGTTAAACTCTGAGGAAATAAAGGCACAGGTAGAAATTTCACAACCTTCTAAAAGTGGGACTTCAAGTGTGGCTTATGCTCACTTTCTTTATGAATGAAAATTGAAAATAAGTCACTTTTTCTCTCATCTAACTTAAATTGAAATATGGCTCTCCTATTCTAAAACGAAAATAGCCTCACTCAAGTATCAGTTACTAAGTATCACATCACTGAAGGCAAGGGAGGCCAGTCCAGTGTCACCATAGAAGTGGTTTAGGTTTTGTTTGTTTTGCATGCAGACGAGGTCAAAAATACTTTTGAAAAAGCTTCCCATAGGCACCCTCTGTTCCCTGAAATTAAAAACCATCAATTCAGGAGTCCAGCTGTCAGCAGAAGGCACACTAAATCAGCAGAGCAGATTCGCTGTCCCCTCTCAGCCTTCGTGCCCTGCTGGACTGTGCCGATCTCTCTGTGCCCAGCCCTTCAGCTCAGCTGAGCTTCTGCCAGAGCTCTCAGCACCCTCTTTCACAGGCTGGCTTGTGCTCTGCCCTCACCTCTCTGCCTCTCTTTACAAGAGCCCAGGTGCATCTTCAGACCTTAAGAAGAAATCCAATTCATTTGCAGAGGTTACCCTCAGAGTGAGTGAGTGAGTGAGTGAGTGAATTCACACCCCAGCACTGTGCAGCTGTGTTGGTGCAAGCAGGACATAAAATGCCTCTGTGTGGCTGACATGGGGCTGGGCTGCCCACAGGAGTTGGAAGGAAAAATTATTCCCATTCCCCTTTTGAGTTGGTTTGGGATTTTTTTTTTTTTTTACTATTTATAATTGGCTTCAGTTTTAAAAATAAGCCTATCCTTATTGCTCCTTAGAGTCTGACTCAGTACCAACACCACTGACAGAGAGGGCCATACTTAGAGGTACTTGTCATCTTTGGGAGGAAAATCACTGGGCAAAACCAGAAGTGCCAGTGCTAGCCAGGAGGTGGCAGAGGAGTCAGGCTACCTTGTACACCGCTTTCTGCATTGTTTTGGCAAAAAGACTAATAGAAACTGAGGAAAGACAACAAAACCCATTCCCACCCTCCATCCTCAGGAATAAGAGGATGAAACCCTTAATCACATTCCTGCTTGTATTTATACTAATTGTTCATCTTCCTGAGATCTGACTTTATGAAATTATGCATGCACACCAAGCAGATGAGTTTCCATAGAAACTCAGGAGCTGAACTTTCATTAGAAAAATCTTTTTTAAAAAAAATCTTCCAGATAAAAATGCAAATTGACTGTCAGTGGGTGGCTTTCTGAATTTAGATATAATTTTATTCTTTTGCACTGTAGGCAGATTCCAGCTGGACCTACATAGCAACAACATGCAGGCATTGTTTATAGCAAGCCAGACTCCATGGGGAAATAAGAAATTCAGTAGCAAAGAGAAGCTCTCAAGTGCAAATACCTCAGAGAAACAAAAACTCAAGTGCTCAGTGCTGCGTCTTCCTGAGGCTTGAGGTTTGTGCAGCCTGCAGCTCTCAAAATGCTTGTGGTTTGCAAGGAGCGGTGTGAGGAGGAGGGGAGGGAGGAAATGCAAAGCCAGAAACTCTCCTGCACTCAGAATTAGTGATGTTCAACCTGTCCTTTAAACATCAGCAGCATATTTGTGCCGCTTCAGTTAAGCCTCTCTAAAAGGCTGACACCATCTGTCACGGCTCACTCTGGGCAAGGGAGTCGGTCTCTGTGCTGGGGCTGGGGAGCACTGGCACACCTGGGGTGGCCAAAGCCCAACCTCCAATTGGGCTGAGCCTGGAGCCCAGTGCCATGTGCCCACTCTGCATGGAAGTCCAGGCATGTGTGCAGGAAGAGAGCATGGGGCTGTTCCTCATTCAAAGGGTGAAGCAGGATGGTGGCATGCCTGGGAAGGGCCACAGACCTGGGCAGCATTTGGCACCAACAGTTGTGCATGTAAGCAAGGAGGAGGTGAAAATCTCAAACTCCTTTAGCAAATGTTTCCTCCAAAAACATAGCAGTTTTTCACTTGTGCAGTATATTGCAGCATCAACAGGAGGCCTTGCCCTGGCTTTGGGGAGCCTGGAATAGCTCTCTCTGAGGGTTCATAGATGTTTTATCAGCTAAACTGGCAAGCTTGAAAGCACTGAATATCAAAGAGGAAATTTTCACGTGAGCTGCGCTTCCTGATGGGCATCTGACCCTGGTGGGCACAGCACAGTGCTCCTGGGCTCCTCCTGGGCCTCCAGCACAGGCACAGCAAACTGGGGAGCCGCGGCAGGGAAGCCACAGCAGGCTCTGGTTCTTGACCATCCAGGGTGCTGGGGCATGCAAGAGAGCTGTGCTGCACGAGCAGTTTACGATGAGGTGGATTTCACTGCGGCATTGTTGAGAGGCGCGAGATGTCAGCCGGGCAGGGAATTCCCCTCCTCGTTGGACAGGGATGACAGGCAGCAGCTGCACGGGCTGCTGGCTCCTGTCCCTCCAGGGCCAGCAGCCCTCTGAGGGCACTGAGAGGCTCCATGCTGCTTAGTGTCGAGGTGGGGACAGCGCTGGCGCCCCGGCCACCAGAGAGCACAGTCGGCTCTGCTCGATCAGCACAACAGGAGGAGATTTTAGCAAGAGTGGGTTTGTGGTCGAGGACAAACTTGAGCTGAGATAGCTCCTGTCTATTCTTGGCTCAGCAGCAGATTTGCTATGGCCACACTACTTGGCCTTTCTATGCCTCATTATCCCTGTCAAGCGGGTGACTCAAATTATAATTGCACAAATTCCTTCCAGTCTGTCATGACGTGCCTGCAGTCATCTCCAGGCAGCCACCTCCAGGGGAACCAGCCTCTCCCACCAGGGAACCTCCGTGCCACATATGCCTGCTCTCAGGGGGACTAGGAGATTACACCCTGTTGCCCTGTCGTTTGCCTACATAGAGAGGAACCTAAAGAAAAAACCCCACTGCATCCCTAAATGATCGGATTTGATACTGAGTTGATTATTCAGGCCAAGGTTATGGGCAAAAAGGAGGCAGTGAAGCTTTTCACAGCACCGCCAATATTTGATTAAATGGCTGTTTCTTAATTTTTCTCTCAGGCAAATGAATGTGTTTGTGTAGGTATTAGTACTATCACTGGCCTTAAGGGTGCTGATGCACCCTGTGTTTAATGGTACTTTTGTAAAAGCAAACAAAACAAAACAGAGGAAAAATTTTCACTATTTCTAAAAGCATCACCATTCTTTTCATCAGAAATTTACTTGGGTTCTAGTTGTGAGACATTTCAGGTTTCTTATATCTTTTCATATGCACTAAAGGCAATTGGACAGATTAAAGATTAATCTAATACTTTTCCTTATATATATGTATCCACCTACTACATTGTTCCAGGAAAAGCATGAAGTCAGGCAGTCATTTCACTTGCCAGCATTCCCATGGGTGAGTGCAGGCAGGGGCCATGCAGAGCTTGGCAGGTGACATGGCAGTGCTGGCTGCTCTTTCCAGAGGCCACACCTGGATGAAGCTGGTGGAAGGTTCATCCTGGTGTGTGCACCTTCAGGAGGAAGCAGAGAAATGCCACGGGTGTGTTGTGGCCTGCAAAGCCCATGTGACCATCTGAGCTCAGTGTGGTTGAGTGCTGTGTAATTAACAGGGAGCCTGGCTCATTAGGTGCTTTGTGGGTTCAGACACATCCATGAGAGCCCTATAGGAAAACATATTCTTCCTAACACTTCTTTCATCCTCCCCCTCCGTTCCTTCCAGATGGTTACACCCACTTGTGTCTTTTCTTACCCTAAGGACAGCTTTTTAAACAAGGTTCCTCTGTCCTTCTCCTCCCTCCACACTGCTTTAGGATCTGCACTGAAGTGCAGGAGGACAGAGCTGCTACACCCCATGCTGTTACATACAGCCTGCCCGTAGAAGGCTGGACAGAGACCACATCCCTCTGCCCCCTCTTTGTTGAGAAGAAAGATCTCAGTGTGGTCAGGATGTAGGAGATAAGAGACTTTATCTCAGCCTCAGCTGAGTGTTGCAGATGTGCAGGAATGAATT
This sequence comes from Dicaeum eximium, assembly GCA_013396995.1. Lineage (NCBI taxonomy): Eukaryota > Metazoa > Chordata > Aves > Passeriformes > Dicaeidae > Dicaeum > Dicaeum eximium. The sequence continues at coordinate 257,664 of VWZP01010148.1, forward strand.
CAGATACTGGCTGTAGTCAAACCTGTGTGTATTTTCTGGGCAAGGAGAGAGGGATGCTTAAAGGGCCTGTAACCTTTCTTCTGTACAGCACCAGTAAACCCTCTCCCAAGTAACACACAGCAGGAGCACTTGCAGAGCTGAATCTGAATCTGATTTTAAAAACTTATTTTCACAATTACTTTTTAAAATGTGCATCACTATCAAAAAACACAGAACTTAACAACTGATCACTTTTATTTTTCAGAAATAGGTGGAGATGCCCCTCCATAGGACTCCTGTGCCTGCAGCCTTAGTGCAGCTTGGTGGGAGCTTGGGGTGCTCCATTTCTTCCTCTTTTCTGCTCTGTTGTTAACTGCTCATCATTGTTTGTTGGCAGGGCCTGGTGCTGAGCAGACTGGGGCGGAGGGAGCTGGCCCAGAAAGTCCTGAGGGATGCCATCCGTATCCAGACCACCAGTCACATCGCCTGGAACAGCCTTGGAGAGGTCTTGCAAGCTCAGGGAAAGAACGAAGCAGCCATCGAATGTTTCCTCACTGCCCTGGACCTTGAATCCAGCAGCCCTGTCATTCCCTTCACCGTCATACCCAGGGAGCTCTGAAGCTTCTCTCTGCACCTAAGCACTTTCATTGCATGGACAGACACCAAAACCAAGCAGATAAACAAAGAAGAAGCCCAACAGAAAAGTGCCATTGTAACCTGGATCTGGGCTAAGTAATTCCAGGATGGGGCTCAAGTCTACAGGCTTAGCTTAGACAAGCCAAGCTGTAGAAGAATTTGCAACAGGCAGAAACAGAGAATGCCTTTTTCTGCACAGGTGCCTGGCTAACCTCCTGTTCAAGTTAATAGCAAGGCTTATTTCAAAGTGCTGGTTCAAGGTGACTGTAGAAAGATCGTGCTAGGGTACAGCTATTCAAAGCACTTGCACCTTTCAGTGTTCATTGAAGATAAAACATCCAAGCCCTGAATTAAAGCCCAGAATTAAAGCCCAGACTGCTCTAAATAGGAGTAAATTCACCACCTAACTTGACCAAGTTGTGTTTAAGTGTGTGGCTGTCTCCCCACATATCTGACAGGACAAGACTGACAATTGCACCAAATAGACATGCAATATATGCTGTTTACAAAATGATTTCATCTATTTTGATAATCCTTTTTCCTGCCTTGCTTTTATATACTGTATATGCTCACTATATTTAGTGTAGCACTTGCATAGACCAATTTAAAATTAAATTTTAGTTTTAAATTAAAAATACTTTTTTTAAAATAAAGATGCTATTTCAATATAATTCACAGAAGCAGAAAGACCAAAGACCAAATCAGTTCACATTTGAACTAGTATTAAAAACACATAAATATATCCACTTACATATTTATTTGAAAGGCCTTACATGAAGTAACTAATTATAAGCTCTGAGCTTCATTCTCATTAATCACCTCTTGCATCAGTTTAGTGAGGAATCTAGTGTTTACCAGTATATAGTAACTGAACTCTCTGCTCTACTGCATTGCCATTCCTGGCACAAAGCATTTTCATACCCATCTTTTGATGATGCAAAGAAGGCAGTGGTCTTTTAAGAGAAAGTGTGCTGAAGGCAGTATGTGTGTATATGAATTGCTTCTTAAATCTTGGATTGTCCAAAGAAGTTTCACATTAGCGGTACGGAGCTGAGCCCTCAGTGGCATCATTTTGCATCTCCTATCAGATGTAATAGTGAGGAGTTTCTGATCCACACAGCCTCCCCATGGCTGGCACAGCCAGGGAGGGGACACAGCTGGCACAGCCCTTGCTGACCTGCTCCTTAGCTCTGTGTGACCTCCAGGGGCCTTGGCAGCGAGGTGGAGCTGGACCGTGCTGTCACATGAGAGCCAGCCCTGTCCAGACCAGTCCCAAGGTAAAGATGATGCAGAAATTTGCTGCACTTTTCTACCAAAAAAAAAAAAAAATTAAAAAAAAAAAAAAAAGGTGGGGCCTTGCACCCATTTTTGTCCAAAGAAGATTTGTGACTATTTCATAAGTAAGTTTGCACTAAAGCACACTTTGTACTATAATTCTGCCCAGTATTGTGATCCACAACTAGTTCACTCTGGAAATAATATCCTCAGGCAATAAATAAGATGGGGTTGTTTCTTACAGAGCCTGAGGCTCTGGCAGCAGACTTGAAGTCAGCGTTGTTTACAGTTATTTGGAAATCTGCAGGCTAATGGAGAGCTGGACCCTTGTGCTGCTCCCAGCCCACACCATCAGAGAACTCCCACCCCCAGCCTTCCCTCAAGATGCCTGCACCGAGGGAAGCACACTGCTCTCAGGTTCCTTGCAGCAGCCTGGTGCATTCCAGGCCAATATTTTTATTTTTTCCCCTTTAATGATGCAGATGCAATAGCCCAGCTTATTTATCTGTTCACTGAGGGATTCCAGATCTGATCTAGGCTGATTTCACCCCAGGTGAAAGCAGCCCAGCCGTGAAAGGTGCTCAGCCCATGAGTTCTCTGGCTTTCCAGTGCCACACAGGCACCCAAAAGGACTTTTTTAGGCCAGGAGCAGGTTTCCAAGGAGACCGTGGTCCCCAGCCACATTCCCTGTTTGCAATAGCACCAGCAGCAGAGGAAGGAGTAGGTGTTGAAGTACCAGAATTAAAGGAGCTTCATGAAGACAAAAAGATGCAGCCAGGACACATTTTGCTGTGAAGGATGCTATGAAGTCTGCTCGCTCTGCACTGCAGGGGGGAAAGAGGCAAGGGGAGGGAGAGAGATGCTGTTGTTGATATAATATGTAAATTGTTACCCAGGTGTTTTAAACCCAATTCCACAGTCAGGTGCAATCTGACAATAGGCTTAAGCAGAGATATATATAGATATTGTATAGGTATTATATTGTGGTGTTTGTTCTGCTCTGCAGTGCCCAGGGTGCGAGCGAGCCTTCTGTTCTGTGTGAGACACACAACGCGTCCGTGTGGTGGCCGTCGCTGCTCCGTTTGCAATGTGTGTTCCCAGAGCACTGCCATAGCAACTCGTGTGTACTGGGCACTATTTGGGCACAAGCTGTGCATCCACCTCTGCCACCAAGGAGCTGCTTTAAGAGGGCTGTAACGTAGCTGGTCTGTGCCCCGGCAGGAGGGTGCCTGTTTCCCAGCAGCAGCTGAAAAGCAAACACTCACAGATCCATTTGCTTCTGCACGCCTGGCTTGTAAACGGCCACCAGCCCATCATGTTTGTTGCCATCAGGCAAACTTCATCCTGATGATAATCAGACTTGCCACAGCACTCATCTTCCTGGAAGAGGTGCAAACATTAATGAATACTTTGAGTGCATCAACAAGTCAGACGTTGCCAGGGTGGTCCCATCTTGTGTGCATTAGTGAGTGTTGCTGGCATTGGAATCGCAGTCCTAAGAGCCTCTGCTCCACGTGGGCAGGGAAGATGTACATGAGCAAAGGCCATCATCAACAGGAATCAGAAGGCTATGACACCCTCTACCAGCTCAGCACACCACAGCCCCCACAGCAATTGCAGACAAAGTACTTTGCATGCATACTGGACTCAATCCCGAGATTTCCTGCGTGCTTCCCAGAGGATGCAAAGTATCTCTTGGCTGGAAGGGTGTTGTATTGGCTTGAAATGCTCTGTACAATGCAGGAAAGAGAGGGGTTGTTGCAGAAGTACTTTGTTAGAAGTACTTTGGGGGTAAATCCTCCAGCTATATTTGTTAATCGTGCTCACCAAAACAAATCTTCCCAAACTTACATGCTACCTCTCTCACTCAGCATGGATTTTTCTCACACTTCCAGATACAGAAAAACAAAGACAACTGCTTCAGACAAGCCTATGTTTTGTAGTATTTATTTAGATAGCAATGTTGATAAATCTGATAGATTTCCTTCCCTGAGCTCAGTAATATGCATGGCAGGGAGCCTGGCATGCTTAATGCTCAGGGTTTGAGATTTAAGAACAGAAGATCTAAATCCCATCTCTCAATATTATTATTACAGATCATAAGTAATGGAAGTTTGGGGAACAATAACTTTGGGGAACCAATTCTGCAAGCTTTAGCACTGACTTGAGTCTTAACAGAGTTTTCTCATTCATTAGTTTTGAAAGAGGAAGATAAAAAGCCCACATCATTGCCTAAAGTATCACGTTCCTTTTGTTCCACCACAAGGTTCTTTTCCATTTTTTTGGCAGAGTGCATGCAAAAAGAAAAAATAATTACCTTCTCTTTTCCTGTTGTGCAGTAAAGGAGTGGTATGTGCCGTTGCCTTTGACCAGCAAGGAGGATTGTATATTGTAACAAAAATGACTCTGCCTCCAGGATAACAGAAGGAGAAGCCCAAGAGGCCAGGGAACAGCTCCCCTCCCTGCCTTATCCCGTGTAAAGTGTCATTAGCGCCACTGGAGCGGTTGGTTAGGAGCATTCCCAGCTGAGGGTCTGCCCACCCGTGTACCCATTCCCGCGTACAGGGAGTACAGCAGAGCCGCGGACTCGGCGCCACGCAAGGACCCCGTCCGTTCCTATTGGAAACAGTTCGTGTGCTGATTATCACAGGGCTTCAGAAGTGCTAATTATCTTTTCTTGGTAATGACTAATAAATCCAAATGGAGAACAGTCCTGGAGGGTGTTTACTTGAAAATTCACTGGCTGGGTACCAAAGCAGGCACAGCACTGGCTGCTGCAGTTTGAATTACAGTTATTTTGTCCAAAAAATGTTCCATTTTCAGAGAGTCTTGGTAAAGAATGAGTTTGGCTAGTTTGTATTTCTTTTTCATGACAGCAGAGTGGGAAACAATCCTTTTTAGTGAAAAGACATCACTGCCATGATCTTTTTTCAGCCAAACCAACAGAGATTTGATAGTTGCAGTTCAGCCTACAAGAGGAAGGCTTCCCAAAGCAACTGTGCTGGAGCAATAATTCCCTCTGACTCAATTGTATTACAGGCATATTTGACAATTATGCAATGGGCATGTGGAGCTGAGACGCCTCTCCCTCCTTATTTGGCTAAGGGGAGCTGCTTTGTGCCCAAAGGGACAGCTGTGGCACCCATCTGGGTGCCTGTCAGCGCTGCCCTGGCACCTGCCACCTGCAGGGTGGCTGCTGCCACCAGCCCAGTGGCTCTTGTTCGCCAACACCCGTCACTTGTGCTGGTTCAATGACCCTCAGGCTGCTCCCTAAGCCTGGCTCCAAGGGACAATTTCCTTGCTGCTGAGTTGTTCAGTGCTGCAGGATTTCAGTGCATGATCAGACAGAAGGTTCTTTTCCCAGAAATGGAAAGCTGAATCGTCCATCAGTCAGTGATGTTGGCAGGAGGGGAGGTAACCACTGACCCAGCACTTGCCAGGATGGGTCCTCCAACTTTACTTCTTATTGTTATTTCCCCACTGCTACAGCTTCTAATGAACTGGCTTGTGCCTTCAGCTCCAGCAAACCAAGGCAGGTTCCCAAGTGACTGGATACTAAAAGATCCAGCTCGTTCTCCCACAGAAACCAGTCAGTGTCTTAAACCACTGATGGGGATGCAGTGCTGCGCCACTGCGTAGCAGCCCATGATGATACAAGTAAAGAACCTCCCTGAGCTGGTGCACAGAGAGGTGCTCAGCTTTTGCACATCAAGCATGTCCTATATGCCACTTTGATACTGTTGTCACGGGTGTCAGAATCAGTTTTCCATTAACTTAACCTTTTTTGTCATTGTATGGTATCTCCACCAAATTTAATAAAATTGACCCTATGGAAAACAAAAAATGCTCCTTTTATATTTCCTGCTAATTTTATTCATGCCACAGATGCTTCAAGCATTATGAAATGTCCAGTTGTTATATTAACTGGAACCCAGTGTGCCTAGGAGTTACCAGTTGCAAAGGGTATTTTGGCCTACACCCTGTAGTTCATGGGAAAAACGAGAGTGAGCATGCAAGCAGCGTGCCTTCAGAGAGGAACAGAGCCAGGAAAATGGAGCAATGTAGCTTCAGATGTTTGGATTTGGGGAGATTTAAGCGAGCATCGTGCTTTTCTTGTGCTTCATCCAGTAAAAATAAACAAAGGTAGTGTGAGAAACTCTAACATGGAGGTAATAAGCAAATACTATGCTGTCAAGTTTAGGGACTTACCTTACTTTGGCCACAATGCCTTTAATCATCTTTTTGCTACAAACAGTTACTCCTGTGGTTATTTGGAAATAAAATGTCTCCATTCGAGGGCTTCCAGAGCATTCTGTGCATTTCCACATTAATCTTTTGGGCAGGTTTCAAGAGGGCCTGCTTAAAAAGTCCATTTCTTAGTTTCATACTCAAATGAGATTAAGGATGAGGTTTTTGAAGAACATTTCTTCATAACTGTGGCTGCTTTGGTTTATGAGTGTACTCAGCGTAACTCAAGCAGAACGAGGTTCCTCTGTGGCAATAACAGATTTAAGTCCTTCAGCTGCTCATAAGGTCTTAAAAATTGAAAATTGAAGTGAATAAAATACTGGCTCTAACTTTTTCCCCATCTTTCTCTTGCTACAGAGAGGGAGCAAAACACTGGTGTGGGGGAGGGNCCCCTCAGAGGAAGACCACTCATCTTTGCTGGTACCTAATGCTGGTACATTGCCTGGTACCCTCTCTGCCTCACACAGACATTTAATATTCCCCTTCTGTTGAAATGGGAAGAAAATAAGCCTCTTTGCCCCTCATTTTTGCTGGAAGGAGCTCCAGTTGGTTTGGGAGCTCCACCTTTTATACAGAATCACTTCTTCCCTTGCAGAGAACCAAGTTGTATTTCAGTGATAATTTTGACACGATACTCTTGAAAGGTCATTAAGAATAATTTAATAAATTTTAATAATTTATTCTATATTTTATATAATTTTTAATAATTGATTTATACCTCCACTTTCTGCACCAGAATGTTCAGATAATATATTCCTCCTTCATGTGAGGTCCAGATATTTAGCAGTTCCTGATATTTAGCAGTCTCATAAACTTCCCAGGGGAAGAGATGAGAAGCATTGCTGCTTCCCAGATGCTCTCTTCCATGACAGTCTCTGGCTATCAGATTTTTGTGGAGTCACCAAAGCACCAGCATTTACTTTGTCTTTAACCACATCCCTCAAGAAATGTCACATCCCAGTCAGACGTGCCTGAACCAGCCTTTGCAACAAAGGAAAAATAACCTGCTGCTCTTTACAGGCTGGTGTTAGAGAAGAGAGACTTGGGCAACACTGGCTTGTTGCATTGCCATGAGCAGCCACGAGAACATTCCAGCGACCTGTGGCTGTCAGGCCAGTTTCCTGTGCTGTGTTGTCTCCAAAACAAAGAGCAACATCTCACAGCCAAAACATCCCTGCAGATCCACCAGCTGAAGGGCAAGATTCTAAGGCTTTCTCAGTGCTCCAACTTAAGCAAGTGTTAAACAATGGAGAAAAAATCCTTGCAGGTCACTGCCCTGAGTGTCAGAGCTGCAACTTTCAGGTCTGATCCCATTTAGAACTGATGCAGCTGCTGTGATCATCTGGCTAATGGAGGAGGAGAAGCAGGTAGGCAGAACACCTGAATTTTATACAGCAAAAGTGGCAAGCATTGCAACATGGCCTAAAAAAGCAAAAGAGCAATAAAAACTGCAAAAAAGGAGATGTCTTCCTTACTGAGGAGCTCTCACAGAGGCAAAGCCCAGCTTCACCAGCTTTTCTGACAGAAACATGCCTCAGTCTGTGAGAGTAAGAGCAGATGCCAAGCAGCCTCTCCCCAGCCTCCTGACTGCAGAGACCTCTCTGAACCTCAGTTCTGCCTCTACCCTGCACCAGAGACCCCAGTCCAGCCAGAGAGCACAGGACCCAGACCCCTCCATGGCATGCTTAGGGCAGAGCCAGTCCTGTGCCTGTCAAACAGCACTGTCCTCAAAGCAAATGCTTCATTACACTGTGCATGACAAGTCAAACATATTTTTTTATAATGCAGTTGTTTATGATATTGTAATTATGTCTGGAAACCAGGACGTTTGTGAATGAATCAGCAATAATTATCCCTAGATTTTGTTGTCCAGTGAGAGGGGCTGACACACACAGTCCAGGTTTGCAGTGCTGTGTACAGTTTCAAAAGGATGGGAGTTAAGGATAGAGCGATTTTCTGGTCAGTGGAGGTTAGAGGTGATTTTGTGCTCAGTGTAAATGGCATTGTCTGGCAGAGACAATTAGCAAATGAAGCGCTGCCTCACCAGAGGCTTTGCAGCCTCTGAGTCTCTTCTTCCAGCCTGACAACAAACAGAAATTTGAGATGGTATCTCGGGTTTCCAAAACAGGAAGCTGCTAAATCCAGCAAGAGAGCAATTCATTTCCCACTTATAATGATGCTGCTTTTAAATCTCCTTTGAGGATACTGAAGTGTTTTCCAAAGGGTAGCAAGGGAGGTATTTCATCCCCATTTTTCACCAGATGAAAGACCAATTCTGCCAGGAGTAGAGCCAAGAGAGGGGTGTTTTTCTGTGCAGAGCTGGTTGCCTCACAGTGACTCAGGCTCTGTTCCTTTCTGCAGTCTGCCTCCCACCCTGACTACCATACCCGAGTCACAGCAGGGCGCAGCCCTCCTTCAAACCCCTTTTTCTTTCAAGGTCTGTTCTGTGGAGGAGGAGTTAATGGAAGTTTCCACTCACTTATTATATTAATGCACTATAAATGACTTCTATAAATCATCAGAGTGGCCCACATCAGGCACAGGTTGGTGCAATTACAAGGTACAGAAATGTACCTTGGACAGCAGGTTCCTCTGGACAAGTGGTCCAGGTCTGGCCTTGGAGTAGTGCTGTGCCAAGGGGATGAGTTATCACAGCCAAAGCTTTTATCTTTCTTTCTTCTCTCCATTCTCCCATCATCCCCTCTTCGGCACTTGCAAAGTCCTTTCTATTCAGCTGGCTGAACAAAATTTAAATTATTTCAAGCTACATTCCGAAGAAAAACTTCAGAGATTTTCAACTAAATAAAGAGCTTTAAAAAGCTTCCAATTAAATAAAATATTGTTCTGACAGGACTCCTCAAGCAATATCTTCAGTAATTGAGATTTATATGACCAGAAGTTTTGAAAGAATTGCCAGAAGGGAGAGCATTTTGAAACAAAACTTCAAGATGTTTAGTCCTGAAACAATCGACACAGAACATTTAAGTTTTTCTTTTTGTCTTTCAGCCAAGAACTGGAAGTATTCATCAAAGTTATCTCAAGTTTGTGTGGCTTCAGTTTCTGGAACTTTACTTTTCAGCAAATGCCATGCTTGCAAGAGTTTAGAAGTGTTTTCCAGTTCCACTTTTTGTTCTACATGTCTAATGCTGAAGTTCCTGGTGTGAAAGCATTCTCAAGTGCCTCTACACAACATTACCAAGCACTGCATGCACAGTCCAGCAAGCACAGGTGGTTTCCTGGAGAATAGTACCAACTGCTGGGTAAACATCAGCATGCACTGCTCTGCACACCTGTGCACACAAGCTGGGATTGGCCCACTGAAGTAAACACAGACCAGTCCCAAGCAGTTTTGGAAATCACACCTCTGCAATGCCAGTGATGGTGATTAAAATCTGCAGCTGTTTTTTTCTGGGTAGAAATTGCTTCTTAAATAGTCTGGGTGCTGCTACCAAAACAAGTGCACTTTTCCATGTAGCAGAGCACAGCCAAGGTCTGTGGGTGCAGCCCTGGCAGCTCCCCTGTGCTATGGCATGGGAAGTGAGGCTCAGCACCTCACACAGGCTGAGCACAAACTGCAGCTGGAATTTCAGATAAAGACATTCTTGTGCACACCCAATTCCACTTCACCTCTCTCTTGGTCACTACCTACTACTCAAGAGCAGCCTACTACAGAAATTTTCAGCTTTGTGTGATCCCCAGGAATTTTCCATGGCATGTCTACATGTGTAAGATGCACTAACACGAATTTCTGCATAGAATATCACCTATCCACAAAGGACACGCTCAGGGTCTCGTACTAGTTGGCCACAGACACCCCTGGGATCTGTAGCTCACAGCCTGAAGACTGGGGACTTAGAACTTTTCTCTGAGATTCTATTAGAGCTTCTTAATTAAAAGACCTCTTTGGGGACCTGAATTGAATTGGAAACCATGGTGATCACTTAGGTCAATCACGCACAGAGATGATTGCATTAGGGAGAGCGAGGTGCAAGATGGGAATGTGTGCATGTTGAAGAGCTTTAAGGAAAAAAAAAACCCCAAACATCTGTAAAAATGAGGAGCATCAATAATTTGCAATAGAGCACTTAGAGGATTTGTCATACAGGGCTCACCATTCACTACTGATTTAGAGACTAACAGCTGTCTGTCTTACTGCATTGAAAAGTGTCTTTGACTTTTATCTCTCTGAACATTTGATCAATGGATTTGACAGTCTGTCCATTTTCTCAAACCTGTGCATGCACATTTTCACTCATGTTAATAACTGTACCAGGAAAACAAAAATGCAGAGAGCTGCGCTTCCATCATCCCACATGAAAAAAACATGTTACCAACCTACTACAAAACCAGAAATTTTCATCCTCATCCAGTGGGTCCTGTAACTTCAATATGCAAAACCTAATGTGTAAAGAAATGCTCAATATCCAGCAATTGTTTTTGTTCAAGAGTTGAATTTCACTGTTATAGTTAGAAAACACTCATTTGTAACCAGATGATGTTAATAAGATTATCAGTTATGTCAGTTAAAACATAACTAAAACAAAATTATGTTTTGCTTCAACTTTCAAATCATTGTACTCTAGCTCCACAACAATGAAGTTGCTTTCAAAATCAGAGCAGTTTTGGTTTCACTAGAAAGAACTCTTTTAAAATTCACTGGCTTTTCTTACAGAAAGGGACAACATACCTCCCATTGACTTTAGCATCACCTTCTCCCTTTGCTCCTATAGTAGAAAAATGTAAATAGTTACAAGGGATGTTCCTCTTGTAAGTCTCCACCAGAAATATGTAACCTTGCTTCACTTGTCTTTGCAAATTAATGTGTTTAGATCAGGACCTTTTATAGACTTGACACTTCAGTTGTTCAGCCCTTGTGTGAAATGCTTTGTATTGCTCTCGAGAAATCTTAGTCCCAATACGCAGGGTTAACTTCTTGTAACCTCCAGCAATAAATAAGACTCTTCATGTTACTCCTAGGAGACTGAAGGCAGTTGATCCATAATCTATCTTGCATTAGCAGTTGCTTACAAGCTGCTTTATTTTCTAAGGTGGACATGAAGCACCAGAGCACAGAGGCTGCAGGAGTCCAGCTCTTCCTCTCTCCATCACAGCGATTCCTCCCCCTTCCAGGTCTCCCACTTACTTTGCAGGCAGTACCTGCAGCACCTTCCTCATCCGTGCTCCCTCCCCTGCTGGCAGCTATTCCATACTGAATCCCCAATGTGCAAAGGGTGAAGCAGTAGCTGCTGATGTGCAGAAGCAGGAAACATTTCTTATTTTTTAATTTTTTTTCTTTTACTTATTTCTTACCCACAATTAACTAACTGCAAGACTCAGATGTGCTGCCAGCTGGAGCATACCTGTCTTTGGGACCAACCTGCAGCCCACCCCGAGGCCTTTGAGGTCACTTCCAGGGCTTCCAACCTATAAGGAGGCTGGAGTTTCTGTCAGGTTAATATTCCTTGCCAGCTCACTTCAGAATGCCATGGCTTGTATGATAGGTGTAATTATTCCAAGTAGCCTTGTGCTGGAGCTTTCCCCTCAAGGCCAAAGTTTTACCCTATTTGTATTAATATCACCTGGAAGCTGCCAGTGGAAGTGAGGAATCTTTGTTCTCTCCTGACAGCCTGCAGGGTTATAATTATAGCTGTGTAAGGTACAAGGATGGTGCAGCCTGCACACAATGACAGGCCTTCTCACAGCACAGGTAGAAGCAACTTTGCACCACAGAAGCAGGACCAAACCCCAAACCACGACAGGATTAAGGAATAACAGATCTGCTCCAACACACATCAGCATCACTATCTGCTTTCATTTCCACAGTTTGTCCCTGAAATAAGGCTACAGATTTAAAACGCACTGAACCAAATTCTTCCATTGCCTTCATTCCATAGTCCCACATGTCTGTGCAGTCAGAAACATGATGGCAAGTGAGTCACCCTGACAGGCATCTGCACCACCTTCTCCTCACTTACCTGGGAACTCTACCACTATAGATGATGGGCCACAGAATGAGTCTGCAGTTACTGAGGTCACTTGAAATTTTCAGTGACTAATTGTTCTCTTCTTTTATCACAGAAATACTACGTAAAGCCCAGCAAAGCTTTGACACTGAAAATATCTACAGGTGCAGGTCTCTGCACACAGAGCTTCCTGCAGCCCAGCACTCCTGTGTGGGTTACTCTGTGCCCAGCGTGCTATTCCTGAGACATCCTGTTTTTGCTACTTGTGAAATTCCTGGAGTTGCCATGTTCCTGCTAGCAGCCTTCCTGACAGAAACATGTGCATGTTCAGCATTGTTTTTCTAGCTGAAGCAGACCTTTTGCCAAAAAGTTAGTCTGATATTTTCCTTCATCTCCATTTGCTGTTGGAGAAATATTTTCCACAGCAGAGCGTTAGCCACTGAGCCCGGTGGACAGATCCTGATAAAGGCTATTCAGAGAAGCTTCCGCTTGCAATTAACATTTGCCCATGGAAACCAAAGCCTTTTTATTATTTTCCTTTTCTTCCTCTGAAGGAGTTTAGTCCTGTATTGCCTAGTTTTGCTTTCAGAAGTCTTTGAACAGGGATGTGTATGAGCACTCTATCCACACTCTTCTGTGTGTGGACACCGGAGTGCAGAATGAGACCTCACTTTTTGTTTTCAACATAATTAATGTGTTTATAGGAAACTTTTATGCTGTACGTTAATTTTCAAATCTGAAGCATGTTTTCAGACAACACAGAGATATTATTTCAAAATAAAGCAAGGGCATTAATAGACACAGTACCCGGAAATCCACAAAGGTTAAGTGGTTTTCTACGGAGTAATTAATTTTCCTAATGAGTTTGCTGCAGACAATGCTCTCTGCAAGCAGTTACTGCATATATATCTTTAATTTGTGTGTTTATATATTTCATGGTAGTGCAAAATAAATTTCTGTGTAAAGTGTCCTAATAGATCAAGTAAGGCTATAATAATCTTCCAGAGTTTGTTCATTACAATATGCCCTGGCATGGAGTCCAGAGGGAGAGGAAACCATTAAACATTAAGCAAAACAATTGTTGTCATCCTCCAGAGGGACTGGCTTTGTAAATGCTTATGTTAATGTTGTGCAAAAGAGTTGAGTATTCTGGTAAAATTAGGATGGTAAAAGAAGGAAAGCATCTTGTCCTCAATTTCATGAGATTTAGCTGGATAGCTAACAATATTTGGATTTTTGTCCTAGAAGAGCAGAGCTCATCCTCTCCTAGCCACGGACTGGGCACTCTGAAGAGTTAATTGTTACCAGCAAACAGAAAAGACAAAACAAAAAAACCCTGACGTTTCCAGTGTTTTCTATCCTCAAAGTTGAAACTCTCCCCTGTGTGTGTTTTCAATTTAACTAAAATAGATTGCTGTGTGTAAACAGCCACTCTATCTGCATCATTCATATTTGATGGACTAGTCAGTACAACAGATACTTTTATCCATCCTGTAAGTGATGAGAAACCAGACACTCGAGTGTCTTGTGCTCCTCTCAGTTAACATGAGTGGCAGCAGCTGTTATTTGAGGCTCCCTAACATGTAACGTTTGATGTAGAGACAGGAAAATTGGAGATATATTAAGTGGAATTGGATATAACAAAAGTAACTTCCATGATCCAATCCTCCCAGAAGAATATGCAGGAAAGCTCTGGCCATGTTTGTTAACAGCAACCCAAACACTGCTGTTCTTGGGCTTTAGAGGCTGTGTAATAATAGTATTCTTAGCAGGTTAACAAGTTACTTGCAGGAAAGGTAGGGCATGATTTCAAGGTGCCTTGAAATTGGCAGCAAAGCATGAAGGTGGTCCAGAGCACCACTGCCAGAGACTGTAAAGCACATACCAAGTAGATGAACCTGTGTTTTAAATTATATTCTGCATATACAACTTCACATGCCTGTAAGAACTGTGTAAGCAGACTTTTAAATCAATTGGAAACCAAGAGGAGATATTGCCATTTCCTTCTGCTTGGGAGAGATGAGGCTAGATGGTTGACAAATGAACAAATGTAACATCCCAGAAACAGCACAGAAAGGAGGGTGATCCTTCCTTGAGCAGATATGTGAAGGCAGGAACTCCTGGCCCAACTCACACAAGGGTGTGTTGGTGGCGGCAGTGAAATACCAGAAATTCCATTTTAAAATGAAACCAAGCCTCTTTCAGTGAGGGAGGTCAAGGACATGAATGGGTTTCCCAGAGGGGCTGTGGGCCATACACCCTTGGAAACAGACAAAACCCCTCCAGATCAGCAACCTGCTCTGGTTGGAGAAGGGGATAGGACTAGGTGGTTTCCAGACATAAAATCTCTACCATGCTGTGATTCTGTGAAAGGGAAGCTCTCCAAGCAAGGCCATGGGCAGAAAATTATGGTGGTGGTGTTTGGCAACAGCTTTTGGAGGAACCATGTGGATATACCAAAAGAAAAGAATTCCTCTTCCTTTGTTCCAGCTGGTGTGCCCACCCCCCCTGCAATACACACCTCCTGTGCTAGCACAGAGGGAGAGAGGAGATGAAAAGGCAATCCCATGGCCAGAGTTTCAGAGGTCTCAGACCTGGAAAGAGCAGATGAGAGGAAGACCTTTCACCTGCTTTTGGACATATTCCAGGGAAGCTCACCAGAACCTCTTGCCAGCTGGCATTTTAGTGACCCACCCTGCAGACTGAGGGGTTAAAATCTCCTGAGCTTAAGTGCAGTTGCTTCATTTGTGGCCTCACTGGAGAGGGCAGCTGCAGCCCAGCTTTTGAATCTCTGCTCTGAAGCAAGAGCCAATGGACAGGAAATGGTAACTTCTGTCTTCTCTGGGAAGGAGCTGGAAACGGTTTGTGCGAAGGTCATTTTAATATTAAGCCAAAGCTCCATGAAGTACCAGACCAACAGCTCTTTTTTCCCAAATAAAGAGTTAGTAACTTCATGGATATACAGTTTTTCTCCTCTCAGTTTAGCCAGGCTGGCCCTTCCTTATTCCTGAGGGAGCACAGTCATTTCTTGGGCATGTTTTTATATTTGCAGCTGAGAGACAGGAGCAGGAGATGGCATGTGCCCACTTGTGGGTTAATGGCACAGGGCCTCTGCACAGTGCAGAGCTGCAGGACACAGGCTGGCCATGAGGGATGGGGCCCATGCAAAGCCAGGCTTTGAAGGGCTCTGCAGCCAGCACTGCAGCTTCTGACTGCAGCCTCTGTGCTGGGCGTGTAATGCGCCTATAGCGAAGGTGGGAAGATCGCTTCTCTCTGTTACTAAGAATATAATCAGGGAAACATTACCCTGCAAATTGCTTTAATATGCATCACACTGCCACATATACTTTATGACTCTATTTGCACCCTGTGTGTCAGTTCAGCTCATGCCCACTGCTGCTGCCAAGCTCCTGCAGCTACTCGCTTTCCCCTCACATGCACTGGAGAAACAGGCGGGGCAGAACACAAGCAGCTTTCCGTGAGGCTTCTGCTGAAAGGCAGGGATGGGGCTCACTTCCTACCCCACAGCTCTGCTTGGCTCCACCAACAGCAGGCCATAAAGCAGAGAAAACTGTTCAGGGGGCATGATGAAAAAAGGAGTGACTCAAAGCCGTGGGCAGGTGGAGAATGCAGAAGAAGGTTCAATTTCAGATGCACTCAGCCCAAGTCTGCGACGCAATCTGTGAGATGTGAGCAGCAGAGACCCACCTGGGGGAGCTCCCCTTTGCTTATGAAGTGACTCACTGGCTGAGGGGAACAAGGCAACACGGGTGACAGATGCTACTGAGGTGACCTCTAGCTACAAGGGCCACATGGATGGCATGCACAGAAGCAGAGACAGAGAGAGAGAAGAACTGAAAGGCTCTGATTCCTCCCCATCATTTGGTGGATGAAAGGCTGTACATGACCTGGCAATGTGCACTAGTAGTCCAGAAAGCAAGTTGTATCTTGGGCTGCATCAAAATCAGTGTGGGCAGCAGGACAAGAGAGGTGATTCTGCCCCTCTGCTCTGCTCTGAGAGCCCACCTGGAGTGCCTGGAACCCCCAACACAAGAAAGATGTTGGCCTGTCGGAACAAGTCCAGAGAAGGGCCACAAAGATGCTCAGAGGACTGGAGCACCTCTCTTGCGAAGACAGGCTGAGAGGGTTGGGGTTGTTCAGCCTGGAGAAGGCTCCTGGGAGACCTTACAGCACCTTCCAGGGTACAAGAGAGCTGGAGACACACTTTTTGCAGCAATAGGACAAAGGGAATGGCTTTAAACTGAGAGAGAGATAGGGTTAGATTAGATACAAGGAAGAAGGTTATTTACAACAAAGGTGGTAAAATGCTGAACAGGTTGTCCAGAGAGGTTCTGGATGCCACATCCCTGGAAACATTCAAGGTCAGGCTGAAGGGGCTTGGATCAACCTTGGATCAATCCAGCTGAAGATGTCCCCTGTGCCTGCAGGAGGGATTGGACTAGAAGACTTTTAAAGGTCCCTATCAACCCAAACTATTCTGTGATTCTGTGATCTCCACATGCAAAATTCTGCCATAAATAAAGGCACAGGGAGAAGGAGTTGTCCTTTCTCTGTACCTTGTCACCCCAGATGAGAAATGCAGGTGGTTACTCATCTGACCTGTTTATTCTGCTGCACACTGCAGCTGGCTGCAGGAGGGGGAACACAGAGCAGATCCTTACAATTTAATGCTGTTCCCAGGCCAATGAAGATCAACATTCCTTTTGGGGGCTGTGGACAAAGGCAAGATGCAGCTATGCCTCTCTCCTATGAGTACCTAAAGCCCTAAAATTTGAACATTTGGAAATTTGTATATATTTCTTATCTGAAACTATTGCTTAGCAACAGACTTTAGCCAAGGGCATGTTTGTGCAACTGTGGGGCATATCCCTATCTGCTAAGTGCAAAGCAATAAACACACCTTTCCCAGTTATCTCTGCTAGGATCATGTATGTAGCAGATGATCAAACTGAGCAGAAGGGTATCTGCTCTATAGGCTTTTGGCACCTTTGCAATGCTGATAAAGTGATCTCAACCTGGGTGAATCAAAGCCTTTCACTGCAGGAAAGGTGTCTTTGCATACCAAGTAGGTTGCAGATGGAGGAGCACCCAGCAGGGCTCGGTGTGATGCAGTTCTGTGGCTGCTCCTCCCACGTGGAGAGGAGTTATGTGTTTATCTAGAGAGCCTCAGGTGTTCCCCTGACACACTGCTACATGTGAGCATACTGATGAACACCCGTTTTGGAAAAAAACCCCAACGATCTTACATATGATTTTAGATACCATCTTGGTATCTATCAACCCACTATTTTATCAAGCACTAATAAACAAGCTTAACCCCACTATTGTACCTCAAACTGGGTTGCACCTGACAGTCCAAGGTTTTACTCCCCAGTTATCTCACAGAGGAATTTTTTTCCCTTCCCATCACCAGGTTGTACTTTGCCACAGTAAGCCACAGTGCAGAGAAGTGCATATCTATATGATACCTGGCCTGGAAATGCGTGTGAGCACATGGGCCCTTCTCTCCTCCTTGTACCCTTGAGCCCCAGCAGCTGGTGACTGTGCTTTGCAGAACGATCCCTGGAGAGCTCACAGCAGCTTTCTGCACCTAAAGGAGCCTTTCCTTGGCTGTTAGGGAGATGAATTTCACTTCATGTCTGGACTCAGGGGAGAAGAATCGCTTTCCGGCTTAGTGCAGGGGTGGGACGCATTGAATAAAGGGGGCGTAGCAGCTGTGAAAAACCCCGGATTGGTGGGAGGAGGCTGCAGCCCCTCCTCTCGCATGCTCTGTGAAAACGTGGGTGCCCCTGCAGCATCTCACAAGACAGCAATACCCACTTAGCTCTGTTCCTGGCACTGTGCATGCCCTGTTCCCTGTGTCCCAGCATGGCAGCAGTGCATGTGCCTCACAAAAGGGCACTTTGAGAAGCAGAGGCAGGCTGTTTGCAGCTTCTCCCCCTAGCCGCCCAGGAATTGCTGAACTGTGTTCTCTGATGTTGTAAGGGCTCACGGAGGGCTCGGGGAGGCAGAAGGCAAGCTGACATGATCCTTATCTCTGTTAGACACAGCCTAGAACACCATCATTAAGGCAAAGGCCAGGCACACTGATGCTCCAGCTGCTGCAGTGCTCCCTGCTTCCAAAGGCACAATAAAACTCTTAATTGAGAGATACACACAGAGATACAGCAGAGGAAGAGAAGACCTTCAGACTGAAGGAAATACGAGGCACTAAACAGCGATCAGCAGACAGCAAGTTAAGGAAGTCCCTGTGGACAGACCTGTTGTAAAGAGTATCAAGCAGGGTCATCTCAGTGCTGACTTAAACCTGAGCAGTATACCAGACTTGCAGCAGCTTTTGGGGTTTTAAACAATACATTTGAAACCCTTCATAAGTCATAAGCATTTGGAACAAAAGCTGCAGTCAGGTCTGCATCATCTTGAGAAAATATCACACTAATGGCCACGCTGGCAAGAAGGAAGTTGGTACTCAGTGCTGGGATGTGCTGGGCACCTACATCTCACACTGGAGTCAAGACTTGTGCATCCTCCAGCTACACTCAATTTCTCACCAGTTCAAAGGGGAAGTGGAGAAACACAGGGAAAAAAAAAGAGGAGAAAGAGTGGGAGCCCTTGTTTGCTCTCACTCATTGTACCCTATTGCTCACAAAAGCAGATTCAGTCAAGTTCCCAAAACATTCCCTTTATGCTGTCAAATCGGAGTACATCCCTGCTAGGGGCCATCAAGAAGGAGAGATAGTCCTGCACCAGCAGCATCAAGCCACTTTTGTCAGGGCTCCACAAGCAGCAGGAGCACAGGGGATTAAAATCCTTTCTGAAATTCTGACGACAAGAGGAAACACAGCTCTCCCATTATCCTCCTGCAGATAAATATTTGAAAGCAACTATAAAGAAAACTCAGCCATGCATCCCCTGCTACCTACCCGGCAGCCACGTCAGTACAATGGGAGCCACCTTCAGACAAACAGCAGCACAAGGAGCTTTGTTGTACCAAGTTCACAGGCATCAACCTCTGTCAGTTTGTACTCAACACCATTTTAGAGAGATATCTGTTCATTTTAAACCCATCAGAGGATGTATTTTTGTCGCCCTGAGTTTTAACCTTCTAATGTTTTAGTTTCTATGATAAAGTTTCTCACAAAGTTTTCTGTAAACAGGCAGATGTTTTCTTCACTGTTCCTTTGTTTTTCATTCCTTCTCCTGGGAGGAGAAAGGTTAATAAACTCTTCTATTAACCAGTGTAATTGGAAAGGTGGTGACCTTTCTCTCCAATCCCTGGCCATTGTCAAAACACTATATAACTCTGTGAACTCATAATAAAGTCTCTTTTCTCCGCCTTCCCTGGTCCGGTGTGGTTGTCTCTACTATTCGTGTCGCACTCATTAATGACATATTTTCACTGGACAGTGGGAATACCAGTATCACAGACCAGGAGGGGTGTTTGCAGAGGGAAGATGAGGGAACAGCAGAAGCATCTCACCCACTCCAAGGGGAGCCCCAGGGTTACAGTAGCAGAAAACATAATTGGTGGCAACAAACCTGTAGATCAGGTTGCAGGTTTGAGTTATTCATCGGTCCTTGCCTTCCATTCAGGGAAGGAGAGGACAGTGTAACTGCTTCTCACAGACACTCATTAAATCAGGCACGGCAGATCCTTTCACATGAAGGTAACCTGAGAGCAAAGGCCAGCCCTTAACCTGGCACAAGTCAAGAGCTGTCTTCAGCTGACAATAGCTGAAGTGTTGGTGGCAACACACAAGCACGTACACTTATTGATTTCTTCACCCTGGGGCAGGCAGGTTGGTGGGAGGGCTTCAGAACTGGGATCTTAGGATCTTTCCTAGAAAACAAAGTCAAGGCTGAGGACAGTCATCAGGAAGGACAGCAGCTCCCTGGACCATTGAATGTGCCACCAAGCAGCAGCAGGGCTCTTGCTGACTGTAGTGTTAACACCCTGCCGACCATGGGGAAGACACACCTAAATCACGGTGCTGCAAACAGGGAAAGGATCAGGCTGTCTACAGCATTCTCACTTAATTTCCTTTTCTGGACTAGCATTTCTGAATGCCTCTTGAAAGATCTCCCAGGTTCTTCATGTACTAGAAGAACAAAAGCTCTCCCAGGTTGATGTGTCCTAACAGCAGCTGGGTTGGCAGGTCTGGCAGTAAAGCAAGTCAAGAAACCTTTGCACTTCCCGACACTAAGGAGTGGCATACAGTTTGTAGTCATAATCAGACTCTTCTACACTGTCCCAGTCATTTACATGGAACACAAAGGAATTTGTTACTTACAGGGACTGACAAAAAATGTAGTCTTGGGCTGTCTCCCTATTACTAGTGATCACAATACAGGAGATGGCTGCCTAAGCTGTCCTCTTCTTTTGGAAACAAGTTCCTCCCAACCTCCACAAGAGAAATGATCTTTAGAATTATTCAAATTTCAAGACAGTCCAAAGTCTGATTCAGGATTGGATTCACCCTAAACTAGATTCTGTAAAGCCACAAGGACCTTTCTCTCAGTGTTTACAGCCTACACAGATAATACCTGGGCTTGCTAACAAAGAATGGGAATGCAATTTGTCCATAGGTCAGCACCAGGGCACAGGGGGCTGAAATACAAGTTGCATTTCCTTAATACCAACACAGAACTGGAGGCAAGCTGGGCAGCTTGCAGACCCCAGCAGAAAGTCCCTTCCCTTACCCCTTTAGGAACACCACACTACAGAAAAGGGAAGAAGGGCACAGGCAGAAGTGGTTGGTAAGTGCTCAACCACGCTACTGCTGGTATCTAAAATGGCTCCCACGTGCTAGGTGCAGTAAGCCACTCTATTTTATCTCATAGCCTTACCTAGTTACTGATTACCAGAGCCAATTACCACTACAAAAACTTCATGGGATGCAAAAGCATCCTTCATCCCAGGGACAAGGACATATACCAGTCCCACCTCATGATAGGGGCAAGTCTGCTCAGGATTGCCCCAGCTCTTCTGAAGCCTTCCTGTAGCAAGAAATACCAGAAGATATTAAGGCTTTCTGCTTTGATGTGTCACAATGAAAGTGATTTATGATGCTTGATAAGGGTGACTCTCCCACCCCCGTATTTCTTAATTTGATCTTGCTCTCTTTTGAGGCAGGTCACACCCATCTACCCACCTTCATTCCCCTGTGTCTTTCCATATGGAAAAGGAATGACACACAATGATATCTCTTTTCCTTTGGGTGTATCAGGGGAACCCACCTCCTCTCCTGGCTAGGTGGAAAATGTCACAGCAGCCAAGAGAAACTCCACAGGGAGGAAGATTTAGGAAAGCTGTGAGAGACAAATGAAATCGGGGGAAATGTTTCTGTGTTGCTGTAACTTGTTCACAGGGGTTCCCTGTGCAGGGAAACAACTCCTTTCTGTGACAACAACTTTCTGCTCTCCTTTCTGCTCCTAAGGAAGCACCACCCTCAGGATGGGGGCCGGAGCACATGGCACACCCCAGCATCCACTCTTCTTTTCTTTCCATTTCACCCAGAGTACCAGGGTGACCCTTTTCACTGCTTCTAAGGAAACCGTGCCACAGAGAAGGATGTGAAGCATCAGCTGAAACAAGAAGGGATTTTCCCTCTCCCAGCAGCTGGATACCTTCCTGGCACAGTACATCAGTATGGCATAGGTGCTGCTAACACCAGTCAGCAGATAAGGCAGTCACACATGGGGCACCGAAGCCACCTTGCAGATTCCACTGCCAAATTAAGAGCAGAATATTTGACTGTCTTTTAAAAGCAGTTCAGTGTTTCCTGAGTGAGTGGGAGCCACAGCACTGTGTAGAAAGCTTTTCCTGCCTGAGGATCACCAGGAACCACATAAATAAAACACTATCAGGAAGGTTCTTGCTTGCTTTTGCTTGTCATTGGCAAAGACATACCCTGTCTCACCAATCCTTCTCTGTTAATGCAAAGTTTTCCAAGACTTTGCTCAGCATCCCACAGAGGAGAACTATATTGATGTAACATTTTTTAATTTCAAAAGCTTATTCTATAGTTTCCCTTGGCCACGTCCAACTTCACTTGCAGTATTAGGACCCAGTTATTTGTTTCACTTACCTGAGCAGAAATCTAAAACTGCACCTACAGTGGGAACATGGCACACTGCATCAACTTATGAATAAGGCATTCTGCATTTTTAGGACTGCTTCAAGAAAATGATTAAAAACAAAACCAAAAAAAGCAAATCAAATAAAGGTAAACTTTACATCTGTGAAGTGCTCAGTTTTTCAGGTCTCAGGAGAGAGGGTTCTTATACCTTGCAAGTTTGACCTCTAATTGGAAACAACTGTATGGATTAGAAGGCATTTCTGAAATATTGAAAACCAGTGCATGGAAATAAAGGCCATTCCTGATTTAAAATGGCTGAACTGGTTTTTCTCTTGTCCACATGCATGAAACCAGTTTCAAAATGAAACCATCTGGAAGAGTTCAGCTCAGCACATGAAGTTTCAGAAAGCTGTAAGCAATAGTAAGTGCCAGAGAAAGAGCAAAAATAGAATTAAAAACACTTTAGCAACCTTAACCAGCACAGAAAGCACCGCTCCCACCAGAGCCCTTGGCTCCAACAGACACATAACACACACGCAGGGCTCTCAGAACACAAGTATTCCCACTGAAGTCAAAACTTTAAATTATACATAGACTGAAGTACAATCCTAAAATCAGGCCAGAAAATAAAATGTGCAGTTTTCACCTTCTTCTATTGCCATCAATAAGTACATTACCTTAAGTTCAGAGCCTTCTTTTCTGATTAACATTTACCTAATTGTAGTTTCTTTCAATTACTTTCCAGGTTTCTTTCTACTTGTTCTGCCAGAGGGCTGTTCAGGTTTTTAGAAAAATTATTCAATTGCCTTTCCTCCCACACCCCTGAATATTTTTTCTTCCTCTGAGTTGCATGGCCTACAACTCCCTCTTCATTTGCAGTTCCTCTGAGCCCTCTCTAAGGCTCCCCCAGGTGAGAAATCGTGTCTGGAGAGAGGCGGTGTTGCCCTCCTCCTTGTATTCCTGGGGCTGTTTTGCAAGTTGATGAAGATGACATGCTCCCAACCCAGCCTGCAATAGTTCATGGCTGCTTGGGAAACCACCTTGTGGGTGCACAGCTTCCAGGCTCTATTGTTGCCCACACAAATCAAAAGCAAGGAATTCCAGATAAAGGAGGGAATAATGAGTGGTAAACTTCCAGGGCTATTAGAAAAGGACTTCCTTTAAGAATACTGTGTTGCAAAAGGGTCTGAAAGATCAAAATAAGAGCCCAGCCTCTCTTGTGCCACATCTAGATCCACAACTAATGCCTTGAGTAGCCATTGTCATTGAGACCTCCAAAGCAGCCATCAGAGGTGAGAGGTTATCTCTGATGATGTGTAGGGAAATCAAAATAACAAAAAGATTAAATTACTTGCCTGTGGTCTCCACAGCTCTTCAGTCCCCACCAAGTGCACTGCTGAGCCACGCTGCCTCCAGCAAACAGAAAGTCCAGTAAAACATCGACAAGCACACACAATCCTGTCTTCAATTCACAGACTTGCATTCTTAGAGGGAAGTGTGGGCACCAACCTTTGCAAAAGGCTCAGTATGAGACACAGGCTGAGAGTGAACTAATTTTAAAAAGCAAGCAGCCCTCTGTTACCTCCTTAGTGGAACTAGTGGCCAGGCCTTGGTGTGCTGTGTGCCAACTCAAGGGACTTAAGTCACTCCCTGAACATGAGCCAGTATGGGATTCCTGGGCTCTTGGCTAAGTCAGTGCACCCAAACTCTTACCTCAGTTACTTATCTTTTTAACCTTACTTTCTTTTACTTATTCCTCGCTCCTGGCACTCAGTGGGTCGGGGGTTTAATTATTTGGCATTACAGGGATTTCCATGGTGGATCTGAGGTTTGCCAAAGCATCCATATCATCCAAAGTATCAGGGCTGACATGTTAATGAGTCTCTGATAAAGTCCAGGATTGATCAGCAGGCAGCAGCAATTTAAACAAATTCCAGACTAAATTTTATCTTTCAACAAAGAAATAATTCTTCTCCCCACAGGATCTGCAACCAGTGAACCACTGAAGAGCTGTGCTGGTGCAGAGGGAGCCTGCAATGAAATTCAATGTGAAATAATCATAAACTATCTAATTGGTATTATTCAAGCTGAAAAGTAATGTAAGTAAGTAAGCACAAACAAATTACACTGGATTTCTTTTTAAACTTTTTGGCTCTAAATGCACAAAGTTTTACATATAACACTTATATAACAATATAGGCATCTAAGGACTTTTCATGTTATTTTGAATTTTATAGGATTGTAAAACAGGATGTAATTGGAATAGGACATTGAAATAAGATAATAATCTGTTTCAGAAATAAGGAACAAAAGAGACCTGTGTATATATTTTCTTCTCCAAGGAAGAAATAAGTGTACTGTGATGATTCTTGTTTCTGGAGAAAGAATCATTGGGTTGTGATTTACAGTTTTCTAAATACATTGCTCAAAGGAAGGGCTATTCAGAGGTGTGGATGGAGTACAGCACATGCTAATTGGTCCCAGGGCTACCTTGAGTATCCAGACACTGGTGATAATTCAAGTCACAGCTGAAACGGAAGTCTTGGTTGCGCTTATCCTTGGCTAAGCTGAAAATGTCTCATCCTTGTTCATGTTTCCTTCTCACAGCTGGCTAAGTAGACTAAGCCCATAGTCACTGAGATTTGCCATCTCTGGATGTATATCCCTATGGTCTCATGTTAATCAAGTTGTTTGTTCAGATCCTTCACAAAGAAGTTACATCAGACATGTCATGAGCAGTTGAAAGTAGAGGAAATAGAGATCTTTTTTCTCCAAATCCAGGCAGACAAAAGTGATAGATTTCAGGACTCACAAGTGCCAACCAGCTACTAGCTACTCACAAGCTACTCCACCATTCTATTGAGGGATTCTTCATCCACTAAAAGCAGTAAATATTTTCCTGGCAGACAGAAATTTCAAGGTACTGCTTCAAGATGTTGTGATACTTACAAACCTAAGTCAGCAACAATCTTCACATGAGGAACAGAGGTTAATGCCCTCTTGGCCTTTGCAGTTTATGATGATTGTCATTTGTCTTTTTGTCTCTCATATGTTTGAATTTTATCACTTCCCAAGCACTCTAGTTGTGTGTCTTTCCCAATGCAGTGATAGACCTGGAAGATGAGTGATTGTTTCCTTTGACTAATACAGCATTAGCATAAAAACCAAACCAGTGTTCTCAGACACATTTTAGAAAGTTATTACCCCCACTTTGGAGGAGACAAAGCTGAACGTAGCTGTTAAGCAATATGCTCACCTTTATGCATTTTGCCAAGAGGAAGAACACACCCATTACTCAAACTGATGAGCACATGCCCTGCCTTCTGTATTCTGGTGTCAACTGACCTTGGCAATAGGTACTGACATTTTCTCACTTGTGATTTTGCTTTTTACTGTTTTTTGTTGTTGTTTTTTTTTTTATCTCTCACCACCGTAATTGTTTACTTGAAGTGTAAGGTCTTAATTACAGTAAACATTTTTCCATTTCTGTGCAGATGGGAAATGCACTGGAATAGAACTGGATGGTTTAAGTTCATCATCTGTTCATCTCTTGATAAAGATCAATATAGATTAGAGGTAAGTGTCTTTATTCATATTCATTTTCAAAAGCCGAAATTATATGCAACAGATTTATAATTAAGCAGAAGTGATGATGTTTTTGTACAGCTTACTTAAGTGGATTTGCCATGATGCATTAGAGTGGAAGCTATAAAACCCCACCAGATGTTGTATTTCCCCCCTCGCCCCCGCTCTGTGTTGCAATTTGCGTGAGAGTCCTGCACTGTAAACAAAACTTGAGGTCAAAGTTTTCTAACCTCAGGATCTGTTCGAAAACGCATGCTGACTACCCAAATAAGATGTCTCCATTTTCAGAGGGGATGAACAACCCCAGACAGGAGTAAAATCTGAATTAAACTCAGGGACTTCGGCACCTGAACAGCATGGCAGCTTTGTGTTCCTAAGCTTGCTGAACAAAGCTTTTTGTGTAGCTGCTGCCTCATAGCCCAGACGTTTACATTTCTGCCACAAATAAAACCAGCTGAGTCACAACACTGTGAGGCCTATTTTACAAGTGAGCTGCAGCAGGGATCCTGCCCTGGGTGCTGCTCTGGCCCATCAATGCCAGCCCTCCCAGGAGGAACACACAGCTCCCCTCGCTGTCCAGGGGACAGTCAGCTGGGCAAAACTTGGCAATTCTGCACATCAGTAAAGTGAGTGCAAGATTTGCTTCCTGCATTGACAGATTTGAAGCAGGGATTGGAACTCACACTGACTTTGTGAAATACTTTGGGAAATACTTGGTTGAAGAAGCAATTCAGGCTGAGAGACAAAAATAACAGATTGCATAAAAGTGAATACAAAGCACCTGAGGCTCAAAGAGATGAAAGAGTACCTCTGAGTTCAAGCCTGGTACCAGCATGGCTGGCAGGCATTTCACCCTATTCACCTAGTGAGGACACGAGAGGACACTGGGCCCATGATTCTCCTCTCTCAGTTGGCACAGCTGAGCAGAGAGAGACCTTGCAGGTGAGATCCTGTCCTCACCGCACGCAGGGCGGGTTTTACCACTGGCTTTGGTGGAGCCAGGCTTTCACAATACTCTGTGCTTCACTCACAATGAAGTCACTGGGGTTATTCATGTGGCAGAGATACTAGGTGCCCTCACGTTATGGAAAAGGGTAGACTTGAGCAAGGACCTATTAAAATCAACATTACACAACAGCTTCCATGGAGAGCTCCTTTTCTCCAATTATTAGCCACAGTGATTAAGTGACTCACAGACCTTACATTGCCCATCGACAACAAAAGACTTTTAGCATTAGATAAATGCCTTTGAAGTGTATTCTTTACCATATGTAGCTCACAGTATTTTGAGCACCAGTAGCTGTGATGTGAATCATCTCGATGCACTCAAGGTTTGTTGCTGCTTTGATTTTTTAAACAAACAGCATGCATAATAACACTTGGAAAGCACAAGATCACCCCAATCAAGCAATGAAGAATGAGCAGTGGTGCTGATGAGGAACTTGCACTTCACACAGTGGTTTCTAGCAGCCTGGCTTTACAGTGTGCTACACATCCTGCAAGTTGTCGGTGCAGCTCAGACAATGAGCACATAACCGAGGAAAAGCATCCTGCAGTGTCTATACCAAACTATCACTTCCTAGAGTAAAAGGAGACAGTTATTTCTCAGTTCAGGGGTCTTTCCTATTTCCAAAGAGCTCTTTAAAAAACTTAATTTTTGAGCCCTCCATACTATTTATATATTTTTATATGTATTTCTATTTTCATTGATGCAAGCACTTCTAAGGAAAGCAATGTACAAGGAAGAAACTGCTTATGACTACTGGTTTCAAAGTGAGTATTTGAAGAAGCATTAGAAAAAAAAATTGCCTAAGAACATCATTAGCACTTTTAAGCAGCTGATTTTTTTTTAAATCCTGCCCTTTAGTCTCCTGAATTGATTAATGGAACATTTCTTGTTGTGAATAACTCAATGCCATGGAACAGTATTCCAATCACAGTTGATTATAAATTAACACTCATTTTAACTGATGCAGATAATCGTGTCAATGTCACAGCAAATACATTACCAAACATTAAATATGGATGCTGTAATATAAACAAGAAGCTGAGGCCTTCATTATCTTCCAGTGCGTCACTACCAACTAGTTCCTAAATTTTTCATCATTGTTTAGACTGCAGTTAGATTTCACATAATAATTTGCTGCTTATAAACAGTAGATGCAACTCTCTTCTTAGGTACAATTAGCAAGAAAAAGGAGGAAGATTTCCTTTTGCTCAGGGCATTGGAAAAGAAAATATCTTCCCTGAACTGCCATGATAGGCCATACTTCCCTCCTAACAGGCAAAGAAGGGAGGGAAGAGGACTAACAGAAGAGTGCTAAATAAGCTCCTTTTTTAATATAGAATGAAAGGAAAACACAGCTGCTGACAGCACTGCAGGCAACAACCCTTTGCCTCAGTTTCCCCTGCTTGGTGTTGTGAATGCCTGGTAGGGATATAACCCCTTGGTTTTATTACTTTCTTGCTTTTCCCTTTCCAGGGAGTCAAACTCACACTTTGTGAGTTAACACAGTCCCAGAGTAAGGCAGCACATCCCGGTACCTTCTTTTCCAGTCCTCAGAGCAAAACACTGTCTGTCACCTTTTTTTACCATAGTCCTCCTGCCTTTGTTGGCGGGACAGCTCAGCTGCTGCAGGGCTCAGCGGGTTTCCTGCTCCTTTCCGAGAGCTTTGTAACCGGTGGGCTTTAGATGTGCAGATGAGAGCGACACTTGCCAGAGCAGAGCTGCAAACAGATATTTCACCCCTGAGATACTCTGATCCCCGCTCTTCATTCACAGAAATAACTGCAAGGTTTAAAATAAATGTAGACTCATCCTATTGGGCTAAAGTGCTTTTGTATATATAACAAGATTCTGGCCTCAGTTTTTTCTTTTTTTTTTTTTTTGTCAGTGACACATTAAAGGCTTATTTCTGACTAGATTAGACTTGATAGACACTGGTATGAAACTCTCATGTTATTTTAGCATCTCCTGTCATTTCAGGGTTAGAGGAGAACTAACAAGGAACATTATTTAGGGAAGTTCCTCTTAATATGAAACTGAAGTCCTATCCATATCACTTGTTTGTAGACATTGACAGCAAACTACACCATAACTCAAGCTTTCCTCTACATATTCTTATCTCATTTTAAGCTCAAACTTGAAATTGTTGCAATCAAAGCAATCAAAAGCAATCCAGAAAAGGCATTCCTAGTTATATTTGGAAGTTGATATCTGCCATTAAGAAAATACATAACTCTGTGAATAGGAAAAGCACATTAAAATAGCCTTAGCATATTATGCAATACATTTTCTTTGTATTTTTATGTTTCTTTGTAATGTTATTAAATAAAATGCTATTTTTTTACTGGGAAATGAGCTGAAGCTTACATTTTTGAACAGATAATTCAACCCTCAAACCCATTCCAAACCAAACCCAAATAATAATTTCATAGCCACAGAAGATACAGGTAATGCTGGTCAGTTATTACAGTCATGTCTGCTTTTCCAGAAGTTTCATTTATTAGTCCCATCTTGAATGAAAACATACATTTTGTTGAATATGAGCAGATTTTTGAATACTCATCTGAAAAAAACCCCAACTTCCACCAGCCAATTCTGAGTTATAATCTTCCTTAAAAGGATTTTATATTTGTCTCCAGAAAAAAAACCACAACTGACCCATCCTGAACCATTAGGTAGGGCAATGTATATTTATTCATTTTCCCTGATCCCCTCCCTTATTTTTTGATTGTCAGGTTAAGTCAGGCATAAAAATGAAGCTTTTGTGCAGTCACAATGTCTTGTGATTTTTCACATAGCACTTAATTTTGTTTGTCTACAGAAAATGATTGTGAAGTTAGGGTTTGCTCAGATAACAGGACATTTCACTCAGCCATCACATTTTGACATTTGATAAGCAATTAACCGAAGGAAAGAACAGCTGTTAAGAAAATGCTTAGTGACAGCATGTAGATGATTTAAGGCCAATTCATGAACCACATAAGTCCCATTTAAATATAAAATGTCATGAGATGCACAGTAAAAAATCTGCATTATGTCTTTCCTTTGCAGTCTAACAAAGAATTAGCCTTCATCATCCTGAATAAATGAATGTGCCATCAAATACTCCTGTCATCTAGGATGGGAAGCTTAGAATCCTATATTCTAAAGATTAACACTATGACAAATAGTAAACACAAAATACAGTAAGTAAATATAAAAGAAGGAAGCTTACTGGATTTCTTTCTTAAACTTCAGCAGCATTTTCCCTAGGTTTTGTGCCATAATTTTTGTCGTGTTGGTCAGCTAGAATAAAAGATCAGTTAGATCAAAGTTGGCATGTTTGAAATAAAAGTGGGTAGGATGCCAAGTATAATCCTAAGGACAACACAGAGAAGAGGAAAAAAGAATGAGCAGCAAGGGAAAAGCGTGACAGAGGTTGCAGATGACTAGAGAAAGCAGGTTTATGAATGAAAAGAATTCTGAAAAGTCAGCTGTCCAAAACAGACCACAGTTTTGGCAGCTCTCACATCCACCATTACTGTTACGTGCATGGCAGACAAACCACACTGATACTGATTCAGTGACCCATAAAAGCAGATTATTAGTTGTCATAATATAGATGGGAAATAGAGAATTTTGCTTGTCTAAAGATACCTTCTTGAGGCTCTCCTTACCTGGACCTTGGCCACGACACTTAGAATGATATTAATAGATTTCTCTTGGCTCTTGAAGCATTTTGACCTTAGATGGCTGTGGAAGTAGGTAGAGTATGTGCCACTACAAGCTTGTGAGCATCTGTTGCACCCTGCCATTACAAATACTGCTGTTCTCATTCTACAACTGCTCCATTGATGGGCTTCTAGGGCAAGGGTTCAATTGCTGCTGGTTAGTAATAGCTATTATGTGTGCTTCAAAAGGGAAGTAAGAAAGAAGGTACAAGCACCTCAATACCACACCCAATAGCCACCAATTGCAACTGGCTTGCAGCAGCAGCCTCCCAGAGAAGAGGCAAGGCTTGCCATGGTTCTCTTAAGCTTGCAGAGACATTTCTATATACATTTAGCATATTCAAATATACTGGTCCCCTGAGGGAGACAGGAACAAATCCTTTTAGCAGGATGTTTTTATGTCACAGGGGAATGGTTTGTAAATTATACCTCTCCTCCTTCATCAAAGAAAGGGCCAAATGGTCAGGCAAGGTCAAGGGGGACATTACTTTCGGCTTTTGGAACAAGGAAGAGTAAGGTTTCCTGCTAAACTCAGCTTTCTGGTGTGCTGGGGAAAGCAAGCAGCAGAGTTACTGAGGGAAGATAGCCATGGACATAATCCACAGGCCACGATGCCACTCCAGTGGTGAAACAAACACTGCAGTGACCAGGCAGTACAAAAACAAGCTTCAGAGGTTGCAGAAAGGGACTGGAGTGCTTGAGGCAGCAGCTTTACAAGCATGACAGTCATAGCTGAGTGCCCGAGCTCCAGGCTGTCCCTGCTGGATGGTGGCAGCCGGAGCCGCTGGGGCAGCAGCTGCAGGGCTGGCCTGAGACTACATGTCAGCTTCAGAGACATGGTAAAGCTTTCAGTGGTGAGCAGGAGGGAAGGGGAAAAGCATAATCAGAGTGATCTTTGGAGGCCCATGATCCTTCTCACTGAGCTAAACCAAAGAGTGCTGAGACTTTCTTGAATAAGAGCTAACAAAAGATTGGGCCCTTAATTTTTAAGTCCAGCAAATTTGACTTGGGGGTGATGGTGATGAGGGGGTAAGATCCCTTCTGACACAGGACCCCAGAGAGAAATCCCAGGAGCCCTTAATCCTGAGTCACAGATCCTTGGGATTGTGACTGTTAAAAGACTCTTTTGGAGGGAGGGGTTAATTAAAAGAATATTGGAAATGTTGAAGTGACAAAGAAAAATTCTTACATGTGGAGCAACTGACATTTAGCAATAGACCTGAGATTGTTATTAGTGCAGAGCTTTCTCCTAACAGTTAATACCAGGATAAAGAAAACATCTGGAAAGTAGGTCTTGTGTATATTCTGCTATAATTTATAATTCAGAATTAATATAGAGCACAGAGTCATTGCTTTTACAAAATCCTTTTACTGACCGTAACTGTATTTTAAGCCCTTCCCAGGATGTTAATATGCATTTATGAAATTGAAAAGCTAGCCCAAGCACACAGTGGCACTGCACTAGTGCAGCAGTTTGTGTCATTATGGTGATGATGATGATGAAATTTAGAAGGGGAGCAGTTGCTTATGAGATTACTTAGGGTATACGATGAAAGACCTCAGCACAGATGCCATTTATAACTAGTTGTTAGTTTGAGGTCAGATGAGAACATTTCTGGCACAGAACAGCTACACAGCAAAACACCAAGTGTAAATGTGTTCCCCAAACCAGCAGCCAAGCAGCTCTAGTTTGTCCATAAAACACTCCAGATTCTGGCTGAAATTCCAAGGCTACAAGTACAACATTAGAAGTGTTAGAGATAGTTTGCTGCAAATTATTGTATAATAGCAGTATCTGTAACTCATTTAGGAAGTTGCTGTTTACTCAGAATGGCTCCCCTACCAAAATAGGTTACCTGGCATGGAGCAGTTAATGAGACCTAAAGGATTTTCAAATAAAAGGTTAGTTTTCACTTAAATGAGAGCACCTGTCCCATGATGGTATGCATTAATACAATCCTTTGCTATACTTTCAAACAAACACTGAGAAACTGTAGTGATGCTTATTTTATTTCTTAAAAATATTATTTTATCTAGAATTATAAATATGGCAAGCCATAGGTAACTCAGGATTTAAAAAACCCTTTTCTCATTTTCAACAGATATCTAGAAATTAGTGGCACCTTAAGATTGTTGATCAGCAAATATATTTAGCCCAAAAGGTATCAGGGCTCTCTGTCTGCTGTAAGAAATACAGCCAAGACCATGGCTGAGTTAGGTATGACAGGCACAGGGCAGAAAGTATACAAGCATTATCACTGCTGATTCTGGTTTAAAAAAGTAAATTAACAGCTGTAATAAATTGTGCATGTTTCTGTAGTAATAATTGTGCATATATGTTTTCCCAGAGTCATTCCCAAGTACATGGCACCTCTCAGGATGTATGTGTTAATAAATATTCTGCTTATAAATTGTAAGAGGGGTGTCATTAGCTATAGCTTCAGTTCACCCTGTCTTATAACTGTAAACTTCTCCTGGTCAAAGATGACAGATCCTCAGAACTCATAAAAAACCTTGGAAGGTGCACTTTGTCCTTGAAACATACCTAGTTATGCCAAGCTTGAGGAGGTCCCAGAAATGCAAAATGGCTTGTTGAGGGAAGCAACACCCACATTTTCATATTTCAGCTGACATCCAGCTGAGTGCTCTCAGCAGTGTTGTTTTCACTTTCTTGTTGTGCTGGGGGAAGAGCAATCTGCCAGGGCTCAGCCTACTCACTGCCTTCTCTCTGCCAAGTCTGTTCCACAGGGAATATGTGGGCAGGGGAGCAGGGCTGCAGTCCAGCCAATCCCTTATGTGCCCCTGTCCTCAGCAAGCGGCTGCACAGAGGGCACTGTGCCACAGACACACCATAATAAGTGTCAGGGATTGGTTCTCATCAGACCGTATCGATTTTTGAAGCACACTAAGTCTTTTCAGTTTCAGAGCAAAGACTGCCACTGTGGGCTGCCTGATTATAAAGTTAATGAGGAGAAAATGTCCAGTAAATTTTGATATTTCACTTACTCCATGAATTATCACCTTCCTTTATTTCAAGCAGCCAGCCGGAATCACTTGCTGTTAAACTGATGGTTTTCCTTTTATGGTTTACAGATTTTGTGGCTAATTGTGAAGAAAACCATTTTTGGAATGCCTGGGCAGTACAAGCGTGAATCACAGCAGTAAGCCATTGCTTCTATCTCCCAACATGTATCATGGAACTATTTTCTTCCATCCCTTTTGTAGTACAGTACATTCTACATTATGAATCATTTTCATGCAAAATAGAAACAAGTGATGACTATGTTCACTTCACAACAGAGAAGAAAGAACTGGCATGCCATAATTAAATTACCAGCTTTAGTGGCATTGTAACCAATTGCTGCACACACAGCCTTGAGTGTCAGCTGTAGAGAGGTTAATAGACCCCTAACACATATTTCCTAACAAACCAGGATTTTTTAAAAAGTCAAATTCTGGTCCTTGGGGAAGATCCAAAATAATACATTAATATTTAGTGCCATTTTGGACACTGTAACACTGATAATGCCATACCTAAAAGCAAAATGAAATACTGCTGTTCACAACACTGAGCTATGTGCTTATCATGCCTATGAAGGGAATGAGGGGAACAAAGCACCTGGGCATTGGAGGTACAGTCAACAGTGTTCCAGGGTGTGGGAGATGAGATGCTTTGTTCAGGCACTTTGTTCCTCTCTTCCATCAATCCTGCCTATGTCACACACTGGTGCTGTTGAGCTGTGTCTCCCAGACATGAGCTACTTGGAGGCAGGAGCATAGTTCTCAGGAATAAAGTGCCAAACCTGACCTAGTAATCCTGCTGGGAGGCTGGGAATATTAACTCACGCTTATTGCCCTCCTAACACGGCTGCTTGGGTTCTCTCCAGTCTGGAGCATGCACCTGCTTGGGATGTGGGCAGAGAAAGCCTAAGCCTTCCTGCAGAAGATCATGTAGGGATTCCCTTAGGTGCCTAGCTCAGCCCACAACAGATGTCCATTTTGTGAAGCACAGTAATGGCTGGAGATCTTGCCATTTTCCAGCTGCTCAGTATAGCCCATCATCTAGGTCTGCTGGAAGAAGAGACTACAGTCACACTTACATTTTCAATCTAGCAAATTCAGTCAGGTAAACTGAAGACACCAGCTTTTAAATCCAAGTCTCTCTGTCTGAAGTGACTGACCCTTCTGTAATACTCCAGTAGCAGGGTAACTTGAGCATTCTTCAGTGAGAACACATCAAGCTACAGGTTTGGGGGCCTTTTTTTTTTCTTCCTTTTTTTCCTTACTGGGAGGAGTATGACTCAGTGGGGTGCCAAACCCACAGATGGGAATTATAGTTACACAGTTCATATTGCCTGTGCAGTGATAGCTGACAATTTAATAAACAACGTACACAATATATTGAATGAAGTAGTAAAATGAAGCTACAGTGGCCTTGAGCTTGATCTCTTGCAGTAAATCAGGAATTGTATTACAGAGGCCAGAGAAGTCATGCTACTACTGAAGCGATTAGAGTTGGCCTCAATACTGAAATGGCTGAAGGCATTTTAATTTTATGGATTGTAATTTAAGCAAGAAGAAAATTTTACAGATTTTTTTTTGCCACATGGACATGATAGGCATCCATTGCACTCACTCCTGTTTTCAGCAGCAGAAATATTCATCCTTTGGCTCACCTACAAACTGAATTCATCGTAGCCACACTGCCAAAACATACCTCCTTGTAAATCTGGCCGATACTCTTAGTTCTTTTAAACCCTTAGAAAGGAAGAAATAAAACACTGTTTATATCTTGTCTGTTTTTTAGAGGATGGTTAACATATATTGCTTTTCACTATGCACATCAGAAAGGACCTTCAAGATTGAATAGTCACAAAAAGAAAGCTAAGATGTTTCAGTACCATCTGAAGATATTTTGGCTGTAAATCCCATAAACATGAGCTGATGAGTTGCCTTTATTTTGGCAGCCATCTCATTGCAATTAAAAAGACAATTCCTGCAATACAGTTCTTTGCAAGCTGTGCTTAAAAGACCAATGCCCTGGTGTGCCACAGAGCACAAAAGCCATAGGTCTAAGTCATGGGCGTAACAGGACCTCCCACATCAGCTGAGATGAAGTTGCTGTTGATTGTCAGGGTATTGACAGATGAGCTTATTACACCTTTTTGCAACAATTTAAGGAGTTACTAGCACCATATTTGTGGTTCCTTTGCTCACAGTGAAGAGAATGTAGTCAGTGCCTCAACAGCTTCAGTGTCAAGTCTGTTGGTTTAGGTAAAATTTCACTTCACCTGCAGTTTAAAGCAAGAAGCAGACTGTGGCAGTAAAGCAAGTGGGGTGGGGCACACCTCCTATTCTGCTGGTTTTGCTCTGCAAAGGGGCAACTTCCAAGACAGTCAGCAAGTGGGGGACATAACTTCATAGGCCACCACAGAGCCATTCACTGTATCATTTAGCAGTGCCTCTAGTCTCTGGCAAGTTTGAGTTTCTTTAAATAAGGCAGCCCCTCATAGCTCTCCGGATTGCCAGCTCAGCTAGTGCTAAGCTCATTTGAATTACTTCTCATGCACTCAGGTCACTCATAGAGCTCCTATGCCTCAGCAAACACATGGCAATTTATGTACATGTTTTGCATTTCAGATGGCCATGCATATTTTATCAGTGGAAATATTCATTTGCATAGTACTTACTGAAGGAAATTTTTGAGGTCCTCGGGACTGCAGAACAAAACAAACCTCCTAGACTAAAAAAGAAGCAATTATGGTGAGTTAAGGCACTCTTGACACGGTTTCTGTTTTATCAATAATTTCTACCAGTTTTTACTTCGAAATAACTGGCTGTCATTATGAGCACACTCAGGCAGTGTAGCCAAATTACTGCAAAATGAAGGACCTGTGTACATGACAAGGCACAAACAAGCCAGAGTGTTTTTCTTCAAAATGGCTGGATTTCAGATAGCTGTGGTCTGAAAAGATCTGTGTGCACAGTGATATGTACCAGGGCTGTGTGTCTGCAGAAGCCTTATATTCCAGATGCTGAGTGAGGACAGCCTCTAAAATAAATTAGTATTTACGTCCCAATTCAGCAAAGTTCATGCTTGACTTTTAGCACAGGCTTCACCTCTTACTCAAGTTAATCACACATTTAATTGCTTTATTAAATGGGGATGAAATGAAGCATATCCTTAAGAACATACTAGGTAGAACATAGTAGGTATCAGGACCTACCCCACAGATGGTCAACACTGAGGGCTTGATCCAGATACCACTGAAATCAACAGAAGATTTCAATGGCCTTTAGTTGAAGCACATAAATGGGAGTCACAGGTGTGCTTCAATGTTGGAATACATAAATCAGTTTTCCTATCACATAATTTTCATCTGATTTACTTGCATGCAAACCTAGGAGCTGGAAGAGAGCTGAGGGTTTAATGCCCTGATATACTGTTAATATCCTGGAAGGAAAAGTCAGCACAGACAGCACAATGACAGGACTTTGAAGCTACCAATACTCCCCAGACTTCCACATGATGGAGAAGAACAATATGGTGGAACTGAAGGTAGAAAGTGACTCATGGGTATGGCCCATCCTCTTGCATAGGTATCCTTCAGGGTTCTGTTCTTGCTTAAGCACAGCTCCCCATAAAGCTAAGGCTTCAATGATTTTCTAAAGCACTTTTTATAATTAAGTAATTGAACAAAACTATTCTATTATAATTGAGAATGTTTTTGGGGAAAAACCACTTTAAGATAAAAATTAAGCCTTACATCTTCAAACAAAAATAGAAGAATTATAAATGGCAAATAGCCAAAAACCTCTTTGGTAAGTTAATTCAAATTGAGCTGAGAATGTCGGATGTATTGCTATGGGTAGCTTGACTGAATGGATCAAAATTCATATGCCACTTTTGTTTTCATCTCCAAATTACTGAGATTGCTGTGCCAAACAGCAAGTAAGCCTGGAAGAGAATTTCCTTGCTAGGATCTACTTTGAGGCTGCAAGTTTGCAGAGGAGGTAGACCCTCCCCATGATAAGTGAATTAGAATATACACATATCATGACCTACAGTAAGGATCTGAACTGGGACTGTTTTCTGCATGGCCACAGGTTTACATAGGCTGTATTCAATAGTCTTCTGTAGGTGCCCTGAACAGTATTCTAAGGTTCACTGAAAAGGTAAAATTTCTTTTAAGGAGGTGAAAAGCTTTTTTGCTGTGTACCTGTCACACTAGACAGGCACAGAGCTTCAGGACAAAGAGTACTGCCCACAAGGATAGACAAATTCTGAACAGTGGAGTTAAAATGAAGTTATCTCACAAGAATGACTGTGGCCCAAAAAGGTCAGAATTGCTGGAGTTCATTAAACAAACACACAGCTCTGTATTTTGAATAGAAAATAAGACCAGGAGGAGGGAGGAGCAGCAATGTCTGTGCTTTTCCCAAAAACTCAAAAGGTAAATAAGTAGGTTTATTTGGGGATTTCTTGCATCCACAAATGTGGGGAGAACAGAAGAAATAGGACAAATATGAAAAAAATGTGTACCTTTAACTACAACACTCAAATATCTCCCTGGGGGAATTAAAAAAACCCAACCAACCTACTTCTTGTACATGAAAATTGTGAAAACATGAAAGCAAAATATTCTGAGGAACACATTTTAAATCTCAGAGGGTAACCTCCACTTGAGTTGGGCTTTTTTTCCTCAAAGGGGAAAGGCAGATTTTAACTTGCCAATCATCCCAAAGGGCAAAATGTCACTGCTGATCTAGTACAGCTCTAGCAGACATTACAGGTAATAGATTAGCTCCAAAATAGCAATTAATAGAACCTCCACCCACTTACACTCTGAAAGTGAGCAACAGACATTACAGTTTCTTATAAATGCACATAAATGCTTACCCTGTCTTTACAACACAAGGTGCTGGGATTTCTTCAGGGTGCTTTTAAACCAGTATGTTGCTAACATTGTCCCTGTCATACCTCCAAAAATAGGAAGAAAGCACACAGAAGCACTTAGCAAGATACAAACTTGTGGTTTACAGATAGATAGACAATCTTCCTCTGCCTTCTCCTTTGGAACTATGTGTGAGCTTCACTTGCTGAGTTGGGCTTCTATGTCACACAGCATAAGTACTGTTAGCATTGGCTGACAGAGCAGGTATGTTGAATTTCTTGTGCACTTTATTCTCTAAAGGCAGATTAGAAATAGAAACTCTCTATTTGTCTTTATTTTAATTAGTCAAAAGCTGATGAAAGCACAAACCAATATGGCATCCTAATTGTTTCATCAGTGAAATTATAAATAGATTCTTACGAAAATTATTGAAATAGCAAAACAATCCAGAGCTATGAAACAACAGGCTAGAATATTCTTCAGAATTGTACTAGATTGGAAGTGAAATTTTGCCCTTTGGGATGATTGGCAAGTTAAAATCTGCCTTTCCCCTTTGAGGAAAAAAGGCCCAACTCAAGTGGAGGATACCATTTGCATGACTCCTTTCATCCTACTAAGCAAAGAGTGAATGGATGTAACTACCAGCACTTCTGATGAAAACAGGCTGCTTTGGCTAGGGGCAGAAGAGAGGGCTGAAGACATAAACACACATTTGAATAGGAGATGCATTTTCTCCTGCTTCTGATAGAAAATGTAATTGCATCACATGTTCTTGAAAACTGCCAGTTTGCTTAAGAATGTTCAGCATATTACCTCAATAACTGCTTGCCTACACTTCACAGACAGAATGCAAGGAGGTACTTTTCTCTCAAATGGAGATGAGAAATAAGGTCTCAGGCTTGATAATGCTTCCAATCTGCTTCACAAGCAAATGACTGATTTTAATTATTTTTCAACTGCTAACATGGAAGGAGACTTATCTTTACATAGAGGCAGCCAAGAAAACAAGGACTATGCATATGACCCCCTTTCCCTGTTTTCCCCCAATTTCATCAGTTATGCTGCTATGCTGGAAGGGGATGGAAAAGTTAGCAGAGAGGCGTAACTTCCCCTCATGATTAGCCTGGGCATGGCAATCCATTTCAAAAATGAAGGAACTTGTCCTGTTGGTAGAATAATGAATGATTAAAACAACAAGAAGAATTGCTAAAGTGCTCCTTTGCTCTTGGCTTTCAGATGAACTTCCAAAATGGCTTTTAATCTGCCTGGTGGGGATGACTTCCTCAGAGAGTCAACAGAAGACAATCCTCTAATACTTTTTATCTTGGCAGCATTTTAAAGTGCAATGTATGTATAAATAAATGCCATTATTAACACCATGGAAAAATGCCTAGCATTCTCAGAGTTGAAAATGCAAATCAATTATGCAGTGTCTTAATTCTACCATCTTTAAAAAAGGAAAAATTCTAATTACATATTACATTGCTTTGTGAATCAATTCCAAATTACTGGAAATTGTCACACATCCCCATTCATTAAGAAGCTTTTTTTAAAACATATTCAAGATTTTGAATCAATGTAAAGACTACACTGACCATACAGCTTTAGAGTAGATCTTAAATTATGATTTTCCTAGTCTGTGTGACTAATTTCAAAGTAATAAAAGACTGCATTTCTACTTCAGACACAGGGAGCTTTACAGGTCTTTCAGAGGCCTCAAGTTTAATTAGTCTATGAAAAACAGTGGTTATTTAATAGGAAAAAAACTATGGTAGTCAGAGTCTTAAAGATCTTAGAGGGAACTGTGAAACCCCATAGCCTTCCTGGTGTTGCAAATCATCTAATGGTTCAGAAATCATGACAGAGTGGGAAGATGGGAGAGAGCTGATCCTCTTTTTCTCATTTTATTTCAAGAGCTGCATATTTTAGCAGGGTGAAAAAAACCTCTCTACTTAGTTTAAAAACATAAATTAGCTCTCACTCCAGAAAGAGACAACTTCTCTGCAATTCCAGACACACAAAAAGCTAGCAGAAATTCCCTCTCTCAAGAGCCTTTAGTAGCACTTTTCTGGCTGCCAAAATGCATGTGCCTTTTAAGAAGGTACCACAGGACCAGGGATGTGCTGTGGTGATGATACAGTCACAGTAACTATCCAAATTTCGAGCCTGTCAGACCTGGAAGGAAGGGGAATGACCTGTCTGACCTCTGAGGGATTGCCATGTCACAAGGAACCAGCCAGCACAAGATGGGGATACCTGAATGACTTAAGGGAGAGCTACTGAATGGAGAGCTGGTATTGTTTGCTGATCAGGGTGTCAATTACTACTGATAAAAGTACTGGTTTACTAATAGGGAAGTTTAACTCCTGAGCAAGTACATGCCTATCCAAAGGTCTGACCTGCAAGATGAAGATTATGCAATTGGAACAATCGAAATACTCTATTCCAGCTTTGGGGGGCACTAGAAATGAGTAAGCCCAGCGACCACCCTTGCCATCTGAGAATACCCTGCAGGACCAAGGCAGGGTTCCAGCCCTAGTGTTATTATTCAGAAAATAGTGGTGGATTCATCTTGCACCAATTTGAAAAAGCCATAGGAATTATTTTTCTAAGGAGCAGCTAGAAGGGGGTCAACCATTTCAAGACTGCTATTTTACATCATCCAAAGATGACACCATGACATCAGACTTACCCTTACAGGAAACTGGGTAACTAAGGTCTCTATCTCTACTCCAGTAATTTCTGTATTTTCTTCACAAACTTAGTGTAAGTCCTAGAAACCCTCCTTTTTTAGTGTATACACAGCTATCAACAACTGAATTATTCAAAAACAGAGTAAATAGATAACCTGACAAGCCGTATCTATTCTTGTAGGAGAGAATTTTTTTCAAAACCAGAAACTGGAGCAGATAAAAGCTAGTTCTCCTCCAATCAAAAATGTGTACTAATGATAAAGATATGTATATATAGAAAAGAGATCTCTCAAATTCTGTCCCAAAGATGATTCAAACTCCTTCCCAAGGTTCTGTTAAGCATGGGTATAAAATGTAGTACACAGGTCTCAGAATTGTCCCTTTTGGTTGAAGATGACATTTTTTTCTTCGTACTCACACTGCATCCCCCAGAATATTAATATACATTGCCATCTCAAATACCTACTATTCTCATTGGTAAAAAAAGATTACTTTTCAAGACTCAATTTTACAGAAGTTTTGCAGAGCTCAATATTTTTAACTGAGAAGTCTGATTTTTAAAAAACTGAATTAAGCTTCCTTAATTGTCCATTACAGCACAAAGACTTCCACAGGAAAGCCATTTTTAAAAGCAGTATTTAAGGGAGAAATTTTTCAAGTGTCTCTAGTATTTTCCATCCACCCCCACTGGAAATGGCCAGCAAGGAGATTATGGGAACTCCCCTTAGTTACTCAAGTTAGCAAACCAGTTTTTCTCTTAACTGGACCGAGTCCAATAAACACAGTATAGTCCCAGAAGTGGCACACATAAATGCAGGAACGCAGTAATTTTACTATTCGTTGTGCCCGGCTTGTTGGCCAACAATTTCTGAGAGCGGCTCACTCCACCAGAGCAGCAGGCACAGCTGCCTCAGCCCTGAGAGCTGAGTCTTTAGAGACCAATGGCTG
This sequence comes from Dicaeum eximium, assembly GCA_013396995.1. Classification (NCBI taxonomy): domain Eukaryota; kingdom Metazoa; phylum Chordata; class Aves; order Passeriformes; family Dicaeidae; genus Dicaeum; species Dicaeum eximium. Next base: position 299,702 of record VWZP01010148.1, read on the forward strand.
ATAGCCAGAACACCCTGTGTGCATTGCCTGCAGTGGGGCCATCAGCTGCACTCCTGCACTACCTGCTCATCTACCTTCTAAGCTATAGTATCACCCAAATAATAAGACTGATCTTATTAGCAGGCCCTTAATCCTCACTAACCTTCTCCTTTAGCCATTAGCTATCATTAATTTATTAAATGCTATCCTAACAGGCTGCAAATTGACCAGCTACTACTCTTCCTCATCCAGCCATGTATTTCTCCTATCAAAACTCCACAGCCACAAGTGATTACGGGAAGCTTTTCCAGGACAGCTCACCTACAACCTTGAGGTAGTGTCTTAGTCCTGCCTGGTGATTCCTAACTCTACTAGGATGAGTTAGAGACCGACTCTAAAACTTACCAGGCTGTGGCATGCAACTGTTCATCCTCCTTCACTGAAAGGATCTCCAGATGAAGATAAGGTTGGACACAACAGTAAGCCCAGGAAGCTTAGCAGGGGCACTTCTGGGTATCATTTAGGTTGGCACAAACATCTTGAGATCACCTAGTCCAACTCCCTGCTCAAAGCAGGCTCTGCTGGAGACATTTGCCCAGCACATCATCAGCTGGGTTTTGAATCTGAGATTCCACACCCGTGTTTTACCACTTACTGTAAAATAAGTGTTTTCTCCTGTTCAAGGAGAGAATGTTCAAATCTATGCCCATCTCCCCTTGCCAGTGGTGCTACTAAGATAAATCTGGCTGTCTTTGTTCCCTCCCATCAGGAATCAGCAGGATATCCCCCTAGGCCTACAGAGTAAGGGAGAAGTCTTTGGGCCTAAGACCTCCCACCTCAATGTCCAATTTGGACTAAGAACACCACCAGCTGTTTTACTGCACTGTTGCGCCACAAAGGCTTTTGTTTTAGCTGGAACAGAACATGAGAACCTCCACGCTATTTGACAGGATGATGGAGTGTCTCTTGTAAAGCTGTCAGAAGCTGAACTTGAAATGTCAGAGTGTTCCTCTACACACACATATCCAGAAAACTGCCTAGAGTGATCCAAGGCCTGTTTCACAATTGCAAAAGCACCTGCAAGCACACCTCAGCCAAAAGGTTCACGACCAATGCCATTAGCTTCCACCACACTTGACTTACTGTATCTCAGAAGACATTCTTCCATCAGCAGAAAGTACTGGAATCTACCACTCCCATCCTGCAGTTAAAGAATTAAGTAAACAGGGCTGTAAGACTTCAATTACTGACCTAGAAATCTGCCATTTCATTTATGTAAAAGCAACAGGGACACTCACCCTAAACAAAACCAGAAGCTTTGATTCCTGAGACTGGAATACCCCAAGCAGGGAGCAGCTAAAGTGACTGTAAATAAAAGTGGCCTTCTCATGCAGTCATCTTACCAAAGGCAATTCTCTTGGCTAAGGCAGTCTTTCATGATCCTTGTGGGTCCCTTCTAACTCAGAATATTGGGATATTGTGATATCCCAGTGGAGAAGGTCCTCCTCTTTTCACCTTAGATGTTTCCATGTGCATGCTGAGCTGTAGCAGAAGACTGAATGGGTTAAGTGTGATTCACAGCCTACTAAAAGTCAAGGCACCAGACTGGCTAAAACAAACATTCTTGTCAGATCCCTGTTTTCACTACTTACCTATAAAAATGAGACTTCCAATACTCCAGCAATTCAGAATCTCAAGTAGCTGTTCTGATGGTTCTGTAAAATTCTCCTCAACCTGTGCCATCTTAAGTATGTCTTGCCCCAAGCTCTTAGTGGCACAGGATGAAGACTGGGTAGGAAGTGTCAGTTTGATCACTTATTATGTAGAAGGCAAATCCTAACTGCTAGGAAATTTAGGCTGCATTAGCTTCCTGAATCAGACTGCCAGCAACAAACAGCAGTTCTAAGGAATTCTGATGCTGGCTATTGAAACACTTTTGACAAGCCTTCTTGGGAAAACCAATAGAGCTGGCCATAGTCCTCAGAGAGCAGAGCTTTAAGATCAGTCACCATAAACACTTGGTTAAGCACTCCTGAATTTGGATTGAAGAGCTGTCCTACTTTTAGATGCTCACTGCATTTATAAATACATCAATGACTGGAAGAGTTTTAAAACATTAGGTAACTGCTGAGCTGGGACCAGTGAGGGTACCGAAAGGCCAATGCTTTGTTTAAATGCCAGCAGAATCCCCAAACAAGATAACCATACAGCATATGTACAGTCAAGGCATTTGTTGCCAGGAGAGTAGAGAGGCAATGGGCACGAGCAGCCTCTGGCATTCTTTTGAGTTCCTGGATTTGTCCTTGGTAGAAACCAGGTTTGTCTTCCACTTTAGAAAAATAATACACCTTGACAAAAAACTAGGGCTAGAAGCACAGTCATGCTCGACAACAAATGAGGAAGAGAATGTTTTCCTTCTGTACTTTGAGCTGACTGCATCCTGAATGGCAACTCAGACATGGCAGTTTCAGAAAAGCCCAAGTGTGAGACTAAGTTACCCCAATGTAGCAGCTGACAGGGAATAAACTCCAAAATAATTAAAAGAAAGCAAACAGGTTTAGTTGTCCGAACAAGGAATTTTAATTTTAGGTCAACTATTGAACTAGGTCAACATCCAGTTCACAATGTCTACAGATAGTGGGCATAGCCAGTCACTACGGTAAGTTTATTGAAGCACCAAGCTCCACACAAGACTGTAAAATACATTTTAAACTACTAGTAAGAAAGCTTCTTCAAGTCAACAATACTATTAAGGGCCAGAGTTTAAGGACTAAGTTTTCACCTTCCAAGCTATTTTAAGACAGCCAATCCATTGCATAAGCAAACCAAACTGCTACATACTGAAACACAGAGCAGCAACTGCATTGAACAATTCCTGTAAATAATTCAAGGATACATTGAAACAGTATGGGTAAATTGTAATTTTTTTATTGGAAAACAAATATACAACTTGGAATGGATCTGAGGCAAATCGTGCCATAAGCAGATTTTTTTGAAAATAAGTGGCTAAACAAAGTTTAAAAAGCATAGTAACAAGAGGAGAAAATGTTTTCTGGCACAGGACCAGCAGTACAAAAAAAACTTGTGTACGAGTACCTGGATAAATCACCCGTTTTGCATTAGTGCAACTTAAGTTTCATATTGTTGACTGTCAATCGTCTACAACGTTAAGACTCCACATTTCAACAACATGTTACAGGCATGGCCACAAACAAGTTACTGTGAAGTAAGCTAGGAGAGTGACTTTTACAGTGCATTAGCCACACGATAGATGCTGTTCATGTCATTCTATCCTGCAGTTAAGCTGCAAGAGTCCTTATCCTCCCATCACAGAAAGGGGTAGAAACTTCTACGTACTTGAGAACTAGAACCATTATGTTGCTTTAACTAAGGAACAGCTAATGCATGGCAAACCCTAGCTTACTTTATGTAACTTGTCACACTAGTCATACCTAAGTTTCCTAGAGAAAGCTACTTTTTTAATAGACAATCCAGATGTTCCCTCAGTTAACCAACGTCATCTAACTTTAGATGTGCAGAAGGGCTTAAATATCCAGAGTAAGCCACATGCAACATTTGTTACTTAGATCAATTTTCCAAAAATCAGAACAATGACAGTAAGATAAAGGAGAAAAACATGGAGGAATGGCCTTCTAATTACTATACATGCATAATCTTTTGACAGTAAGGGAAAAACCTTTTACAGATAAGTTACAAACAGAGAAAAGGCAAATAAACAATTTTGTACAAGAAATTTAACACATTCTGTACAACGTCTTCACTTCGCTGTCATCATTTGTACAAACTCTGTAAAAGGAAAGAGTTGCATGAGTTATTTGAAGGAAAAAAATCTGAATTGCAAGAGCTGAGAAGTGGCCTTACTAGTGCTGAACATGGTGTCAAAACTGCATTTTCAGTTACATTCAAAAAAGCATTTTCAAGACAGTCCCCTTTTCCACTAATCACACCTAAACTCCTCCTATTTTTAATGGTAAAAGGCCTTTACTTTTCCATAGAAGTTGGTCCCTCAGTGAAGTAAGGAACAGCCTTACTTCCAAGATAAAACATTACAGGGTCCTATGCCCACAGACTTACAGATGGGGACAAGATATCTACGAATGACTGAAAGATCAGTACAAATCACAACTGAAGTGACAATCAACTAAGTAAGTGTACAAGCAAGACATGGTGTTGGTTTGAGCTTTTATTTTCCAGAGTGGAATAGTTTAGTATTTTATTTTGCCTGGCTGGCTTTAAGCAACTGATTCAATGCTTAGTCATAAACCATTTTAAGTTAGAACCCACAAAATAGGACTGTTCATTCATCCTGCCGAAACATAGTTTCAGGTACAATAATGACAGGAAACCTGCAACCTAAAAGGAATTAGCTGTTGCTCAAGTTTTGAAAGAGCAACTGGAAACAATAGGGACACAGATCCTCTCAAGTGCCAGTCTCTGAACAGCCTACTTGTAAACACAGTGATGAAGCAGGAGCCTTGTACAGAAAAATGACTTTTCACTCAGATGTTTGCATACCCTTAGGCCACAACCAAAAAGGCCTCAAAGGGAAGGCATACCTACTCATCAGAAACAGTGCAGATATTATCTGAAAATACCCTAGATATTTTCTGTAACATGTTCAAAAAGTCAAAATGAAAACAAGCTTAGTGTGTCTCAGCTGCAAACAACTGTCTAAAAGAATGCCTGCTGGCATGACTTCATTTATGGTTCAGTGTCAGGAAGAAAGGAAGAAATAGAAAGAAATTACTGTTGCAGCTGATTTATGTGAAATAGATCGATTTAAAATATCTTCTGAAGGTCTTGAAATTTCTGCATATTTTAGAGGCTTTTCCCTTTTGATTAGTAATTTCAAAAGCATTAATGACTAATGAGCGACATCCTACAGTCAGATCAACATGCATTAATGAACACAACAGTACAAACTATGTGAACATCTCTGACAACTTCCTTATTCTAATGGTCATTAGACAGCATTATATTTACGAAGTTAATTCTTACACTGTACAGCTGAATAGTCCTTTTTTGCCTTTGGCATGAAGGCAGTAATAACACTCAAACTTAAACCCATTGAGAGGTACACAATGTACATAGTAATTGAACATTAGCTTAAAGGAACACTGTGTGTTCAGACAGAGCTGCCCTATTTAAACTTGGTGTGGCTATCAGCACTCACACCAGAACAAGCATGCCAAGTGCTACACAAAAAGGATCAATTAACAACTCCTTACCTTCATAGTTTACTTGACCATCACCATCAATGTCTGCTTCCCTAATCATTTCATCAACTTCTTCATCTGTTAGCTTCTCCCCCAGATTTGTCATCACATGACGGAGTTCTGCAGCACTAATGTAACCATTACCATCCTGGGAGGAGAAAAAGGAACACTGGAATATACTTGCCTTAGGCCTAATGACTTAACTATAACTTAGGAACATTGCAGAGCAAATTGAACATTAAGAAGTTAACACAGCCATAACCACTAGTATTTGCACAAGGTAAATGAGAGCTGTAAGCATTATCTTCAGCATTGCCCAATGTCTTTGGGCACTGTAACATTATCTTATAGTCTTTGACTGTCCTATTCTGATATTTTTAAACCAGAAACAATGCAACTGACACCTTTTGCAACTTCTTAGGTGATGGGCACCTATTAAATCACGTGACTGTGGTTCAAGTGGTGATTTCTTAGAACAGAAGCTACTTATCTGATTTGCCTGTTTCAGGGGAGTCCAGCATAAAGCCATAAGGCCTTCAGAGATGACTTTTACATACTGCAGTACTAGGTGGGTCACTGAATATTGAAGCACCAGTGTATACTAACTCAACTGATGGTTTCCTCCCCATCCCGCAAGGCACCTCACATCATGCTTTCAGCTCCAAGGTGCATCTTAAGTAAGCTGAGTAACTTTAGACTCTTTTAGCAATTTACTTAGCAAAGACTATATGAAAGACTTAAAACATTAACATTTTAATGTTGAAGTTAAATTAAGTTAAATGTGTTTCAAGTTAAATACTTGAAACAATTTCCTGCCAGTCACCTGCAAGCATTTCAGTATCACAGCGAGCAGTACTTTAAATCATGTCACTCACTACTATCCTGACAACTTATCTGACTTTCCTGTACCATCACAATAGACAGAGCTTTAGGGTGATTGGCCAGCCTAGAGGCTCTCTATGACAGGACTGCAGATACCCCTCAGATCTGTGAGAAAGCACATTACACAACCAGACTGAGTTTCCTTAATGGAAATATTCCAGGTAGGCATTACAGTACCTTGTCAAAGACACGGAACGCTTCTCTAATTTCTTCTTCACTATCTGTATCTTTCATTTTTCTTGCCATCATTGTCAGAAACTCTGGGAAGTCAATTGTGCCATTGCCTGAAATGTAATTACTTTGTTAGAAAACCATGGTTTAGGTGCTTTAATAAATTACTTATTGGTAAAGTTCTTACCATCAGCATCTACTTCATTGATCATATCCTGTAGCTCTGCTTCTGTGGGGTTTTGACCAAGTGATCTCATCACTGTCCCCAACTCCTTTGTAGTTATAGTACCATCACCATCCTTGTCAAATAGTGAAAAAGCTTCTTTGAATTCTGTACAAAACAAAAAAGAAAGTTAATCCCTTAAGCTTTGAAAAGTTAATCAAAAAGTTTACTGCTACCGATTGTTGCAAGTTACAATATTTGATTTCAATCTTCTAAGAAAATTTTGGTATACTGCTCAGCCTGCTATAACTGCAATGGCAATATGGCAGCATCAGCATCTGAAAACACAGCCACCAGTCTACTGATGAACCACATGTTGACCTAAATTAGGATGGAAGGTCATCCATTTCCAAAAGACTCGGACATTTGTTACTCTCTACCTTGAATAAGGGTTCCTAATATGGAGTTGAAATAGCTATCTGCAACTACAATGACCCACATCCTTGGTAGGAACTGCATCTCAAAATAGAACAATATGGAATTGCTCTGAGAAAATTGAAAATGGTACTTCATTACTAATAAAAGTGCTATTAAGCTGTAGCATATGTACTTTTAGAGGAGATGAGTCAACGGAAGAAGGTATAATCAGATGAAACTACACCCAAGTTCCTCAATATAAGCCACTTCCGCTGGACACAGATGCCTGATCATTGTATGCTACCGCAATTGTTCAAGGAGGAAAGTCACCGATTCCTGAAAAGCTGCTTACAAAACTGCTTCAGCTTCACTGTATCCTGAAACAGCCTTCACAGAAATGTTTCTGACTAGTTCTAAGACTGCTTTGCTGTGTTTCAACACTTACTCTTAAGCCCCTACAATGGCTGTATTGTAGCCAGGAATATTAATACAAGCATGACATGTTTAATTGTCCAGTCCAAAAATGGAGTTGGTTTAAGCTATGCCATCTGTCTTTGGCCACAGACCTCCAACTTGCTCACTGGACTGTGGTAGCTCATACACACATACAGTTAAGCATGAGCACCTTATCTATTCCCTTGCAGACTTCAGATCCCTTTACAGCTTTCAAGACATCTGAGATCATGGCTCCGGACAACCCATCAGCTCACGGGTACTCCTGCATCAGAAACACTTCCAAGAACTCAAGAACTGTTTTTTTCAACATTTCCATGCAGCCAGCTTTCCAGATGGTGGGTTTCCCAGACCAGAATTAGTCACAGTAAAAGCTGTGTTTTCATATGATCTGAACAAAGCCTTTACTTCATATCCTGAAACTCTTGACATGAGTACAAGCTGGCAAGCATTAAAAATTCAACTATAAGAGGAGGTTTTTTATAGTTCATGAATGCAGCTTCAACACCGGAGTCACACAGTCAAATCCCATAGAGGAAGAAAACCCACTACTCTTCTACGTTTAAGTCTGAAGTGTTCCAAGAGCCAACCCCTACGGTTTAGCCAGCCCATCAGGACCAACAAAAACAGTTTCAAGCCAGTATGTATCAATCACAAAGCAGAAACAAGCAGATATAACCTGTACCTACAATTCCTTCCAAATGGTCTTTGGGGGGCTAGTTTCTGTTATCTTGGAGGCAACAAATGTTTTTTAGGACTAAGCTCTTACACCAGGGAAGAAAATGCTTTTGGGTCAATCCTAGTAGAGATGTTTACAGTCTATTATGGAAGAACCTCAAAAGGGGAAAGTTGCATCTTCATGAAGAGTCAAGTGCTCAAATGTTATTAAAAACATTTAGCTGTTAATCACTTCAACTTTCATGTGAAAGTCAACCACCATTAACCCAAACATTAAGCAGACTTCACAGTACTGCAGTGACCCTGCTTAGAAAGGGTAATACTTAACTCATACACAAAATTCAAAGACTTGCTTTCTGTAAGATGGGTATTTTACTAGTGTATTCTCAACATTTGGAAGGAACCATTAGAAGGACAGCTCTACTCTTCTTTTACTCAAAGTTGCAATAGGCTAAGAAGCAACCAGCCATAAATCATAAAGAAAATAGAGCAAGTTGAAGATTAGCAGCATATTCCTGTTTGAAATGCTGAATCAAGTTAAGAATACCATTAAAATACTTCTCTAACCACTTCTAGGAACCACCTCCAGTAATTAGAACAAAGGAGTAACAACCTACACAGATGCAGTTTAGACAAGAACAACCTGGCACAGCTTTGGAGGATTTGCAGCCATGACTAGTGAAGGCACTTAAGATGGAAGTTTAGTGAGCAACTCAATTTTGGCATCCTGCAACATAAGGTTATAAAACATACCTTAAACACCTTGATTCCTTACAGCATGTAATGCAAATCCCCTGTATTCCACAGTTCTTCATACCAAAGTGCAAATGAAACCCTCTGCTAAGGCTACACTGTTTCAGCCTTTCTGCCCTTCTGAAAAGCATCCTGCATCATGAGAAAAAGACTATTTCCAGGCCCCATGGAAGACATGCTAATCCAACAATGTGAACTCTAACAGCCTAGCTTAGAATGTTCTTTTAACCATAGCTTCTGAGGCATCTGTGCACATCACCTTTTCAAATGAAGTGCCAGCCTTCAGTGACCTAATATGTTCAGTGAACCAGGACTACTATATCCACTGCTACACAATTTAGCCAACTATGTCTGGAACTTTTATAGGAGAATGTCAATTGTTCTCTTCACAGCTACCAGGACCTCAACACTTAAACACGTCTATTTCGACTATGACAAATTTTGAATCACTGCTGCAGCCAAAACAACAGAGCCAACAGAGAACCACAGCACACTAAAGGAACAAGACAGTGAACACCATACAATAGGCCTGCTTGGACTCAGGGCCCATTTAGAGCTCTGAAGTCCAGAGGAAGGATAGCTCACTGGACCAGTTGACTTTGGGACAAAAGCATCTTCAGGCTGCTCTACCATCCAACCACCCAGGTAGTCCTGACCCGATTACCTTTGTAATCAACACGTAACCAAAGGGAGAGCCACTTGACTTAGCAACTTCAATTCTTACTGAATGAAACTGCAGCCAATATTCACGTTCTGTAGCTACTTGGCTTTCAGTATCAGTCTTCCATACAAAGAAAATCTGGAAAGGTTTTCACCCCTACCTACACTGACAAGAAGCTTCAGTCCTATCCGATCAATGTTCCACAGGAAATGCCATCTGGAACCTTTAACAACTGTATTGTGATGCTTCACAGCAGAGCGGGAAGGATTTAATCCCTGGGGAAGTGGCTGATTTAAGTATTGTGGTCTTCTATTTTAGGAATGGTAATATAACATCATCTCTACCTTGCAGTACCATTTCCTGTGTCTGCCTTCAAAGCAAAAGCTACGTATCTCCAGGGAAGCTCAATCAGAATGGCAGTGGCCCAAGTTTTCCTAGCCAGTCTCTGTAGAACATTCAAATTGTACCTCTACGAGTCTTCCCAAGACCACTGGCCTCCAACAGCAAAACTAAGCAGATGCAACCTTTCCTAAGCAGTACTGAGAATGATTCCTTCACACACCACCAGTGGGCTTACGTCTTCACATCTCAGGTTCGTGGTTTACTTGCAAATACATTTGCTTAACAAAATATCACAGCTGCCCAGAAAGTGGGAGGTCTTTCTATACTGGCTACTAAGACATACTTTTAATCCTTCCATGCAGTTGAAAGCCTCTATTCCAGTATGACAGGCTCATCAATACTTACTTTTGCCTCTGAGGACTATATGATCATTAGTGAATAGCTAAAATTTACACTAATCCCAAGGTAGTGTTAATAAGCTTCCTGTTTATATTCCATAATTAGCTCCATCAACTAATAAAACTTCTAAAATTAACTACTGGAACAATGAACAGTTATTGGAAAGACAGCAGTGACAATTGATAAAGCCTGCTCTAACTGAACTGATCACAAAACCCTTAAGCTATGTAGGCCAGTTCCCAAAAAAAAAAAAAAAATCTGAAGTTGAACTAAATTTGGCTTGTGCTTACTCGTAAGACACTACCATGGCAACAAGTAAATAGACTAAGGACTTTCCACAAAACCATAATTAGTCTCCTTTGAATAAAAGCAAGCTTCTAAAGTCTAAAAGCTACAAAAGAATGTTCTTAGCACTTCAGATTTGGCAATTATGGCAAAAACAAACCAGCTCATAATGACACTTCTGTTTAATACCGTGTCTTCAAGAGCTGCACCATAGTTAAATAGTAGTATCTCATATGCTGTTCTTTGTATGCTTGACCTGGCACTATTAGATTAGCAGAACCCTGACATCCCCTAAAATAATTCCACATGACAGTTATGCACATTAAGACTTCCTAGTATTAACACTATAAACTTGCCAGATCAAAATCATTAAGTTCTTGAACACCTATGGCAAAGCTGAATTCTGTATTACCAGCTTTAAGTCCCATCTATTACTGAATTAAAGATCACTCTACTGAGACCAACGAGACAGGTAAGTTTGTGCAGCCTGCATGAGCAGGACATGATAACCAGAAGACTTTGCCATTAGCAAACAGCTGCCAGTGCACATAACCAGTTTCTAGGGGGCCAATACCAAGCTATAACAGATGCATGTTTATTTAAGCATTTTAGAGTAAGTGCCAGACCATCAGAAGAGCACACACACAACACTTGTGTCCAAATACACAATACAGTTCCAAATATGGAATATCAAGAGTTGTCATCATGAAGCCAGTCTCTGCTGCCATCAACAAGAGCCACTCAAACATCTCTGCTGACAAGACACAGCAAAGTAAATTATTTTTGCCTTCTGCTAAAAAAGCACTGCAGATTCCAAGCCTTCACCAGATTTGTTGTCATCCCCTGTGCCCCACCCCCCTCTTTCAGTCTGCACTTGGGACAATTCTGTAACGATGAGAGAAGAATAATTACCAGTCTGCTAGCCAGAAAAGCTGTGAAGATAGTTTAATTATATTAACTACATAACTATAGTTCATTATATCCATGGTGCTTTTGCAGTCGATAAGCTTTTAAAAATTAAGTGACAAATTAAAACATTCCATTATACTACTTTAGTATCAAAGAAAGCTAAATATATTGTGTAACACACAGACTGTCACTGGATTAGGAGATGTGCCAGGTCAAATAGGAGTAGCAACACAACACACAAAAACCTCACCTGCAATCTGCTCTTCTGTCAGTTGATCAGCCTGCAATAAAAGAGAATATGATTATAGTTGTAGCAAAAGTTCAAGGCAAAATAAGACAGACTTGTAGAGGCCTCTGAGTATGGTAGCTGCTCTTCAGGACTGATCTGTCTGGAATAGTTCTAATAAAGCTCAAAAGTCAGCAGGATTGCTTGCTAAGTAAGAACTGGCAGCCTATCATCCTTTCCAGACCCTGTAAGATCTCATACACGCAAGTAATAGATTACCACTGAGGCAATCAATCACCATGTGTATCAATCAATAATCCAAGCAGTGCTAGCAAGCTCAAGGCACACAGGTCCCTTTAAAACCACAGACTGGTTTTAAAAACCTATTTACACAGCACACTGCTAGCTTCAGCTTCAACACTAAGCACTTTAGGTCTCAGTAATGCAGCAGTAACCTCCAAATGCCAAATTTAAGGCAGACTAGCTAAAATCAGAAAAACATACTCTTCTAGAATTAAATCTAGAACTAACTAAATCTAAATCTAAAACTAACTAGAATTAAGTCATCCCCTGATTAACATGAAACTTCATGTGCAAGACCTGGCTGTAAAAGACAAGCTACCAGCTTCAGTCCAAACTGGTCATTTCAGTGGCATACAGCTGTCTGCACTTTTTTCAGACCATTGTCTACATTGAGTCAGAGTAAGGTAACGAGGACAAGAGAGAAAGGTTCTGTGGTCTAAGACAATTTCAGTATCACCTGGGTAAGCTGCAGTGTATACCTCATGTTCCTCTCTCACCAGTTTTGAATCCATTAGATTTGATAGCAGTAAAAACCATCAGTCTTTCAGGCCAAACCCAAAATGAGCTTTGCTCTTGAAAGAACACCAAGATGTTTGAGGACTGTAGAAATACTCTCCCTAGGTTCTCAAATCAGCTGATTCTTCAAACAAATTCTGGATAGCTTGAGTTGAGTTGCAGTAACAAGGTAACACACTTCCTTCAGGAAAACTTCTTGAGCCCTTTACTGAAGTGTAAAAAAACCACTAAAACACAGAAAATATACATTCACTGCTAAAATTCACCACTGCTTTTTCAGCTTTCTTCCTGTTGTGACCATTTAAGCAGCAACCTTTTTATAATTATTGCAATATTGACTGAAAAATTTTCTGTCATTAACTATGCCCACCAAAGTCTCTCTTACACATCATCTGTCAGGGAAAGACTTAAAAACGTGTTTACACTACCTGTCAATTTTTACTTTGCCAATTTCAATTACATTTTTATACTGCATGGGAACTTTTAAGTTACCAGCTGCTGGTTATTCTTCCTGCAACATAAGTGAAGGTGCTGCTAGAGCAGTCACACAAAAGCTGAACTGCTTACAAAACCCCCTATGCACACAATAGAGCAACAGCCCAAGACAAAGGCCACAGACTGGCCGGGGCTCACCTACTTTACCAATCAAGACCACGCTACTGAGGAACTTCTAAAGCAGCAGACAATGGGTATTGGCAGCTACAGATTCATTTCTGCTGTAGGAAGAATTCCCACGCAGGTTCCACTTTTTGTTAAGAAAGACTAGCACGGCAGCAGCACTGCTGAGAACAACCAATTCAAAACTAAGCTTTGGGATGGAAGTGTTCTGCTGGCTACTTAGCAGAAGCCTAAGAGATTTTCACTTGTCTGGAGAGTATCATTAACACAGACTCACACCTTTGCATGCTATTTACATTTTTATTGTTTGAGCGAAGAGAATGATGTGCTACATTTCCATAAGAAATGTATATCCACAGAAAACTGTAGATCAGATTTAAGCTGTAAGAACCTAGTTTATTTAGGTCAATACTTATGGGCTACCAAGTTGAGTTACATACTGTTTTATATAAACAATTTTATATGGAAACATGACATAGCAGTATGTAAGTTGTTAAGCATTCCCAAACTCTTCCTTTTTTATAAAGAGAAAACTCTTCCACCAACTTAACATCCTAACCATGAATTTGGATGAGCTCTGACAATACCTGTAAGAGGTACAGTGTTTGAGAAGAGCACAAAGCTTATTAGAAGGCCCAGGTACGAAGCAGTTGAAAGATAAGCGAGGAGGTGGGGCAAGGTTGAACAAACACCATCTGTACTCTGCAGTGCTGGGCTCTGCAGGCACTGCTGCGCAACAGCAGTAAAAGGCGGAGCCAGCGAGCCTGCCAGCTCCCTGCCTCCCGTGCCACCCAGGTGGAGGGCTATCAGCCTGGAACCATGCCTGCCACTCACAGGCCGCTGCGGCCTTCCTGGAGGGGCCTCCCGGAGCTCTCGATAACGGCGCAGCACACACGTGATAGCGCGCACACCTTCACCCGTGCAGCGCAACTTCCAGAGCGGGCGGTTAAACGCTCACTGTGAGCTGCCCGTGCCGAAGGTCTCACATGCCCCTCCTGTGGCCGGGACCCACCCGAAACCCTCACTTGATGCCATCACAGCTTTGACGTGGCTTTCTGTGATTCACGTTGCAGCACTTTCATTTTCACTGCAATAGCTCCCATCCCCCCGCCCCCAGACCGTGCGAGGGCCTGACAAAGAACGCAAACCTCCCAGGGAAGCAGGGAGCTGCTGTGTGCTGCGTGCGCGGCCGTTTCTGTGGCACACGCAGCCTCTAGAGGTAGAGCTCCATTACAGCCGCGGCTGCTCCGCAGTGACCGCTCCGCGAGCTGGCGAACGCTGCCCAACGGAGCTAGCGGCGAACGGCAGCGTAGGTGCTCCTGCTTCCCTCTGAAATTTGGCTCCTTGGTGCGCTTCGCAGGCATCAGATCTGAAGAGGCACTTCTGTTCTGGCACGATTAACTAAAGAAGAACCAGACTAGACTATATAGAGTAAAATTAGGTTTCTGCTAGGTAGGTTAGCTTGTTTTGGGAGCAAATCATTCTGTCTTATCGAGCATGGGCAACAGTGGACAGTCACAGGTTGAGGCAGTCTGGTCTGTCAGGATGAACTATAACCACATTCAAAGTGTCACTGTGCCTCCTGGACACACCCATTTTTACACGGACCTTGCTTGAAGATACTCCATTTTTGGTTCTCTACAGATGATGACTAAATGCAGCAAGTCTTTCATTGCTACATTAATTGCCATTTTTTCATTGATTTATGGATGGTTTGCTGTGTAAGTTCACAATTCAAGCTAAAGAATAAATTCAAGCTTCTATTCACCAAATTTCTTTGCCCGGATACAGCATTTCAAAAAACCCCAAATTTTAAGTAGCCATGGTTCGCATTAGACATGATGAGCTGACAGTCATCTGATTGCTCAGAAGGAATAATGAATGAAAAGACAATTCCACTTTACTGCATCTTCTCTTGATGCAGATAGCACTAAGGGGTCACTGGTGCCACTTTTGCAACAGAACTACTCCTTTTAGAATGTTTCTCAGTATCCACTTGTTTTAATTTTTAAAAACCAACAAACGCTAAACTCACATCCTTTAGACTGAATTTGCAACCATTTTCCGATTTCACAAAATGCGTTTTATTTCAACAGTGGATTACAATTCTAAACGCATCGCTAGTAATATTAAAAACGCAGGACCGTCCTCTGCAATGACCAAAACGGGAAGCAAAAATTGCTTAAAAAAAAAAAAAACAAAAAAACCCACAAATAATCCCTTGTCCAACAGAGCCAGCAACAGCATGGCGCTACCACGGAATCGACAGGGGCTCCAACGCGAACTGACAACAGGTCTAGCGAGGAGGGCGATGGTGCAGTGAGGCACAGCCTGCCCCTCATCATCATGCTGCTCAGAAGCTGCTGGGCTCCGCAGTGCATTATTATGACCAGGCGCAGCACACCTCGCTAGCGAGCCGGACAGCTCAGCCTGCCTCGTTCAGCCGCACACGCCGAGAGCAGGGAGGGAGGAAGCGATAAAAAAGCAGAGCTGGTGCCATCGTGGCAAGGTCCT
>VWZP01010148.1:315590-414241 GCA_013396995.1 Dicaeum eximium
GCAGGAGGGAGCGAGGTGCGGGAAATAGGGGGAAGCAACGCTTGTGAAACGGCGGGGGGAGATGGGGGGGAGGTAGAGAAGGGGGGCGGGGACCGGGGCTAGGGACTATTTCTCTGAGCGGAAGAGGATTTTAGGAAAAAAATGCCGAGGAGTGTGGGGACTCCGTAAGGAGGGCGCTGATTGGTGGGTTCGTACCTGCAATGCGTCACTCGGACATGCACACTCTGGGCCGGGAAGGCGGGCGCCCCTCCCCCCGCCCGCAGTGCGTGAGGGCCGGAGCGGCCCCGCAGCCCCGCGGAGCCGCCGCTGCCGCGCCGGGCCGGGCCCCCAGCCCAGGGCGGCTGCCGTGTCCCCCGGAGCGCGTTTGTCACAGCCTTTCGAGCCATTATCTCCGTGCTGTGCTCCGGAAAGCCTCGCCCACACAGAGTTACCAAATGAGACTCGCTCTGCATCCAGCACAGTCCAGAAAAATTTCCACCTCGCGCTGCAAGCTGGAGATGCTTCGTCGCTTGGTAGCGTTGTTGAAAAGAACAGATCTCGCAGAATCATTTAGGTTGGAAAAGAGCTCTGAGATCATCGAGTCCAACCCGTGATCGATCACCAGCGTGTAACTAGACCATGGCACCGAGTGCCACATCCAGACTTTCCTTAAACACCTCCAGGGACGATGACTCCGCCATCACCTTCCTGGGCAGCCCATTCCAGTGTCTTATCTCCCTTTCTTAGAGAAAAAGACAATTAGACATTTTCCCTTTTCCTCCCCCGTTTCCCCTGTTAGGAATCGCATATGCCGTGGTCCTGTACCTAAGGACAGGTGGCCAGCAATTCTGAGCTAAAAACTCGAGTCTTAGAAGGGTTTTCTTCAAGATGCATTTGGACAAATGGTTCCAGGTGCAATTTTCAAACTTGCACATGTGTTTCCAAAGATAATTCAACAGAGAGCTGCAATATTGTCTGAGTCCAGTGACAGCAGATCTACCTGTCCTCTGTGAAAACCACAACACTCGGTTTTGGGACCATAAATACATTATTAAACTTTGGGGGCCTGAGTCAAAGTTTTCTGACTTAAGTTTGAACATAAACCCCAATACCAATCCCATTTCAATGAAAAATTACCTACTTCCACATTTATTGAAAGAATTATTTAGTTGATATTTACACAGTATGTAAACAAATATTTTTTTATACCTATCTCTTCACTGTCAGCACACAAACTAGAGCAATGGCTCTCACTTTGCACACTAAAGAGGTTTTACTCATCTCAGTTCTTCGCTGTCTTTGGTTTATAGGCCACAGAAATAGGATGTGCTTGGGATAGAACTGTCATGAATGAACTCATAAAACAAAAATTCTGTGAGTTTTTCCCCCTGAACATTAACTCAAATTCTCAGGACTGCTTTCTTTTCAGGATGATTTTGTATCCACTGAATTCAGAGACAAAGTGGGGGGAAAAAAAACCAGAAGAAGGCCTAATTTCTTAAAATAATCACAGACCCCTTTATTAAGTACAGTGCCCCTCATCCTCACTACCTCACTCTGTAGTCATAGGCAATACATAAAACACCACCATATACTTAAAGCTGGTCTTCAGCCTTGAAATCTATCTGCAGTTATTGTTTTATGATGCACTGTTTTGTTAGGCCTCCTTTCCCTTTACCTGTATTTATAGCCCAAAAATCAAGCACATCTGAACTATTGGCTTTTCAAACTCTGATAACATTTTTTTCAATGTGTAATGTGTACCTAGATGAATAAAATACTTCCTGGAGGTGGCAATGACTGACAAGGTTGTTGTTACACTTGCCTTCTCCAACCACTGCCATAGGAAGCAGAAACAAATCCCTGCCTGTGGTCAGGCTATGCTGGATGCAGACAGCTGAGCTTCAGTCGGGTTTTCCTCCTCCCTGATGCCCCCTTTGGTTCAGTTTTAAGGATTGCTCTGACATTCCCAACTTCTTTACATTTCTAGAGGTGTGAATCCGTGCAGAGAAGTTTTTGACCAAAAAATTCATCACCTGCTCTAGATTTGGGATAAAAGTGGCATAGCAGTGCTCAGGGTGCATCCTGTCACACCCTCAAATGTGGAGCAGAGCAGAGCAGAGAGCCAGTGCATTTTGTGGAGCAAAACCATCTCCTGTGGAGACCTTAGCTTGGGTCCTGGCAACAGAACGCCCACGGGTGCATGGGGCTGGGCCTGGTGTGCCAAGGCCTCTCCTTGGCTTCTGTCTTTTATCCTCACATTACCTCAGAGAGGCAAAACATTGTGACACCTAGGTTGCTCAGGTGCTCAGGCTCAAGGAATGTATGGGGATGTCGTAAATCTGCATTTCTGTGAAACTGGTCCTGAGGGATTTGATGAGAAGTATGTGAAAGGGCTGTACTGAGACAGCAAATTCTGACTGAGTCCTGTTCCTGGAGTTTGCCACTGGCCATCGTGGGCATGAAGGCTCTAGGAAACATGAGGGCCACAGCATAGTAAGATTTAGGCTCATTAATTATGGCCTGAGGGTCTGCTGAGGAGCAAGGACTTGAATGCAAGGGTCCCAGAGAACCTGACTACCATACTGTATGCTTTTGTGTATGTCCCTTAAAGGATCTGGTGTCTGTAATTTAAATTAAATTCTTCATACTCCTTTTAATTATGTTTCTCTAAAGAAGTGGTCATTCACAGCATCCTCCCTCTGCCATATGTTTTTTAGGCCCCCTGGTTCCTTATCTCTCTCTTTCTCTTCCATTTCTCTGTTCTTATGTGTCTCCTTTTTTCCATCTGCATTTTCCTACAGCAGCACCCATTTCCTGTGGGTTTCATCACCACCCCCACCCTGCTTCCATCTGTTGAAGAGATCAGCCACGAAGTTAACTTGCAATTACACTACCCGTGAAATTACACCAACACTTCCAGTGCCATTACTAAGCATTAAAGCAAACACCCTGGTGAAATTAATGCGAGAGGGGGAATTTGCCCTTTGCATAAAGAGGTTGTTGGCAACCTCAGGTAGGTAAACCAGCCAATCCTCAGGTACATTGGGGTAGCCAGAGAGGCAGAATTGCTTTTCAGCAGCCTAGCTGACACTCTCTGCAGCCTGCATGTGCCACGAGAGGCAGGGAAATACCTCAAATGACCGGCCCCAGCTGCGGGCTGCAACTCTGGTGCCTCTGACAGAGCAAGAATGGGAAATGATGGTAATTTCTCTGTTGCAATGGTCAGGTATAGTTCTACCAGCTCAGTCTTCTTAACATGATAATTTCTC
This sequence comes from Dicaeum eximium, assembly GCA_013396995.1. Taxonomy (NCBI): domain Eukaryota; kingdom Metazoa; phylum Chordata; class Aves; order Passeriformes; family Dicaeidae; genus Dicaeum; species Dicaeum eximium. The sequence continues at coordinate 318,842 of VWZP01010148.1, forward strand.
TCCCTGATATGTAATTTAATAGATTTGCCAATGTTTGTGATCTGTGCTTTTTCCTTCCCCCTCAACACAGAAATACAGTTCTACAGAAGTCCAGTGTAAGGAATAGGGCAGCAAATTAGAAAAGCAATTTGAGTTCTAAGGTTAGATGAGCTGTATATGCCAGCAATTTTCACAGTTACTCTTTGTGCTATATTGAATATTGTGTAAATGCAATTTGTTCTGTTGTTTTAATAATACTTTAGTGGATCATTTGGACTGATGTATACAGAATGCTGTGCCATGGTACAAAAATGCTATAGCTGCTTCCTCAAGATTATTGTAATAGTTTGAACAACCTAATTAGAAATTAACTGAAAATTTTATAAGTGAATTTCTGAGATAAGAAATAAGTTCTGTACTTATCACAAGTACTAACACTTAGCATTTAACTGCTGCATACAGAAGGAAAATTGCTCATGGCTGTTTTCCCATAATGGGTCTGATTTTTTCCAGCTTTTTCTGCAACAGAGAACCTGCCCCCCTGAGAAAGGCCTTTATCCTCAATTCTGGCTTTATAGGCATGAAACTGAGGTGGAAATCAATATTTATCCACACAGATGTATTTGGAAGGCAAACCCTCACTCAACCCTCTGCAAGGAAAAGCTTAGTTGTCTACAAAATTTTCAGGTCCTAAATGAGACATCTTGGCTTCTGGTATCCTGAGAGCATCCTCTAATGAAACAACCCAGAATGCTGAGAACAGGGAGGCTACCCTTGTCTCACCTGGATGGCAGCAGTGGATAAAAAAAGCCAGAGGCTTATTGACTGTGTTGGATGGAAGACACCTCCTCTGATATAAACACGGTTGTGGGAATAACTGCACTTTTCTCTGTGCATGTTTGAAAGCCTTGTCCTGTCCTTTGTGCCTGGTCCCTGGAGCACTCACACCTGGACTACATAGTGCCCAAAATCATGGGGATAGCATTTCTTCCCCTAGGAAGTATGGCCAGGTGATTCCTGCCACACTTCACTTTCTGTGGGAAGTGCGCAGACAAGAGCAATCCCTGGCAGAAGGGACTGCATTAAATGCTTTCAGAATATACCTGTGGCTGTGTCAGTGCTGAAGGTGACACAGGCATATCCCAGTCAGCTTTTAGGTAATTCAGCCAGGAATACCAAGGCAGCTCCAGCAGTGTGGTGCCTTCCATGGAGCACCAGACCCACTTGAGAAGACAGGCAGGTTCACAGCCAGCGGATACAGAGCTCTGTTGTTGGGATTACTCCGCTCCCCTCCTCGAGGCTAGATGTTGTAAAGCTGATTCAGGTGACCTAAAACTGACTCTTTAACTGTATTGTGACCACTCACTAACACAAAACAACACAGGAGAGTCCAAAAGGGCAGATAGGTGCACTCACATAAAACTGGGAGGCCAGAAGAAGGCACAATATCTAATCATAGGCTCTAGATTAGGACTAGGAGTAAAAAGCCTACAGGACTCACAGTCTTTTTCTTTTTTCTTTAATTTTAAAGAGATAAACAACTGCTTCCATTTTATGAGGATTTCTGATGGAACATTATCCATAACCCTGCAGTATTTTCTGTACTCCTATGAGGAAAACCTAGCTCTAGGTCTTCATCTCACCAGCGTATCATTCTGGAAGATGAGAATGCTGCCTGGGCAGAGGCAGTAAGAGATCCGATTTCTAAACCTGAAGAACCTAAACCTTGCTCTTGAAGTACAAGAATAGATGGCCCTCACACTAACTCTGAGCAAGATCTTGCTTTTTCTGTGTTTCATTCTCTAAAATACATTAATAGGAGGGGGAAACGGGAGGGGAGGGGAAACATAAACCCCATATTTACTCCAAGATAACAGAAATCCCACAGTCATCATCTTCAGTACAGTTCTGTTTTCCAGGGACTGAAAATAATACCGTAACACTTACAAGAGGCAGCACAAAGTCCAGGAAATTGCAGAATGTATTCCAATATTTTCAGATTTTGCAAAGGCTTCTTTTTCTTTCCTTTGACGAGCTGTAAGAGAAAGTCATCAAGAGTCACCAGCTCTCCCACCCATGGGGCAAAAGCCTTCTTCTGTGAGAAGCACCAGCCAGTTATTATCATCACAACTTAACAAAATGCATCCAAGCAACTGTTTAACTTCCTCATGTGAAGATAGGAAGACAGTGGTCAAGGAAGTACTTGGTAATTCTCCATTTTGGCAGGAAGAAATAGAGGAAAAATATGCTTTTCTGGATCTGAAGACTCTTAAGCTTTGGTGGCTTTCTACATGGAAGGTTTTCATCCTAACATTTTTTCTTTATTAACAAATAAAAATGATAGAGTCATAGGTAACTCCTATGAAAAAATTCCTGGGGGAGGCAAAGCACTGCTTATAATAGAGTTATTGCTGCAGCCTTAATTAGGGCATGGTGCCAAATACCTCTGTGATGAAAAACAAATTGATGTAATGATGCTTTCCCATTACCTTTTTTTGGAGTAATTAAATGTCACAAAATATTTTGCACACTTCCTACTGGGGACCAGGGCATATGGGACTGATTTACAGCAGAAGTCAAAAGGATTTTCTTTAAAACCAGTGCAGGCAGACAGACAGGTGCTGGAACTGAAAGTAAAAATATATTTTAATTTTCATCACAGCAAAAGGTGAAGCACTTATTGACTGTAAAATTTGAAATACAGTGTAGAACCTGACTAGATTAACAACGTATATCTTACTTCCCCTTTTCACCCAAACAGACATTGTTTCACCTAAGCTGAAGCTGCTCTGGAAATTCAAACCCTGTCATTTAGTCTTGTGCTCTAAGATCCTGCATGTTTAAAGAGATTTATGTCCACGCACACTGACAGCTGAAGAATCCACCTCTGTTGAATTCAGTAGGCTTTTCACTGGCTTTCTTTCAGCAGGTCACATCCTGAGCATCTTACTCACTTTTTCCTCTATCTGCACTCAGGCATGCTTTCAGAGGGGTTTATCCAACACAAGGGCCGATTAAATACTGAGCAAACAGTTCAGAATTTGGCTGCTTTTATAAATAATGATTCAAAGGTTTGATTTAGCTACTGATGAGCCTGAGCCACAAAAAAAATTGTGTCTGGATCCTAACTGTGTCAACTCCCATGGCAGAGATTTTTTTTTCCCAGCCAAAGCTTGGCCTGAAAGTTCATGCAGAAAGACAAACTGTGAATCAGAAGCCTGCACCAGTGCCCTGGGTGAAGTGCGTACCAAGATAGCCTGCAGCCACATGCCAGCTTGCCATTGACCTTTTATCTGCATAAATAGTCGTGACCTTTGGGCTGCTCAAATTAGTGCAAGCTGCTCGAGCAGGCAAGTGTCACAGCTCTCTGCTGCCCAGGCTGCATCTCTTTGCCTCTTCCCTCTCGTGCCATCTCCTTCGCTGGGCAATGAAGGCAGGTGGGGACATGGGACAGCTTTCTTACCTCTGGGAACATCCTCTGGCTGGAAGGAAATCCACCACTGGCTGGGTAGGGCCGTACTAAAGCCTCATTACATCAACAGTGACACGGAGAAGACCAAGGAGCTGAGAATCCGCCTTTGGATTGATGCTTTTTTAGAAGGGCACAATAAACCTGCTTCTTGCTGTGCCTCTCATTATCTTTCATTACATAAAAGAAGTCCTAAGAGTTTGAAAATCAGAAGTAATAAGTTGTTAACAAAATAGTCTTTTGCTCAGCCTCAACGTGAGTTGTTTTTCTTAAGAAGAAAATGTAGATCACTAAATCACTCTAATCTACTTTTTATTCACTGGGCTGTATGCTGTGTAGGGTTTAATGCCCATTATTTTCCCAGTAGACCAGAGCTAGCATGCTCTCTCATGTAAATAAACATTTAGTCCCATTTCAAAATGCATCACTTGTATCCCTGAAACCACAGCAGTTTTAGTTATTTTTGGAAACAGGTATTTGCACAGTTTTACAAGCACATTTTTTCCAATTGTTTAGAAGAGGTTCTTCAGTTGCTTAATGACAATATTGACTAGGCCTGAGGGGAAGAAAAAGCGAGTGCAGCATTTTTAAGGATATAAAGCAGGAAAAAAACCACAAACATTTTCAAAGTTCTCCAAGACGCCAACTGCACAGACACATTTCAAAGGGAGGTTACTATTCCTGAAATTCTTTCCAAAGCTCTTTTTATCTGATTTTCTTTACCGAGAGCTTTTTTCTTTTTGTCTGTTTCAGTCATGGGCTACCAGATCCCAAGTGCATTTTTCCACATCATGTACATTGTCTGCATGATGCTTTAAAAATTCAATTGACTCTTACTATACATTCTGGAGACATTTTTAATTGCACCAAGGAAAACTGTCAAGCAGGTAGTGAGACAGCTAATAAGTAGTCACAGATCCCCATGTTTTTAAAACTAAATTTGAGGGAGCCATCCTGCAAGTAAGAGTGGGAGCTGCACGCTGAGGCACGTGCCTGCCGCCTTTGGCAGATGTGTTGGAAGGGAACTAATTGTTCTGCTGCATCACGTCCTTCAGCTCTGCAGTGAAGGCTAGCCCACAGCTGTCTGGGTGAGCTGAATTTCACCCCACATTTCAGGAATATCTGCTTGCTGGAAGGGTTGCATCATCATCATTCACGTGGTCCTCAGTCAACCACCAAAAACCAAGTGTCCCTCCTCTTTCCCAGAAGGATGGTATGGACAAGTGCCACAAGTTCTGAGAATGAGTTGCCAGGGTGCAAATCCTGCAGACGCATCTTTGTGCTGTGCAATTGGAGGGGGTGCAAGAGAGGGTAAGGGCTGCCTGCTCCTATTTCCTTGAGCAGCCCCACAGAAACAAAACCTTATGGCTCTCAATGTCCATTTGCCAAATTACAACATCTCCCTCTTTAGTTACACCTGAGAAAGGGCATTTATGTTTCACCAGAGAAGCAAACGAAGGGAGGGCTGGGAGGGCTGGTCTGCATCCCTCTCCTGTAGAGCCATGGAACCCCTTACACACAAGCTGTGCTCCAGCTGCAGAGAGGAAAAAATGTGGGCTACCCTTGCTGAAACATTGGCACATCACTGTTTACAACTGGAATTTTTGCTGCAGGCTTTTACCAATGACAATTTAGGACAGGAATAGGAAACTTCACATGATGATGAGGTCAACTTTTTTCGCTTGTCCAGTGCCCCTAGACAAACACAAAGCTGCTGAAGTTGAGATTTATGATTGCTTGCAAAAAATTGAGCTTGAGCCATGATTTTTCGCTGGCTCTTTTGTGTTATCTTTTATAGCACTTCCAGCAGCATACTGATTTGAAATTTTTAAAAGCAATTTGGGTTGCTTTCATTTGATGCTCATTTCTGCTCCTCAGCTCAATTATCTGTGCTTGTCCAGGAGCAATTTTAAGCTGACCTATTCTCAAGTAAATTTGAGGGCACTGTGTGTGTTTGCAAAGCATGTTTAACTTGTGTCTTTCATCTGTGATTAATATTAAATCTATTGAACTACATAAATAAGTAATTCACCTACAAACCTGACAAACCAACAGTAATTTCTTCTCCTCAGAGTTTACAGCTCACAGGTATCTTTTTTAATGGTTTCATTTCCTTTTGTGTACCTGGAGATAAAACCAGTGAGCTATACAATCATGTGCAGAAGAGGGAAGGCTGCTTGGTTGTTGTTCTCTGCCTGCATCCCACTACACTCAACATACATAAAACACAAAAAACATAGGGTGCATAAGAGCACAGAGTGAGAATAAAATAACCACTTTGCATGTCACTTCTGCTGTCGTGGTTTTTGCATGAGAAGTAGACTCCAGCTCGGCCTTCTGGTTTGGATAACAGCCCTGTAAAATCATTTCTACCAAGAGACTAGAGGTCTGGTTTTGTTCTCATGCAAATGAAATTAGTGGAATTATATAAGCATAAAATCAGGGACAAATGAGAGGAAACTCTTATTTGCTCTTTTGTATTTTTTATGGAGTTGGGCTCCTTACACACAAGGCAATGCTGTCTGAAAAGATGGAAAGTGTGTCGACAGGCACCTGGCCTTGGGAGGACCACAGCACTTGAGCCTTGCAAGCTGTGTGAGGCACACACAGAGCTGGCTGTCAGAGGGTGGCTTGAAACAAAATGAACTCCCCAGACCAGGAAGCCCCTTGGAGCCAAGTAAGTGGAAACACCAAGTGCATGGGGTCTGGATGAAATCCCATCCCCTCTCCACCTGGTCCAGGGGCCTATATCAAAGCTGTAGGCAAGGATGTCCTTCTAGCCAGGAATCCTTTCCTAAAAATAATTGTGTAGGACCTCTCTTTGGAAGCAACGATGGGAGGCTTTTCCTCAGAATCCACCCCAGCACCACTTCAGGCTGTGTGCTGTGCTGGTACTGGGCTAAAGCTCTTTATCCGTGGGAATTCTCCTCCCTCCACCATTAGCTGCATATGTAAAACCCTGCATAAGCCATTGTAGTCTCTGGGATCTGGGGGTGGAGAGTGGAATGGAAGAAATCTTGTAGCAGAATATATTTAGCTTCCATCTCTTCCAGGATGCTCCTTCACACCTCCCAGTTAAGTGCATCCAGCCCTGTACTGAGCCATGAAATGCAGAAGAACCAGCAGAGCTTTCTGCCTCATTGAAGGGGCTCAGATTTATGCTTTAATAAAGCAGCCTCAGTACATAAAACATAAAGGGGACCCCCCAAGTTATTAGAAAAAAAGACATTACTCTGTTATTTTAAACACAATTCATGGGAGAGAACCTAAGTTGTTTCCTAATGCTGTTCAGCCATAGTGAAAACAAAATTTCACATCTGTTCAGAACTTAAAAATAGGCCTATTGGCTGAAAGGGCAGAAATCACATTAACCAAGATGCATTTTGCCTGCAATGTTTGGTCTTTGGTGTTTTTCACTTACCAGTGCTGCAGAACTTATAACTTGTCCATAAGGAGTGCTGCTGAAGGCAGGGAGTAACCAGCTCACAGTTATCTGCTGTGATCAAAAACCTGAGAGTTTGAAATGGACGTTATTCATTGCAGCCACTGTGACTGAGGCCATTTCATATGGAAACAATTAAGAGGCAAAAAGCATATCATAACAAAGGAATGAGAAGAAAGATCAGGAAATACAAGCAGATTGGATCATTCTCTAAAAATGGATACAGTATTTACTGTTGGCAAATATAATAAATCTAAGACTTGAATTGCCACAGGACAGCAGACAGGACTCTGAATTGCAGATTTTTTTATGCAGTCTAAGAGGAAACAGGTAAGATTAATGGTGAATGTAAAATTTAGGTCTAGAATAGAACAAAATGTAACTTATTTCATATGTGTGCAGAATGGAATCTGAAAATAATGCGTTTAAAAAGTCACAATAGGAAATTATGTAGAAATGAAAAGAGGAAATTAAAAAAAATGGTCCATGAGCATTTTCTTAAAAGTAAGGGGAAAATCTAAGTGGATATTGAAGAACATCCACAGCAATTTGCACATTTTCTTGAGACCAATATAAGTGCAACCGGAAACAGAAAATGGCTAAAGAAAAAAATCTCTTTCTAAGAGGTGTTTACTCTTACAGGCAGTAAAAACCCAGGGGGAGGGTTTGTCCCCTGCTGCTAGTGGAGAACAAGTGAGGCAGTTACTGGAAAGCATAGACCATAATAAAGAATTCTGAAACACCATTTAATATTTCTGTCTGGCTGAGTAATTAAATGAACACATTTTCAGCACTAAGCGATGTGAGATAGAAAAGACACTGTCAGTCATGCACAGCTGGGAGCCAGGATGTCCATGCCTCTCAATTCCTAAGATAGCCATCTGTACTTGCAGGAAGCTTTAGAAACCACTTTCAGTAACTACCAACCCTAGGTCTCCTGGTGATGTACTGCCGTGTCCTGGTGCTGTATGCTCACTCACACACCAGTTTTCAATATGTCACAACCTTGGGTGAATTTAACATAAACTTGCATTATCAGGTGATAGAAAACTGCCATCCAGCTCCTTCCTCTCTCTTGACCACTGCCTAGGAGACTAATTTCTATTACTGCTGAAATCAATTTTAGTTTTATGACTGGCCTCACTGGAGACAGGATTTGGCTTAGTGTCTGGTGTAAGCAGCTAATGGTTTTTCTGACAACAGCTCGGAGCTGGTGTAAGTCAAAGCAGAAATATTTAATGCCTTGAGACTGTCAGAACATCCCATTCAAGCTCTTGGCTTATCTGGCAAAAGGGATATCAGGTATTGATGTCTTCATTCCTGTTCAAACACCCTGCTTTCCCTCTTAAATAATGGAAATAATGGAATGCATTAAATAAAGGAATGCATAAGTAGAAGCCATCTCACTTCTTCAGAAAGCTTAGAACTGTGCAAACACCCACTGAAACTGGCCAACATACACTGAGCAAAGGGTTGGTCAAGGCAGCACCTGAACCTCTGAATGGGACACCACAGACCCGGCCTAGTGCCTCCATTGTCACCCTCCATCATCCTGCCCTCCCTCTGCTCCCCTCCACGACTCCTCACAACATGTGACATTCTGCATCTCACTCGTCTGAAGCTACGAGAGCTTGAGAAAGCTGTTCTGCTGGGCTTGGTGGCACTGGCCCTCAGTGCTCCCCCTCTGGCTGCTTCTCCCTTGCTGGAGCATCCCTTGGAGGCAGCGAGCACACCTCCTGCACTTCCTGCTGCTCATCCCCAAGCCTCCAGCTTTGATCACTCAGGCAACCATTAAGGCTGCCAGCTGCAAATCCATGTGATTTCCAGTCCTTTCCCAACTTGGCAAATGCTTTTGCCTAAGCAGTAGTGAAGTGGAGCATGGCAGGAGGCAGGCAGCTGGGGGAAGGGATAGTTCCACTCAGGATGTGAGTTTCATCCATCTACTGGCTGGACACAGAAAGCAGAGGCTGCAGAACAAGTAACCCTGGGTGCCATTTTAGAAAGAGCTACATATATGACACAGTTTCTCCAGAAGTTCCCTTTAAATAGTAAAATTTCTGCCCATTTGTATTCACAGGTCTTACGATTCTATTTTTAAATGGAATGTAGGTGTTCACGAACAGTGGGTGTGAGACTGACAGCACTAGACCAGAGCTCTCCATTTGCAGAATAACTGCTGCATTGACTACTATACTGCAAACTCCTGTAATGGAAATACCAAGGATTGAGAGGGTCTTCCCATCCCTGGGCTTATTTTGCCGTTGTCCTTGCAGCTGAAGCTGCCTCAAAAGGAACCAGGGACTAAGATGGGCTGTGGATGTGTGTATGTGCTCACATGCATGTAGAAACACTTGCTAGAACAGACACAAGATTATCAATCCTTCCAGACAGTAATTACTTTTAAGCCTTAGCAATTCATTTGGATTTTGTACTCCATTGCCATAGAAGTAGCTTTTCACATGATGCTTTGAATTTTCTGAGCCATCCTTAAGCTACATGTTTAGGTCTCCTTCTTCTTTATTTGCTAAATTTTTGTTCTTAAATATAAACACCTCGGGCTCATGTACTTGTACCCAACTTTGGAAATACCAAAGGTTCTTACCAGTTTTCAGGGAACACCCTGAAGTACACTGTTGTGCATAGCTGGGGTAGCTTATACCTCTAACCACCATTTAACAGGTGATTCTGCAATTGAGAACAATCATGTTGGGCTTCTGGTCCTTTCTCCCACTCAAGCTCATTCAGAAACACCTCCTGAAAAAAGAACTCCATGGCAGAATCCCTATTACCATTTAAAAAGCTGCCTTGTATTCCTTACCTGTCCCCTTAGCCATCTATTCTGCACATTACAAGGTCAGGAGTAGAGCCAGTACCAATACTTTCCCTTTCTTGAGGCATGCCAGGTATATTACTGAATTAAGGGAGTTCCTATATTCTTCTCCAAGACTATAGGCATGCAATTTCCAGCTATTTCTCTGAATCCTCCAGTCCTCATATGTTAGTGTGCTTTGGCTTTTGGTTCAAGTTATTAGGAAGGAATTTTCTTGAGCCTAAATTTTTTTTTTTCTTGCTTCCTTTCAATAATTTAGGGTCAAGTTATAATTTTCTCTTACTGTCTCTAGGCTTGTGTAGAGAAGAACAAAATTCTTTTCATTTTTGTCATTTCCTGCCCCCTCCCCCAGCTCACTGGGATGGTTTTGTTAATGTACTATGCTTGCATGCTCAGTCCTCTGATAACTGTCTAAAGTGTTGCTTTTTCCTTGCAAAACTAGAAGTGGATCAAAGCATCATGCCAATTCTGGATGCTAGAGAAAGCATAGGCAGAAGCTGCCTGGCACAGAGTTCCTCTGGAGGTAGCATCTCTCTGCCACATCAGAGGTGTTGTGGTCAGGCAAGGAAAATGGGAAGAGACCAGTGCCTTGGCCCTGTCTTCCCATGCTCCACCTGGGAAATCTGATTTCCAAGCTTTGTTTGCTTTCACCGTATTAGAAATGTCTGTTATACAGACAGAAATTCTGCTATAAAATGAATATAAATGCTGTTATGCAGAAAGATCAGGCCCAAGGCTCTTAAGTAACTGGAAGCCCAAAGACTAGATTTGGGATGATCCAAGGCCTGCCCCTGCAGAGAAACTGTATGCAAAACAGCGACACAGCCTCTTGCTGCGAGGTCATCTAAGGCTTCTTGTGTGCTCTCCCATTTTATGGTGGCATCTTTTGTGACGAGGCTCAGCCCTGCCTTCCTTCTGTTCATTTTTGTAAAGTACTTTTGCAGTAGTCAGTTCTCTGAAGTGCCATCCTCTTTCCTTTGAATTGACTGAGAATCTGGGTTAAAGTGACTGACTGATGTGACAACAAAGGAGCGAATGTCATCAGGTCCAAAGGATTTGAAATGCTGTTGGTTATAAAATGTACTCGGACAGCCCAAGTTCTGTGCCAGATTAATATTTGATGTCATGGGACTTGACTGGCTGTAACTGAAAGAGCTGGGGCCATTGTTGGGAAAATGGCCATCTCCCTTTCAGGGGAAAGTTAGGACTCATAGGAGCTGACAGCCTGACAGTCTGATCTTCCATTCACCCATAAGAACCAGTCAGAGTGAGCAGTGACAATGCAAGTTTCCCCATATTTAATTCATTGATAGGTCAAATTCTCTTTGTAACCCCAAAGTATTGTGCATACTTTCTATTACCAGCCAGAACTTTCCTTCTTCCAGCAGTTCAGAAAGTATCAGTGCGTGGTTCTCCTGGGAGCTACTCCCTCTCTCTCCCTTCTCCCTCCCAGCCATCCCCACCTCTCCCAGTGCCTGTGGCAGCAGCAGCAATCTGCTTTCTCTGGGCAAACCACCACCTCCTGTACCCTCCAGCTCATTCAGCAGTGGCAGGCACTGCTTGGTCACAGTCACAGTGACAGTGACCCACACAGCAGGGAAGGGAAGCTGGAAGGGTTCATGCTCAGTTGGTGTAAGGGCCCCAAAGCAGGCTCTGTGGAGAGGATCCCAAGCCAGTATCCACTCTCAGCACCTGCCTTTCAACACCAGGAGGATTCTGGCTTGATGCCTTGCAGCACTGTGCTGGGCAGCACACAGTGGAGTGCAGGGAGGGTCACACAGGAGGACAGACTTTTCTGCAAGTAAGAGTCATGCATTTGCTACCATTATTTGTTGAGAGTCATCAAAACAGCACCTAGGGTGCAGGTGTGTAACTCTGCCCTATCTCTGTATGTGTGAGGCCCCCTCCATAGTCCATGCAGCTGCATAGTAGTCCAATGTACTCAGAAATCCTAAACTCTCTCACATAAGGAGAAAACTATTTTGGGCTGCATCATCAAGGCTTTCCCAAAATGGCCCTGTTTTGTCTGTCTGCTGGTCCTTAACTTATCCAAAATCTCTCTCAGCTAATGAAGACCACGTGCCAGTCACACTTCATTTAAAAAGGGTGGAAGGGGAAGGGAAGTTGGTGTTTTGGCATATAGATATTAAAAAAATAAATCAAATAAAACTTGGCATTGTAAATGGAAATCAATGGACTGAAAAACTGTATTTGTTCTAGCTGGAGAGAGAACTTGCCGAGTTCCAAGCTGTTTGTCCCTTTCTGAGGTTAAACAGGGTCTGCTCCATTTGTACTGTAAATGCAAGGCTATTGTGAAGTGAGACTTCAACCTTTGCACTTTCAAAACAGTTTATGCATACAAGAAAAAATTAATCTCACAACATCCCATGAGACACAAATCTTAACCCTTATTTAAAGAGGGAATGAATGGAGGGGGTATTTTGTCTGAAGCCATGAATCTCTGTTAGAAGTGAAATGCTTGGCTTCTGGCGTTATACTGAGAAATTCAGACTATGTCCCTCTTAAAATTCTTTCAGTATCTACAAACTGCAGGCAGCATAGTATCTGAACAGCAATAATTCATGATAAAGCACTGTAGTGGCTAGCAGGTACACCACTGCCCTGTAACTCCATGTGACCTTGGCTAGCTGTAACTTTCAGCTCAGAAAACCTGAAGTGTCACAGGGACAGTGTTGCTTCTCATCTGCACTACACTCAACTGCTGCTTTTCTGAAAATCTGATTCTTGATCTTTTATAAATTCTAAGAAAGCTGTATATGACCTAAAACTCTGCTCAACTAAAATACTTATATATTACCTCACAGAACACACAAAAAATATTCCTGTTGTGAACAGCCCATTACCACCAACATATCTATGACATCTGCTTTTTGTCTTTTCCTATATTCTGTTAATAATGATGATTATTTATATTAGACACAGAAACAAATAGCATTTCTTATGCTTTCTCATTGACTTTAAGTGTATGTAATTTCTGTATAAAACCTACATTGTTCTAAGGAACTTTATCAGACTGACTTGCATTGGTCAAAATCCCTCCAAAACTGTTTTTCCGGGACTTTCTATGTACAGTTTTGAGAACTGAAGATTTAATTTCATTTCCAAATATTGTGGTATTTGAAATTCATCACCTTGAGGATGGGAAGACAGTCAAATGAACCTTGCAAGGCTGAGAGAAGTTGTTTTCAGACTTGAGAGGGTACAACTGGGTAGGAAGTTTGGCAACCAAACTAAGACCTGACAACAGGGTAAAATGAAAGCTAAAAAGAGAAGACAGTGGTTAATGATTACATCTTTTTCTTGGAAGTCTGAGTAGGTGATGCTGGAGATAAGAACAAGGCAGTAAAAGATTATTAGGACAAAGAACCTGGAATTTGCAATTTTTAGCACCATGGCTGGTGCTCTGCAAGAGGAGCCTCTTTATGCCACAAACCAGGACTGTCCTACCAAAGAGTTGTATCTTCTAAAATTGTTCTCAAAAAAATTTAACTGTATGGAGTATGCTATGCAAAGTACTTATCAAAAAATAGATACCAGCTCTGTCCTTGATATTAAATAGGATCATTTGGATTACTGCAATCAAATATTAAAAAAAAAAAAGCATTCATTATGAATGTGAATTTACATCCCTTCAATTGTAGAAATGATCAGAAGAATATCTCATTTAAAATTAGCATTCTTTAAGTAAGACTTAAAAATTGAATTGATTGGAGAATAATAGCCTATCCAACTCTTTGCTGCCTTCAACTCGCTTTAAAATAAGAACTTTTTCTTAAGAAAGATATAAACCGTTATTATTTTCAGCCCATATCAGTTATGCAGCCCTGATCATTTTGGGGTGAGAGTTATTTTGGATTGGTTCCATTGGGATGAGAATGCTGATGGAGTTAGTAATTCCTCATATCAATACTCTTGATTAACACCAAATGCACAAAGCTCTTTGTCCTTGGACTTTTAAAGCCAAGGCCAAACCAGAAAGAAGGGGTGTTGTTTGCAATTCTGTGTGTCTTTCTTGAAAGCACTGTGCCCAAAATCCCTCCCTCAGATTTTGTTTGGGGTCACACTGCTGAGGCCTCCTCCAGCTACACCTGAGCCTGCTTGGCTGTCTTCTATTTCTGCTTCTCTTCTACCCAAGGAAATTGCTGCCTTCAAGCTGATCTCTGCCTGAATGGGTAGATTAGTCCCTAGCAAAACCACCCTGCTGCTGGGTTCACATTCCTGAAGAGCCTGGCAAGGGAGCCTGCCCAGCTCCAATTTTTTCAGTGATCTGTTAAGATAAAGAATGGTTAACACCCTAAACTCAATCATCGCTGTTGTCAGCTCTGTCCCACCACTACTGCCACTTCCCAGGACTGCAGCCAGAGAGCTCCAGTATCAGCCAGCCCAGCACCAGGGCTTCTCCACATTTTGTACACCCCTTTGGCATTTCCAGACACAGCTTCTCAGAACAAGAAGTATTAAGCCAGGGGAACTGTTTAGGGCTTGGCTTTGCTGCTCCTTCTATGATTGTGACTTTGAACTAATGTTATTTGTGATGGCTTTTTGTCTATCTGCAACTTCTTGCTATTCTCAGCTAGATATTGCACTGGAAATGCTGTTTAATAGGAACCTACTTAAGGCTCCTGGTGCCATTGTGCACTGTGCTGTCCAGGCTGGGGACAAAGCTTTCAACTGCACTATGGACAAAAAAACAGAATTCCTTTTCTTCTTCAGAGGCTACATAGAGGGAAATATGAGTTATGGTAAAGGAGAAGGCTATTTGCAATGAATGGACAAGCTCCATCAGTCAGTATAAAACATTCACAGGGTGGATGCTGGAGCCAAGGCAGATTATTTCTAGGGGATTATTTCTAGTCCTTTATTCAGTGGGATTTTTACCCAGGTTCTTGTCTGTTAGCAAACTAACCTCCCTTATATTTCAGAGGAAATGTGGTGAATGGCAGATCACAGGCCAGTCACTCAGCTGATTCCAGCTAACATCTGAACATTAAACCAAACCAAGCAATCTTTGGCCCTAGCAGAAGCAAAAGTCAACCATATGTACACAATATATATGCACACAGAAAGCAGCAAAAACCCCCCACAACCCAACACAAGCCAAACCACTCCAAAGATTATAAGTAACTAAGCAGAACAAAGGTCTATCCCCAAATGCTAAAGATCAACATAAGGGCTTTTTTATGGCTGATAACATAACATGCCCACTGTTAAGGACTTTTTATCGCTGAAAAAAACCTGACAATCAGTATTTATGTAGCATATCTCATAAAAAAATGGGAAAGTGCTCTAAGTGCTAAGAAGGTCAATATTGTTATCTCTGTTCCTCAGAAAGCTGAGCAGGAGTGTGGAGGTAAAGGTGCCTAAGGGGCCTTACTTAGAAGGCTGTAGGAGTCCAAAAGTCTTCTCCATCCAAAGGTCAGAAGTATGAAAGGGCCAACTGTGCTTTACATAGGTGGGTACATACATACTGCCCCGTTTGCAGTAGGAGTGTTTCCCAAACACTGGGAAACTGTAGGAGTGTTTCCCAAACACTGTTTCCCAAACACTAATACAGCTCCACCGACAGCTCCGGGAGTGCCTGTGGCAGCCAGGGCCAGCCCTAGGCCAGGGGACAGGCGGACAGGAGCTCCTGCCCCGTCAGCTGGAGTATGAAATTACAGCACTTCAGCTGCTTTGCGGGAGCAGCCGTGCGCCTGCCCGGCCGCCACGCCACGCCGAGGCCGCTCACCCTGCAGTGAAGTCCTGCCACCCACTCTGGCACGGGGCATGGAGCAGGGGCAAGGACAGGCTAGGAAGAAAGCCAGGAGGGGGGATTTACTGCAGCCATCGCTGCTCTGCTCTCCCAGCTGCTGCGTCCTTCCTGCACTTCTGGAACGCACGTGCACCTGGAGCTGGGGCCCTGCAGCAGCAGCAGCAGCAGCAGTGGGCAGGGCAGGTGCAGGACAGCTTTGCAGCTGCACGGGGTCACTCCTTGCCCTGCAGGACAGCCCTAGGGACAGCCTCCTGACCCCATGGTCATGCTCCTGACTGGGCTGGAGCCAGCCCCCAGTTGTGACACAGCCACATTTACTGTTGGATTTAACGTGAAACATGCCAAGGCTGGCCCCCTGGTTTCCTACACATTGCCAGGGAGTGGAAAGTAAACCTCTTGCCACAGAGTTCAGAGTTCTTCACCAGGAAGAGAGGACTGGATCACTATCCCTTTCCTTCTACATGTGCAGGGAAAAAAAAACCTCTCAGGATAACTTATTAACCCAAATTACCTTCCATTCTTATCTCATTATGCTTGTAAGTCACACTGACAAGCTTTTGGCAAGACTTTCAGAGCCCTGCAAAGGTCCTCCACATGAATTTTCAGACTCAGTGGAGACTTGCCAGTGCCCATTCCTTTACTTGACCAAGCAGCCTCAGCAAGGGAAGCTGTGGTGCAAGGCTCACCTCTTCTGTAAGGCTGCTCCATTTGCCTCTGGTTTACCCTGAATGAAACATGATCTTCAGTTTCCACATTTAAATCCCAGCAACATCCTCTGCAGCCTGTTGGTCAGTCTGCCTTTCAGCTCAGCGTGGGAAAAAGCTAGGAGCAGTCAGTCTGCCAGTAAGGATGTATATAGCAGACTATGCATCTATATGTTGTCATGGAGATGCCATGGGATTCATCTGAGGGTTTTGCTGCTTGGGTTTCTACTGCATCACACATTCTCAGAGAAATTAGGTTTTGACAAAAATACAGTATCCAAAGTTTTCCAAAGCCTAAGTGGAACATAGATCTGTGTCAGAGCAGATCAGGTCACCTTACTCATGATGACTTGCATAGGCCTTAATTTTTTATTTTCCACTTAAATTGCTCCTGATTTCATATCCACATAACATCACGGAGTTCAGAGAATTAAACTAGTCAAAAATAATCGAGGGAAAAAAGAAGCAGGCCATATGTTTTAAAAGCAACCATTTCAAAATGCAAGATGACAGAATAAAATAGTCTTCTGCAAATACAGTGGGACTCAAAATACCAGTCAGGGATTTGTCCTTAATAGTTAACCTGAGACATCTGAAACCTCCATTCTTTTCCAGCTTTACATGATGTTTTTAAAGATAAGCAATTTTACTGCTTGTGTCCATCTTATGTTTTTACCTATTAAAAGTCTCAAACATTTAATAAACATTATTTTCAGTTAAACAGGCTGTTAATTTTTAATCTTTTAAAAAGAGAAAGAATTAATCCATTTCCAATTGCTCCTTGTCCATAAAAGACAAATCATGTGGCCCACAGAAATTACACTTGAAACAGTGCAGGAAATGCCTGCAATCAAAAAGGCCAAGGACCTAACAGCTAATTGGGTAGTCAGAAGCAAACCTGAAGGGCCACCATCAGCTCACAACCTCCAGACCATCTTCAATCTGAGCTTTTTTAAAAAGTATCACCTCAGTCTTTCTAGATAATATCATTATGGCATAGCCTTTTCTATCTAACCACACAGTTGAACCTCTCACCTACCCAAGCTCTCGTCTAACTGCACCAGATTAGGTTTAATTGTAGTTGGAAATGGCAGTCTGCTGCTGGCCTCTTTCTAAAGTGATTCAGATTTGAGATTACTGTAGACAACCTGCTGCATTTTCATACCACTGCTAGGGCAGATCCACTGACTGAGAAAAGCTCCCTTGTGTCTGTTGACATGAATAATCCCCAACATTTTTAATATAGGCTGCCTTTGCCAGTTGGCTGACACTTGTGCTATGCCATGAATAAAAGCTATTTGATGACAGTTGAGAAATGGACGTGAGACACTTGCTGCTGTATTTCCTCTGCTCTCTGGGGGCTGGTCCCTATAATTTGTCATGTGCAGGAATGTAAAGATGTTAGAGGCAACTTGAACGCAGACATTGATGATGTGCTAGTGCAAAATGATGTAGAAATGAGACCCCAAACTTCTTCTAACAGGCTGCTTCTCATGCCCCTCATATGTCTTTGCCACCTATTGGAAGTTTCAGTCTCTCTAAGTTTAAATAACACTCATTTTTATGCATTTACCTAGTTGGAGCACTCCAAGTGTGCCTTCACATCAACAGAAAAGATTCCTCATTAGCCAGCTAGAGAAAGTTTTCCCTGTGTCACATAAGCAATGGGATAAATAACACGTGGTTACTTACCAGTGACTGCTGTTCTTCAAAAGAGCCTTGTGTGTTTATATCTGTGGGGTGTGCACTGCAGGAGAACCACAAATTCCTGGTGTGAAGAACATGCACTCCAGGAAAACCACGTGGGACAGCAGCTCAGATGACTCTGCATGAGGGCATGTGGTATGTTAGTGCTAGCAAAGAAGAAAAAGGAATTTAAGGTAGAGTTGACAGAACAAGAAGAAAAGTGTTTGGCTAACAGAAAATGGGAGATGGATTGAGGTGTCTGAGGACTATGAAGAAAAAAAAAAGCAATACTGAACCATCCAAGAACAAGATAAAATGAACAGAAAGAGAGATGACTGGGAGAATAGGAGGAGGAGTGGGAGGAATGAGATTAAAGGCAAAGTAACTTACAGAGGACCTTGAAGGGAAAGATAGGGAGATTTACATGGAGGCTGAGAGAGACATGAAATTAGTGGGATCTGAGAGATGGGCTGGTGTGTCACACCTGGGGGATTTTTAGCAGGAGACTTCTGAGCAAACAGGGGAAGAAAGTCAGAGGAAAGGATGAGAAGGACAGACTGCTGCAGCACAGGCATCTTCTGCATGGATAAGAGTCTTTTGAAGATGGACAGAAAGGGAAAGGTTGATTTAAAGAAGATTTAATACATCTCCATACTTAAGAGACAAAGCTTACAGATAACCCATTAAAGCCCTTTTATTACCATAAAACCCCAACAGACATCACAAAGTTTAAAGGCCTGTCAGAAAGAGCCAGCACATGCTATACATGTGGCAGGCAAAAGTTCTTAAAAATATGGTCAGAGTCCTGCAAAAAAATCAGCAAGGGCTCCTTTCCTCAAACAGAGCATTCACTTGATTCCATTCCAAGCTGATCCTTGCCCTAGGTTTTGCCCTCACTGAATAGTGTTATTAAGCATATCAGCAGATTTACAGGTTAGTCAAAGTTTTCTCTCCACAGAAGTCCTTACCAGAGTTTTCTCTGCAAACCTGAGCCAGCTGGGAGAAGTGCTGCCCTCTCCCCTGATTTCAGCCCAGAGCTGAAGCTGACAAAATGCACCTGCCATAACGACTCACCAGTAACAACCCTGCACCTTCAATATAAAGTTTCAAGCATCTGATATCAGTGTGACACTGGTGAGCTCTGCTGTCTCTGCCTGCAGGCCTGGAGCTCTGCAGGGCACTGAGCTCTTACAGGCACCCAAGGAGAGATGAGGTGGCCATGCTTCATACCTCTCTCTGGGGAAGGAAGCCCTGTGCCCTCCAGCAAAATGGCCAAGACAAGAAACTGCACAAAACCTGCTGAAGCTGCGTGAGAAAAATCAGAAGCTGGAGAGAATTATTTTCCTCTAGGAAGAGGGAAGAAGTGGTGTGCATTCATAGACAGGGTCCTGGGGGTTATAAGGCAAGACATGGTGACACAATGATGGAATAATTTCCAGATGATCCGTCGAGCAGAAGATGCTTTGGAAAGCTCTTTTAGCCAGATCAGCTTTTGGGATGTGTGACTAACAGTAATAGGCCATAATAATTATTTTTTAAGTCTCACTTCAAGCACAGTTTTCTCCTGATTATCACTAGAGCACATTTCTAGCACAATATATCTTGGTTGTATCTGAAGCTAGCTCTAGGCAAAGATGTTAAAAACAGCATAGCATTTTGCTCTTGCAGGGGAGAAATCTCACAATTAGGCCATCTGCTACTTTGCACACCAGACAGCTCGGCCTCCTATTTGCAGATAGAACCAGGGCTGGCAATTAAACAGCAGCCCTTCCTCCCTACCCTCCTCCAGCCTCAACAGCTCTACCCCTGAGCCACAGCTCCTCTCGTGCATCACCCACCAAGGATGTCCTTCTTCACCTGAGAACACATGAGCTGCTGTGCTCCTCTGCCAGGTCCCTCCCTGCAGCTGGTCTCTGCCCCTCTTATTTTTCCCTGGCTTTGGCTGCCTTGAGCCTCAGCTCTAGGCGGGGTAGGCTGATGCCAGTGTTGCTGAGGATGAAGCTGCAGCTCCTTGATGGCAGGATACTTATTCTCAGATCATGTCAAGTCAGAAGGGAGCTGCCTCTGCACCTGGTGTGGCTGCTTTCATGTAGCTTGAGCCTCCTCAAGACAAATCTTCTGTTCAAAGTAGACTGAGAAAATAACTGAGGCCACACCAATTTCAGCCTTCCTGCAGGCAGGAAGAGGGAGTCCCAGTGTATTCTGTCTCTACAAATAACTGCACCCCATGCAGCAGAGGAATCCACCCCACCCCACCCCACAATGCAGTGGTCAGCTGTGGTGATGTGGAGCTCTGCACTGCTGGGCACCTTGGCACTTCCATCAAACTTGGCTTCTCCCAAAGCCTGAGCAGCCCAAATCCACATCCTTGCAGTACATCACAGTCCCCTGGGCAAAGAGTCCACTAACTTTTTCTCCTATGTGCTCCCTGCACAGCACTGGCAGCCTGGCATGGAGACTGCAGCAGCTGTGTTCTCCCGTTCCACTGCCGGCTTGTCCCCTCGCCCTTGCTGCACTCATCAGGAATCCTCTCGTCCTCCACCCCTCTGCAGAAGACGGCTCTCTTCAGTGGGCTGCTGGCAGATAATCTGCCTGACTCATAATGGCTTGCTTTCTTTTAAGGAAGATGGATGTCTCTGAAGTTGGTGATTTCTGTCTCTCTCAAATTCATCATCCTGTGATTGCTGCGGTATCAGCAGCAGAATTCCTACGGCACAGCAGCTGGATGCAGCGGCACGCAGATAAACAAGGTGCACATGCTTTGTAAGGCACGGAGAGCCAGAGCAACGCTGTGCTCCTGATCGGATACGGTGCTTTGCCTTCTTTCAGCACATCAAGCACGTTGGTGTGTTCTCAGCAGGACCCAAAAACCCAGACACAAAAAGGCAGACCTAGGGCTTAGCTTCACACTTACTTTTCCTACGACAGTTTTGTATAAAGCTAAATATTCATGTAATTAGCACGTGCTTCCTTAAGGGAGCTTGTTCTCTTAGTGCTAATCCGGGCTGAATGGCCAAGCACACGGAATTTTGCTCGTGGTGCTGGATGAATTCACCTGTGGGGCAGCTGATCAGTGCAAGGGTCCCTGCGCTATCCCAGTGGAGAAACGGGGCTGCCTCAGCTCAGTTCGGCGAGCTACATTTCCCCTTGCGGGCAGACACAGAAGCGGGAGGTGGTCCGGGTCGATGGAGGTGCTGTTTGTCACGGGGAAGAGGACGCGCTCCTGCTGCCAGGCAACCGGCGCTGCAGCGCCGTGCCAATGGCTGCGAACACCTCTGCAGAGGCAGGTCTACAGAAGGAGCGGCCAACCCGGGCTGCTGGGGGGGCCCCATCGCCCCACGGAGCCGGGGCTGCCCCAGCTGCTCCCCCAGGGACCCCACAGAGGCAAAGCGGGGAGATGGTGGGTGCGGTGCCCCGTTCCTGGCCGGGGCTGGGCAGGGCGCTCGGGATCCCGGTGCCCAGTGCGGACCCGGGCGAGAGGCTGCTGTTCGCAGGGTGGTGCTGTGGGGCCTGAGGGGTCTCTGCAGAGCCCCTCGCCCTCCCTCAGCGCTTATCCTCAGGAGCTGGGGGGTTCCATTCACCCGTTCTGCAGCCGGCTCTCCAGTCCTGCCCATTCGCCCCTCTCCATCCTGTGGCACAGCCTCGCCGCAGGGCTGGCACAACCTGGGTAGCTCCATCACTCGCCAAATTTTCACTGTAAAACTGTGCCCCAAAGAAACAAGCCCCTTCTCACCATCCTCTCTGCTGCATCTTCAGCCACCCTGGCAGGGGTAAAAGGAGGGGAGAGGTGAGGGACCCCAGACTGGTGTTGGTACCAGCATGGGGAGGCAGTGCTGCCCCTGTTCTGGATGATGAGCTCTGGAGGGAAGTCCTATACTCTACTCTTAGCCTGGGTCATGAATTTCTTTTCCCAAACCCTGCTGCAAAATCTGCCAAACACAGCTTGTCAACTGAGGATACAATAGATTTTACTCATGACAGATATGCATACACACACATATATATGCATGAAAAGCTCACTCAGTAGGATTAGGCAAAATTACCAGAGCATGTGCAAAACAGCAGTGCTGTTGCATGCTGAAAGCCTGCCCTTTGCTTGCTCATTTTGATAAATGATTTTGATTTCTTCCAGTCTCGCACTCCAGGAGTATTATTGTGGAGACAACATGGAGATCTATGTACTAATTGTTTCAAGAAATTTTCATTTAGTGATAGTTAGGCCTCTAAGATCTTACATTCCCTGGGGAAAATTTTATTCAGATTTTCAATTCGTTCTTATTTTACAGTTTAGGGGTAGATACCTGGAATGCTGAGGAGCACATCTTGTTCCATCACACTTGATCCTTCATGGGCAGGCTTTGGCCGCAAGTCCAGTGGGAAAGACATAACTTATTTGGAGCCATGCAGATGACACGTATTCTTGCCACTTTGTGCGGCTTAAACCCTAGAAACAGCAATGTGAGGTGAGAGAAAGGCAAGATCAGATAATTTATTGTGACTCCCCCCTATTGTAGATACAGATAGATCTCAATGGATTAAGTGTTTTCTGCAGAAGTTTGAAGCCAGGGAATAGGAACCGTGTCCCTTCTGGATGCCAGGATCAATTTACTTGTAGCGTGGGGACCAGACCCCGGGTACAGCGAGCAACAGCGCAACAGCACTAGCGAGGGGCTGTTCAGAAACTGTGTTTGCTCCTGAAGCTTCTTCCCCCTTTTCCCTCTGCTCCTTGGGTGTGCTGGTGGCGAGGCAGGCGCCATGGCTCCCCAGTGCAGATGGCAGGAGAGGGAGCGCTGCCTCCTCCCGTGCCAGGGGTGCCGGTGACCAAGGCTCTGCTGGCCCGAGCAGCCCGGACTGGGAAGCAGAGTCTGATAGAGTCGTGCGCAATGCTGCCTGATGATTCACTCCAACTCGCTTTTCATTCCCTTGGGAACACAGAAGGGAGCCAGGAGCAGATCAGCACCCTGCAGACAGTTTCCCATGCATAAGCTCACCATTCCAAGCGAGCCTATGTCCTTACTTAAGGGGAGGACGGAAAACCTGTCAGAATAAACACCAGTAAGGATTATTGTTGTGAAGTACGAAGCAAGGATTTAGCCTACTGCCTCCAACTCTCATCAGTCCTAATAAGAGGTGAGGGGTGAGCTTGAGGGTTTGTCCTGCAAACTGGGCAAGGTGGTCGTGCAGAGCGCTACCAGTAGGCCACTGGGCTGGCCTGGAAATAGTTTCTTTAGCAGAGTAAAAATACCTGACTTTGACAGCCAGCATGCTGGTTTGTGTATGCATAATTTGCTGTGATCATGCTATAAATCAAGATGAGACTGCTAAAATTATGTATGACCTCATTTGATAGATTATCTAATAAGAAATTTGCTAATGCAGTTTATCACTTAAAAAGCCATACGACTGCTAAGGATGAGTACTTTACTGCAGCACATTTAAACCTAATTGTCAGAGGAGAAAAGCAAGCGGATTTCAGAGGTGAGTTAGAAGAGCATCCTTATGAGGATGATGTCTTCACTAAATCAGTGGTGCAATGCAGCAAGCAGGGTGGAAAGGAGTCTACTCTGGATAAAGGTACAGAAAGCTGCTGTGCTGTGTGAGAATACTGCATGGACTTACTGATCAGTAGCATCTTTATAAATGTAAATAGTTGTATCCTAACTGGCATGCTTGCTTTTATTGTTTAATCTAGTGTTATCTTTCAATTCTTCTGACATTTCAGTTCTGTTTCACTGTCTTGCAAGTAGATCTAAAATCCCTGCTATGTGCAAAGAAACTACCAGCCTAGACCTCTAGCTCTAACTTGCTATTCTGGTTATGATGCCTGTCAGAATAAAAAAGGTAATTGTTTTGCTGCTATATGTTACCATCAAATATTTTTGTTCTTCCAGTCCTGTGACTCATTTAAAAAGACTGAACATCACTTTGACGTACACAAACAGAACTAGAAAGCAGCTCAAACCAATTAAATAAAGCTTGTTTTGCAGGTTTATTAATCACTTATTCTGTTCCAATCCCAAATTTATTATTAATATCATTAAAATAGAAATGCTGTTTTCTTTACTGATGTTTTTCTAAAGCTCATTCTGGGGTCTAAATGCCTGTATATACTGCCTGGATATAGGATACTGTTCAAAGCCTCCAAGATAAACATTAAACCTCCTCACAACTCTGTGTGTGTGTGTGTGTGGAGGGGGAGGTGTTAGAGAAGTGATGATTTTGAACTCCATTTTAGGATTGGGAAAAATGAGGTGGAAACATGAAAGAGCTTACAAAGGGCCACACAGAAAATCATTATCAGAGCCAAGGCTAAACCTCTGACTTCCCTGATCCCCATCTCACCTCCTGACTGCCTGGAGCAAAACTTGCAGATGTCCCCTTTCTACGCCCTTGCATCTTGAGCAAGTCCTGCCTCATTTGTACCCTGTCCAAAAGGGGGAGTTTGTTCTTCTCCAGGGAAAATGATGCATTATGGTAGAAATGGGGAAATTTCTGCATAATGGCAGAACTTGGATGTTGCTGTACAGAAAATGTGACCATTGGCACAGGAAGGCAGGAGGCAATTTTACTGAGCACTGCTAAGTCAAAACAGTTGGTGATACCCCCACATTGACTTAGGTGTGTGACTAATTTGGGATTGTAGAGGAGCTACTGGTGTCACAAGAAAAGCGAAGATACTTGTAAAACACTGTAAATTCCAGGGCCTGGGATCAAGGAGCTGAAGAAAGATATTTTGGTAGAGGCATAAATTAGAGTCAGGCAGTGGGACTCCCCATGACATTTGCACAGGAGGCCCACCCAAATATTCTTATGCCTGTATTGATAATGTAGGGCCAGTTGAGTAGCTGGAACTGCTCCTGAGAGACCTGGAACCTGCATTTCTGTGTGAACATGCAAAGCTGTGTGTATACATCTGACTGGAGTGATTTATTTACAAAAGAGAAAAGCACAAAGTAATGGCAATGTCATCTGCTCACTAAATGGCCCAGCTCTAAAGGGGAGAAGCCACTTGAGGGGTAGTGGCAGAGTTCACCATTTGTGCCTTTCCCCACTGACATTAATTGATACAAGCTGAACTGGTGGATTTTACATCAAAGACATATTTCGACAAGAAGCTGGACTCAGGGCATCTGCTCACTCTTCCTAGACTGTCAAATAACGCCCTGATTGTAATTTTTGGTCACAGTTGATATGCCTTAGGACAGAAGTTTCATCATAAAGCTTTCATTAGTCATTCCTTGAGTCATGCTGTTTCATGAGCTCTTACCCCTACCAAGATAAAATCTAGCTATCACTAACAATTCTCAGAGACCTACCAGTCAGTGATTCTGTGATGCAACCTGTAGCAGCCAGGCAGAATTTACTCCTCCATATTTCATCTCCTGCCAGCCCTCAGCAAGGCAAAGTAAAACCAGCTGCTCTGAGCCCACATGATTGCAGTGAGATTCCAAGGGAGAGATGCTGAACCTCATTTAAAACCAAGGGAGAACCAAGAGAAGAAATAAAAATCCTAAGCCTGTACCCTTGAAGCAGAATGGTTTTTTTTCCTCAATACACATCTATTCAAACTAAATGCTTCTCATGCCTGCTGGGCAGTAAATTCTTGCCATGTAGCTGCATATACTGTGCTTGGCCATATGGTCAGCAATGCACCATGACGAGAGACATATCATAAAAATAGTACTGGTAGAAATATTTCCAAAGACCACTTGTGGGCCAAAAATACCTTCTAGAAGAAACAGACCGTGAAAGTACATATTGAGGTTGCTATCTGGTACAACAGGCAAATGCTCCTGCTGTGCAAATCAAAAGGTGGATTTTTTTTCTTTGAAAACATTAGGTAAATATTCCTAGAAAGACAGATCTTAAACGCATGGCAGAGACTACAGCATGCATCCACTGATCAGTGGTTAAAGATTGCCCAGAAAAGTCCAGGGGATGTGGGAAGAGAGCAAGGCTGCAGCTGTGGTCATACCTAAGGACTAGGATTCATTCCTTCAAAGGGTGGAAATCCCACCCTAGCACACATTCTCCTAGATCATATGGGAGATCTTTAGCTGAGTCACCAGAGAAGAGCAATACAGAAATTTCCAAAGCTGGAAGGAGCAAAGTTTTACAGACATCCTATTATGTGCAACTTACATAATTTGAGTACTTAGCTGCTTAGATAATATAGTGATAGAACGTTATAGAATTAAAAAAGAAAAAGCTTCTCACAGATAATAATATAGCAAGAATGGAATTAAAGTGCTCAAAAAATCAGTAAAATAAGTCCCATTTCCCTTCTGGCTTTATTGGACATTTCCAAGAGAGACTTAATGCAACAAAGGTGATGCCTCAACTCCTATAGCCATGACATAATTTACACAGAACTGTGACTTCTCAAAGCATTATTTTGCTTTTGGAAACAGAAGCTTCTGGTGACTTAGACACAAAAGCAAAGATAAAGGTTCAAACAGTAGTCTTAAGAGGACTGGTTTTTTTCCTGTTGGACTGCAAAACTTGCACTAACTTCAGTGTGGATTCCTCCTCTCATCTCTATGAACATCTAATGCCTTGCAAAAGATGAGCAACTCTTATCTCCATGTGCATAAAGATAAACACAAAAGTCTTGCACAAGTGGCTGCAGCAAAGGACTGTAACTAATGTGGAAGAGTAACCATGCAAGCATGTTATACCTAGAATTATTTCTTCTTTGATCACAAACTTTGGGGTTTATCTATGTTACATAAAATACCAAGGACTTAGATCCTCCACTAGCTTAAGTCGTAGCTCTGTATCAAAGCATATGGAATTATGTTGATCTGTATAAGATGATCACATATTTGTAAAGCACATTTTGGCCTAGATGCTGATAGAGTAGAGTAAGGGAGTAGAAGGAAATAAACCCTTTTAGAAGATAATAATCACATACTTCAGTAAGGTGAGCAAGAAAGAAGTATGTCCTACCCAGTGAGAAATGCACCCTTTTTTCATATGTGCAGGCCATGCTATCTCTAATGAAATAAAAACACCTTGTGCTGCAGAAACAGGATGGACAGACATGTGAACAACACAAGGGGGCTTACTGCAGAAGTGTTTCCTCTGCACTGCTTCTGGTACCTTCCTCTGCTTGCTTTTCCAAAGTAGCATCTCTGGTGGTTCAGCTTCTGTGGAGGTTATTCAAGGGCTCTTTTTCAAGTACCAGTACACTTGCAGGGATAAGGTTTCTCTGAAAGGCAGGCTATGCAAACAAACACACAATAAATTTATGCTGTTCCACATTTTTTTCCGCTCCAAAGATTGTTCTTCCATCACCTGACACTTGGGTGCAAAATGCATCAACAGGCTAGAAGCTGGTATGTAAACTTCACATGCCAAACATAGGGAATGCTAAGGACATCCATAGCTGAAGAGTTTCCATGACAGGAGAAGCCCCTATCCATGTGAGGGTGGAAAACTTGGTTTACCAACAGTCGGGCCATTTGCTTTGGAATAATCTGATCACTGTTGGCATTAGACCAATTAATAGTTTATATGGTGCAACTGTGCTTGTGGAAGCACAGGCTTCCAGCTTCCATGACTAAACACAGGACTGAAAAGGGCAAGGAATGATAACAAAGGAATTCTAGTTATCCACTACCAGAAAGCAAACCTGACTTCCAACCAAACACCTCCCATTAAAAAATGGTTTCCCACAAATTCCCCATTTCCTTTGTGGAATCTCATATCTAAGGTTAGCCAGGGATTAGATGTAAGATGCCAAACCATTTTGCTTATTGACAATAAAAGTCTGCCAGTTCTTTGCAGCAATAGTTAAAAAAAAAAAAAAAAAAAAAGTGCACATGTGGTACTGCTCTTCCATCATTTTGAAGCTGTTCTTCAGGATATTGTATTACTTTTTGTCTCTATTTATTTCCAAGTGCTATTGCTTGGCAGGCAAAACTTTTGGACTGTGTTATGCACCAATCCTTCCAGCATCTAGGTTTTCACAGCGTTATTAATACTCAAGAACACGGGAACAGATCTAAAACAAATATCCCACTGTACTCTTCACTGGATCCTATGCATCAACTACTGCACTAGGATAAAGAAACGCTTGGTATTCCACAACTGGATGGAGAACAGAGAAGGGAGAGCTCGCAGTGAAATGCCGGGAGCTCGCTCGCTGTAAACAAACAGAATGGGAGATAAATCAAAGCTGTTCTTTGATCCCAGCAGTCTGAGACCTGTTCTGTTTGACTCCACACCGACAGCCAGCAGCCCCTTTGCTCCTGCATTCTCCAGGCAGAAGGCATTGTTGAGCCTCCCCATCCCACAGAGCTGCTGGGTTGGTGCAGCATTAATCAGGCTGGGATGAATCTGGGCAGCCCAAAGAGGGGCAGGGCCCTTGCTCTGTCCCCAGCAGCACAGGAAGCCTCTCTCATGGAGGAGCAGCCAGCTCTGCTGCTCAGGGCTTCCTGTGACCCAGGTGCCTCAACTCCAACACTCATCATGTTTCCCCCTCTGCCATTCCCAGAGGACTTCAAGGTGTTCCCTCAGATGCTATAATTTAGCCCTTCCAGGCATCAGTCCTGTTCACTCATGTGAGGACAACAGAGTATTTCAAGCTGAAACAGCCAAAGAATATATTCAAGAATCTATGATAAAAGCAACAATTTTATGCACCGTGGAGCATCCATCAAGGAAATGCACAGAGCTAGTGCCACAAAATAATTACATGTGCGGAGTCCATTGTAAACACAGCTTTTATGTGCATCAGCACAGCTGGGGACAGTGTTTAAAAATATAATTATGTAATGCATTTTATGCAGTCCGTGAGCCATTCAAGTGATACCATCGCTTCAGCAAAATTGCATGCAGCAGGTCTGTATCTATTGGCCTGAGCAAAGAAACATTTTTCAGGAGCATTATTTTTTTTTCCTGCCACAAAATAGATTTGTCTCCGATGCCTACGGGGGATTTGTGTCTCTGTCATTGGCCACTTTCTCTCCTACTTTCACCAATGAAGGAGAAAGAAATGGGGAGTTATTTTTGGCCTTGCAGCAGACTCCAGCATCTAAATCAGTTAGTTCTGAAACCACTTGGGGTGGTGCCGGTTCTGTTTTAATTGCTTTGGAAGGGAGGAATTTGTGATGTCTGACTTAGAGAAAGGAAACAAAGCGGCTGTTGTGGGGTGGAAGGGCAAGGCAAGGTTAAGGCTCTGTGTAAGGGAGCAGGGTCCAGCCTTCAGCACTAGCTGTGCAGCAAGGGGTGAGCTGTGGCTAGGGCAGCACAGAGGAGGCTATTACCGAGCCACACAGAGGCTTCAGTTAGCAGGAGATCTCTATTAAAATGCAGAGAAAGCAAGCTTACAGCTACACTAACTGCTGACACCCTCATACACCTTCCCCACTGCCAGCCCCCCACTTATTTTATCCTTGCAAAGCTTATAGTGTATCAGCTGCAAAAAAATGTAGAGGAAGCTTTGCTTTCCTTCTCGTTCAATCTGCAATTGCGGCTCAGTTGAGGTGATGCAACAGGAAAATTTTTGATACAGTGCTTCACCGTGCTGCTCAATGATAGGAGCTGCAGCATCCACAGATGTTTATCTGAGACAAAAATTGAGGTTTGTAGATACTACTTAATGGTCATATTAGGGCCCCAAGGCTTTCACTACTTTGCAGACAGTAGATAATATGTCTCGGCTAAATCGTACATGGAAAATAACGTTTGAGCTGTCAAAGTCTCTCTAGGAGACCCAGAAAAAAATTTTTTTTTTTCATTTAAAGAGACCATTAAAGAAATCTGTGCCTAGTTTCCTAACAGAAAATCCACAGGTGGGAGTAGCGAGATGGCTTCTTCAGCCAGCCAGGAGCTGCCTGGCACAGAAACAGGACTTGATGCGAATTTCTAAATATAGGATCTGATATCAGAAAAGAGATTTCCTTTTTTTCTGTTAGATGTTGGGTCATGTGTAGCATACAGAAAAAGAGAGTGGGGACCAAAATCCTGGTGTCTGCACTCCTGATTGCATGCTGGCATCATTGAGAAAGAGAGACATAGCTCCTTGCATTCTCCCTTCCTTCCTATGAATATTGTATTTCTCTTTGCTTCGTGGCACGGCATTGATCGGAAGATGGAAGATATCACAGCCAGGAGAGTCCACCCCTGGCTGCAGCCTGGCCCAGCAGAGCCAAGTGGGAGTGCTGCTCTTGGATCACACCAGGGTGATCTGCAGTGCTCCACAGAATAACTGTGTTTGTCTGAAAGGCAGGCACAGGCACCATCCAGCTACACTTTCAAACAGTGCAGCAAATACAGCACTGCTTGAAAAATCTCAGAATTGCCATATGTTTGATTCCAGAGCTCCTAAGGTATTTAGATGTTTCCTTCCCCACAGAAATCTCTGTAAAATACATTTTGTGGATGAAGCTCTTTGTGTTCTCTGTGGTAGATTGTGCAGATATAGACTGATACAGTGCACATCACCTCATTTCAGAGAAAGCTAGGGCAGCTAGCAAAGCCTTGCCTCCCTACACAGCCTACTGGCACGTGTTGGTGACCATATTTCATGTCACATTACACAAGGAAGATAAGGTTTCCCGTGGCCAATTTAAGTAAGCAAATATTCACACACATATATATATTACATAGATACTAAGCAGAATCTTTATACATTATTAGGGAAATACTGGTTTGGGGGAGGTCTAAGCAATTAGATGGTTTCTGGAATTAAACTTGAGGAAAAGCAAACTTTTGCATTTCTAACATCATTCAACGTGATTTTTAAAGTTGAACATACAGGATTTTTTTTCTGAGGAACTTTATCAATACAATTACTGCTTTGCAGCACAAAGATGTACAGTATAGTTAGTCAAAATGAAACAATTACCTCCTATCATGCACACAAACAGAAGGTATAAATAAACAGTACTTTAAAATTAATTTTCTGAGCAGAATTGGTCAGCGGCCAACTAAAAAGTCCTTCAGTCTGTAGCATCAGTATCAAATGTAGGAATTTTATGGTAGGGATTCTTTTAAGATGCAACATTTTATATTCTCATGGAAATTTGTAATTGTCCACTTGAATGTGCTTGATAATTTAGAGCAAGGCATATTTAACACAACACCTGCAGACAGTGAGCTGCATTTTCAAAACCACACTGTTGAGCAAACATGGTCATAAGGTTATATGTCTGTGGCTTCTTTATGCATGAGATAATTTCTTTGTAAGTCTAGTTCAGAATATATGATACCAACAGGTGAAGACCAAACTCTTCTTTATATGTCTTGTCTAATCCAACTGGTGTGGTAGGAGTATAAAATGAGTTGAAAAGTTTACAGTTTTGGACCCTAAAATGCTGTATTTGCTACTTCCCAAAGGAAACATGTTAAGTAGAGTACTGTCAGCAGATGAGACATGGGGAACAGGCAGGAATGAACAGGCAATGCAACTTCCTCAGGATCACATAACAGCTTTGTAGAGGAATTCACAGCAGAGCCCCTGACTTGTGTTCCACAGACTGCTAACCACTCTCAGGCCCTAGCTGCTTGCAGAGTGCCTTTCTGTAGAACATCACAACACTGCTCTGCAACAGAAGCAGCAGAGACCACGCTCACTGAACATTTGTTAAACAGATCTGCTTTAAGGTTCTTAACAAAAAAGTTACTTGAAAGGGTATTCTCTATCCAAGTGCATTCAACAGAGCTTTATGGCTTAAAAGCTAAAAGCAAATTTGATTACAATAACCACTTTCAAATGGAATGTGTTGTATATGATCACAGGGAACCTTCAAAACATAAAATTAAATAATTTATGTCAGTGCCTTCTGGGTGAAGCCTAGCTGTGAATTCAGAGGTAGAGATATGCAGGCAGAATGTTGTGTCCTAGAAAGAAGAACAAATGCTACCTTTCTGAGAGAACAGAGAATCCCAATACAGACATGAGTGCAGGAAAAAAACTGTTAAAAGCAAGGAGAATCCCTCAGACTGCATGTGCAGACACTTCTGAATATCCATAAAGAAGTTAGTGCTAACTATATTTATTAGCTAGCAGAATTACCTAGGTGTAACTAAAACTCTGATTCCTCGAGGCCAGTCACTCATTCTTAAAAAATGGTACCTGTGTGAAACTGTGTTACCTCTTCCAAAAGAGACAACTGCCTTGGCACAGCAGAGCAAGTACTACTGCAGGGTAAATGGTGGCATTTGGTCACAGGTCTGAAGGAGTGTTGTAAGGAGAACCCATCAACCCCTTGCCCTTAAATTCCTTCAGAGCTCTTCCTTTAATCCCTCATACTAATGTTATTTATGCAGTGTTTATTAAAAGTGGTTTCTAATTTCAGATGCCTCACTAAAACCACCCAACTGCTGGAGGTTTGCACGTCTCCATCTGGGATAATGGAAGCAATGGGCAGTACCTGGTCTCATCTCCTTCTCTATAACTGCAGTAACACATTCCCACTCTTTCAAACACCACTACTCAGCACAAATGTCTACTCAAGCTCTATTTCCTTAAAAAGGTGGGAGTTGGGGAGGCATTGGCTGATTGGAGACTTGCAGGCAAAATATGTTTTCTAAGTAAGAAGATCCCAGCAGATGGATTTCATGAAGGAAAAAAGATGGAGCAAAATGCCATAGCCAGTACAAATCGTTAGAGTGAAGAAGAAATGTGAACCTGAAACCCAGCTTGTTAACTCTATCTTGGCAGTCTGCAGTTACAGGTAATAATTGTCTTCACAGTCCAAATTCTCATGCACTTCCCAGCCCATGGAATGGAAAGTTGAGAACATGATCATCCTGACTGGCAGACACAGCAGGTGGATGGCAGCTTTGAGCTGCTTGGAAACTACAAGAGAGACTCAGCCTGTAGAACAAGTAGGTGCTGGTCAGCCTCTTCCATGGTGACCCTCCAAACACCTCTTAATGAGGATGTTTCCTTTTACTCACTGTGCACAACAACAGAAGTGGGGGTATGGCCTCATCAGCAACCAGGACAACAAAACAACTTTTAAGTTGTTACTGTTTTAAGGACAAGGAGAAGGTGATAACCAATGTCTACCTGCAGCACCATGTAAGAGCACTGTGAGTCTTTCTTCCCCCCTTGGAAAAAGTAGGTAGATGTGGAGAAAGGTTCACAGTTCTTACCTTCCATTCTACCCTGAATTTCCTAGAATTCATGGCTGCTGGCTAAAGCCAGTTATGAGTATTCACTTACCTGGCACATGCAGGTGAGAAATTGGTCTGTTATAAAGTGAGAGAGGTAAAGGCAAGAATGGACCATTACAAGCACCCTTTCTAATCTCTAATGTATTTAATTTCAATTCAGTAACCCCATAAAGAACCATATAACCATCTATTTAAGTAAATATCTGGCTAAAACATGTCTTCTGAAAATATATTCATTCTTGTCTTAAGAAGAGTATATGAAAAATCACTGCTTAGGAGGTTTTTTTTTGTAATAAAAATCATTTCAAAATTAAGCCAAATTTCTAATTTGAGCTTACTTACCCTCAGGTTCCAGATATCTGAGATATACTTCACCAGTCTCCACACATTCTCTTGAGCCATTCAATCATTTTTTGGTAGTACCATCTTACCATGAGGGTACTTTATACTGAGCAAGTCAGCTTTTCATCTTCTTCCTGATACAGCTAAACCACCTCTACATTGGGGCTCTCCTACTAAAGATTCCAGGCTCAAATCTATTTGTGGCTTTCTGTGAAATCTTTAATCAATACCTAGGCAACTAAAATAGCTGTCACAAAATAAAGGATATTGAGACAGAAAAAGAGCATATGAAGAGAAGGAGTGTGCACTTTAAACAGCAAGTCTACAGCATTACAAAGTACAATGTTCAGATCTAGACTTCATCTGTTTGACTCTTGTTTTGTTAAGTTCCAACCTTACCTTTAAATCTCCTAGACATACAGGAACAAAAAAATAGGGAAATCATTGCATTTTCCTGTCTGAGGACAAATTTTAGACCCCCTGCACTGTAGAGAGCACTGCTTAGGCACTGTGCAGGGAGGTGTTGAGCCAGAGGTGGGATTAAGGAGGTGTGCAGAGTGTACCAGGACACTGCCTGGAGCTCTGCCCCCACTGCCAAGGGCTGGCCAGGACTGCTGCCCCTGCCCTGCTGTAGGTCACTGCTTGCACCCAAACAGGGACTGATATTTGGGCTGCAGGCCGTGGCTATTCAAGGACTGAGTTCATATTTGCTAAGCTGTTAATTACAGTCTAGGACTTAGTTTCTAATACCAGTGACACAGCAGGAAGCTCCCAAAGTCCTGCTTCACCACTCTCCACCAGTACCAAGGGGACTCCATACTACTGTTTCTTTCACATCATTATGCTTTTTAAAATGATCAGATCACAGTTTCAAGAAGGAGCCATCCTTGGAATGGCATATATTTAAAAGAAAGGCAAATTCCAATTACTACAGTCTGTAAAAGCCAGAGATCAGATTCAATTACACTGCACTTTGCAATTTACAATCTGTTGGTGTTCATTTCAGCAGAGGCTTGTTAAATGCTCTCTTGCTGCAGACCTCCAAAATGTGCTTGCCAACTGAAAGAGCAGCAGTTCTTAGTCCAGAGCCTAACCATGGCTTAAGCCATCAAAATCCAGTTCAGACTCCAAACTCTGCTCAGAAATCCCATTTAGGCAAGGATGGCACATAGCCATGTGCTATGGCTTCATTGGGTTTCAGCCCAATGAAGGAACCTGGTGGGCTACTGAGCAATGCTGGTGTGAGCCCACATTTAAAATGTGAAGTCACCAGAATACACAAATATGCAACATGTCAGATTCTGATGGGCTCACTGACCTATTATGATATGTCCTTGGATTTTCCTTTTCTGAGAATGAGGCTCTCTGGCTTGACAGTTTGGTTGCTGTTGCTGTGGCACATGAGTCCCCAGAGATAACAGGCACGTGGTGAAGGTTCTTGTCCTGATGTTTCCTGGTGCACATTCAGCACATCTGCAACCCAAGGCAGGTGGCAAAGTCCAAGGGAAGAGCCACAAAGGCAGTGGATTCCTGGGCAGGTGATCTTTGCAAGCCTCTTCTCATAAGTACAGTGCCAAAGGTCCCTTAGGTAGGCTACTATAAAAACTGAGCAGCAGTGGTAAAGTCAATAGAATTGTATCAGTCCATACCAGATCCAAATGTGGCACTTTCTAGGAAACTATTTATCAGTGGTATATTGATTAATTGAAGACATAGGTTTCC
The DNA here is from genome assembly GCA_013396995.1 of Dicaeum eximium. Taxonomy (NCBI): domain Eukaryota; kingdom Metazoa; phylum Chordata; class Aves; order Passeriformes; family Dicaeidae; genus Dicaeum; species Dicaeum eximium. Next base: position 353,918 of record VWZP01010148.1, read on the forward strand.
AAAGAATCCCTGGCTCAGGAAAAATGCAAAGTGTCTTTTGATGTATTACAACAAAGCAGATTCAATATATACCATTAAAGCTGATAGCAAAAATATTTGCAAAAATAGAAAATTATTACATTTCTAAACTCATGCCAGGGCTAACTCAGTCTCTCCTTCCCCCATTTCTGCACAGCTACTGGTATGGACCCTGTCAAATACCTGAAAACATGAGAGTAAAGCAGAGGAGGAGAACAACAACAGAAACAACAGCAAGCTCTTAGTATTTAAAGATGAGACGTATTTTCCAACAAGAAATATGCTAGAAACACTGAACTGATCCATTAACAAGGCAAATCAAAATTTAAGATTTGTTTAGAAGACTAGATACCAACAAAAGTCACTGCAATTAAATCTTGCCTATTACCAATGGCTTAGTGTAAAATTAGCATATTCCTGAAGGGGCCATTGACCTGAGGTTGTGGTTATTTACTTGCAGTGTAGCAGTGCAGTGCACCATGAAAGCTCAAAGGGGGCAGCTGCCTTTGCAGACCATGAGATGTGTTAATTTTTTGTATTCAATTTGCATTTACTTTAAATATTGTGACCTCTCTGCTCCCCTTTCTGCATTTCATTTTTTAAAGTTTGCCTTAGTAATCGTTGGTAATTTTTCATTTTTGTATTGATTTTGGGTGTGGTGGAAGCCAAACACTTATCTGCTATTGTTCCACTAGTACTGAACTACATTACCAGTGACATGGGCTACAGGGGGTTTGTGTAATCAGGATAAATCAGAGTGATTTCAGAGAAATGCACAGAGTCAAGCTCAGATTGCACAAATTGCTCCAAAGTCAGAGGAGGAACCAGGTCATATAGCAGACAGCAATCTAAAACCTAGATTTGAACAGGTGTCAGTTGACCCTCCTGCCATGGAGAAGGATCAGAAAAAGCACCAGGGGAGGATGAACAGGAACGTCTCCTGAAGGAGCTGCAGGCATGAGAGCCTGGTTTTCTCAGAAGTCTCAGGACTGCAGAAGCCTGCAGGGTTGCTGGCTCTTACTGTGCCAGTCCTTGGGGGAGCACAGCCAGGGTTACCCTTGGGCAGCATCCAGCAAGAGGTTTTGTCCCCAAGCAGTGGGGCCAAGGAGGTTCCAAGGAGGAGGTAAAGTTGACTTTGGGAGCCCTGAGAAAAAGATCAAGGCAGTTTTTGAGGTGAAATGAGGGGAAAGCTAGGAGACAGGCAAACTTGGAAATGCAGCAGCTGCAATATTCATCAAAATTTAAGTCGCATATGGATTAAAAATGAAGATGTAACTTCTGAGCTGTGAGTTTCACTAGGAAAAGGAGACAGGCAATTCAGTACAAAGGGAGTTTCAAAGCTCTGTGTTTTAGCTAAAGAAACTAAGTGTTAACAGGAGACACTGACACGAAGTTGGCTTTTATAAGGAAGAACTTTCCCTTCCTCCTCCCAGCCCGGCAGCGCGCCAGGCTGAAAGGCGATGACCAAAGGTCAGGCGGCGCTCCTGGAGCTCAGCAGTTATCAGGATCTGCGCTGGAAACAAATGCTCTCACACGGCACTTGGGCACGTTCAGAAGGGCTGCTGAAAGCTACATTTCAATTAATGCAGAGGTAATACACTTTGGGCTCTGGGCAGCATCAGCATGGAGATATTCCGAGTGGCAGTGAGTCAATACTCTATTACTAGCAGCTCTGCAGGCAAAGTGCCCACTGGGAATTGGGAGGCAGCTGTAGCCTCCCCTGCCAGGAGGGGTGGGGAAGCATCCACTTTTGCTGTTTGCCCTGTGCTAGGTTTTTTGGCTAAGCTGAATTCTTTGGTTTCTGGGATTATCAGCTCAGCACCACTGTTAGAGCCCTACATTCAATGTAACAACATTTCAAAACCTACCTCAGAACAAGACCAAGCTGCTGCAGATAGAAAAGCTGATACCATGAATTTTGACAGCCAGCTTTTGTCTGCACTACTCAAGTAGGTCTTAGAGCCCTGCCTGCCTACATTCCCCCAGAAGTTTTATATATATAGATATATATCTCACTTACAAGGGATCACACAACTGGGGTCACAGAGATAATTATTTAGGGAAGGAACCACGCAGCATTTCACATTTCCTGCACAAAAGACCCATAGGTTTCTCTCCGTTTGAGTCTTTGCTATAAGCTGCATTCTACTTTTTGACCTTGAGCTGTTGGGCAGTATTTTCTGGACTAGACAATGAGGAAGAAAGTGGAACAGCATATGAGAATTGGTGTAGGGTTGTGTACTTTTGAGTAGGGTGGCCTTGGCTTGTTGATGGCAGAGAGGCCACACCTACCTGGAATTTTCTGTCCCTCAGAATGGATCCTGGTATGAACAAGTTACTGAAGGAGGAAATTTAGAAAAAATACTTATGGATCTGTCTGAAAAACATCATACTGGTTAACAAAAAGGCAAGGATTTGGATTTTTTTTCCCCAGGATACTGTGGCTGTCAACTCCATCCTGCAGTGTCTCATGCATACACCACAGTGCCTGGTGGAAAACTAAGAACTTAAGAAGGGAAATGCAAAATCATTCATCTAATATGGGTGGGCTAAAATAGAGCTAAAGAGGAAATAAAAGATAATATATCCACAAACACTGATTAAGTTGTGGGCGTTAATGAAGAACAAAACTTTCCTTCATCGAGCTAAAACAGTAGTTGGGACTGAACATTACCCAATATGCATAAAACAGAGAAATAAAGCTGTATTTTTTTAAATGAATGAAATTCTCTTGGGACATGGTTGGCACAAAGTCTAAGCACAAATGAAGAACCACTTCAATGCATAGAATAGGATTTAAAGCCATAGATTTCTCTTTTCACCAGGGCTCATTTCATCCTCCAGCAGGCAGAGAAAGGAACAACAGAGGAAACCAATCCAACAGCTTCAGAGAAAAAAAAAAAAAAAGAAACAACTAACTGATAAGTTGGAAAATAGCAGCTCAGCATGCCTTGTGGGTTTTCCTCCCCCTTTTAAATTATTGCAGCATTTATTCCTCCGCACTCTATTCAAGTTCCTTGTATATTCATCACTTCAGAAAGGAATTTGAGTGGAATGGTACTGCATAGCCAAGTAAATGATTTGGATTTACTTATGGCTTTCTCAAAAAATGCAGATTTATCTTTGTATCAGCAGATTTTGGAGATGTGCCAACTAAGAAGGTAAAGCACAAGGAAAGCAGTAATTCCATTTTTTTCTGCTTAGCAATTACCCCAATTAAAGTCAGGAGAAATTTTTTCCAAGTCTTTGTCATATTGTTGAAACATGTTGAAACACAAAACTGCTTGTTGTTCAGCAAATAATCTTTATGTCATGCAGTGTTTAAAACCATCTAGTGACAGATCTCTGCATAGGACACCTCCACTTTAGTACAGAGCTTCCTGACTACACTGTGGCTTAGCAAAGATGTGAAACTCACTGCACATGGAGTCCACATCAGCAAAAACCATCCAAAGAATTTTACATGTTTCAAAAAACCCCAAAACACTACATTTCTATGTACCTGTATATTCCTTGCCAAAGCAGTGCCACTGTGGAAAAATTGAGATAAAGAGGGCAAAGTTTCCTTTCTTGCTCTGTATCAGGGCAAAGAGAAACTGGCTTTCACTTGCTGCTTTTCTCCTGGGGCTGCTGTTCCAGCTGACCTTTGAGCAGGGCACAGAACATGGTGTAGAAAGCAGCACTGTAGTCCAGCTCCTTTGAATCACTCATTTTCCATGTGAAGTTTAACCTCATTATCACCTCTGTCACACTCAAAAATGGACCCTTGACATCCACAGACTATGATTTAATCTATGCCCCACCTCCCACAGAGCACTTAGTACTGAAACAAGGATGACTGAGTTTCTTTAAAAGTTTGTCACATTTCATTTTGCAGATCAAAAAATGAAGACATCATGTGTATCAAATCCACCCACTTCAGTTACTTTGCATGTAAGCTTGATTTCATTAATTGTTCTGTTCACTGTATTCATTTTGAGCACAAAGATGAAAACCCCAGCCAGAGTCAGGTCCTGCTGAAAGCTCTGACTCATTCTCATATTTCTCTTTGCTCCAGCGCCTCTTTCTTCCTAACCTTTATATTCTTTCACTGTAAAAAAGACTCAAAAAACCCCAAAAAAACTCTTCCCCCATTTACTGATGCTATCAAGAGTAAATGGGTTTTGTTCACAGTCTTAATATAGCACCATCACCATTCTCCTCCAGGTTTTCAATGAAGCTGCCTACTTCATCTCATCAGTAGTCACCAAAATCAGTTGAAACATTTCTATGGATTCCAATGGGCACTGAAATAGGCCATTACCAAACCTAACTTGTGCAGTTTTACTAAAATAGTTTTTCAGAAAGTATTTTAATACTTGAGTCCATTACATAAGTTACAGAGCAATAGGCCCATGGCTGTCAAAGTGAAAATAAAAGGAAACCCTCATTGAAATCGTGCTTGCAACACACACAAGAGCTCTGCTTCTTCCAATCTGCAACTAGGATGGGAAAAGATTTCTTGGGTTCAACAAATCACTGAACATCACTAAAAACCTTCAAGCATTTCAGTTAACCTGGTGGGCAATCAGAAGGCAAAGGAGAAGACAGCCCTCTTACCAGCCTTGTCTCTGTGGCATTTGCTGTCAGAATTTAATCTTTGCTAACCTCTGGCAGATGCACCAACACTCTTCCCCCGAGGTATGAGGTGGCTCACCTTTGTTCTTCACACTTTAATCTGTGCTAAGGACAACTGCAGCACTTCAGCTACAACAGATGAGAAGTACTAGGCTGTCATGATGAAGCTTGTGACAGGCAAAAGTTCATCAAAAAGGGGGCTTAATTATCTCTTTTTCCTTTATTAACACCTATTGGATCTCATCCTGTAATCTCAGGCAACACTTCTCACTCATGGTGTGCCTGTGAATGAGAACACATTCAGTGTCTGGCACAGCCCTTCTTGCAAGGGTTCTTCTGGTGGTGCTCTTTCCTCTCCCAGTTTTGAAAATCTAATTGTGATCTGCAACATGGAAAACACCTCAGCAGAGGATCAGCATTTCAAGGTGGCTTGCCTTTTTTAAAAATGCTGTTTCCTCACCACATCATACAAATACTTTTGTTCCTATTTTGTTATCCTATTGTAACTTTGGATGTCTTAGGTGGTGGGATTGCTTCACACAGCAGTGGGTGCAGAGCAAGATGACTACATCTACTGTAACTACACTAAACAGAGAGAAGCTGAGAAGTTTTCCTCAAGGAAGGGATTATTCAGCTTAGTCATAGGCTCATTTATATCAGATTCTCTCATCACAGGGTCATGACCCAGCTGAGGTGACTTAATGTTCTATGGATTTCAGAACAAAAGTCCAAAAAAAAGGAAAAAAAATACCCCATCAGTCTTCAGCCAGGTCAAAGACTTTTCCTCCTTCCTGGCAAGAAAACCAGCATCAAGAGCATTATGTAACTCCCACCCCTTGTGGGCCCCAGGAGCCACAGCTTCTAAAGCATCATGCTCTGCACTTTACATTTTCACACTACTCCCTAATGTCTCTCCCCAAAACTGGTACCTACAAGCCCAACCCAAAGCTTTCAGGCCCTTTTACAAGGGTCTCACTTCCTTAAAGGCCTCACTATCAGACCTCAGTTTTAATTCCTGCACATGTCCTGTATCTCCTTGCCAGACTATTTCCCTTCTCATGAGAGTTTGTGTCTGCTCCCTTCACCTGGGGTGAATAAAGCAGAATTAAGGTCGAACTCCTGCTCCTCCAAGGGGTCCAGCTCCCCATAGGACAGGATAATCTCCACAAGGGGTGGCTTGGCCCATTGGCAGCCAGGTGCTCATTCCACCCTTCTGAGCTTGTGGGACACTGGCTGTAGCTCAGCAGGACAGACAGACACGTCTGTGTAACTTTAAAGATGAGAGCAGCGGCATTGCCCTCTCGCCTGCCTGGGTGCTCAACTGCACCAGAGCTGATGTGACCTGGCTTTGGCTCTGGATTTAAATGCTGAAGGTTGAGTTTTTTCTTGCTGCTTTAAAGGAACAGAGCAAGCCTCCTTTTTCAGATACTGAACTCCAGCTGGTTTAGCTAATGTCAGGGGAAATCATGAGTCCTTTGGAAATCTCTGAAATTTGGGCACATAATTTGTAAAGGAAGATTGTACAAACAATGCAGCCAAATAAGTAAATCTTGGCTATGGAGCAGCCATTTACTGAGGAAACAGCATACAGAGAAGAGGAATGAGCTGGGAAATACTGTTTTGTAAAATTATTTGTCCAATTTCCATGTAAGCTATCAGCAAATCTTGGAAATCACCTTGGAGATTTCCAGCTGCTGGAACACTGCTGCCAGCTCTCTATTTCCATGCCACAGAGATAAAAAATATCTACCAAACAGTCCTCCCTTGCTTCCATGCTGCTCTTACACAGCTTTTCCACTATTTTCTACATGGTGACATTTTTAAACAATAAAAACTTCCACCTGGCATAGGACACTCTTGCTCTCCCTCTCCCCATTTCTGAAGCACAGTAGGATCAGTGATTCACCATGGCTAACAAAGAATGAAGGGGCTGCAGACTGGCTCTAGGAAAAAAAAATCAGATGTACAAGTGCCCTGTTGTGAGAAATGAAGCAAACTCTGCCAGCCCTGCACTGCCACTGCAGCACAGAGTTCTTGGTGCAGACAGTCATGAAGGCTTGGGAAGAGACCCTAGGAAGCTGCATTTCTACCAATCCTCCTGAGATTTACTGGAGCAGGATCATAAAGTTATGTTGCTATTTATTTCCACATTAACTCCACTGAGTAAGAGTGGGCCAGGAACAAACACTAAAACAAGAACAAACCTGGCCTTTAATCCAAACCCTGAGACTTGACACAAGCATAAAAATATAATATAGTAAATATATATTTTTTAAAGGTTCCATTTCCTTCAAATACACTTATCTCTAGGGTTGCAGCTGCCAGCCAGAATCTCTCTATCTCCAGAGATAAATAGTGAGATTATGAGATCATATCCTCTGAAATTAATTCCCTGGTATTCAGTTTCTCCAGCTTCGATCCATGAATTCTGCACAAAATGTTTCAGGGAACACAGTGCATCTCAGCTAAAGATTACTTGTTAATAAACAAGATTATTTTATGAACACAGAAATTAGAGAAGGTCAATAAACAAACCCTATTTTAATAACATCTTTTGCATTGTTTCCCCAAGAGAACCAGAGCAGAAAGTGAACTGATGTTTCTATGAAAACTCCAGCTCCACATACTCTGCTGCTGTTAATCAGTCCTTTTAATTGCTCTGGAGCAGGACTCTGCATGAGCTGAGGGTGAGGATTCTCCTGGATTGGGGGTCAAAGACAACTATGCTAAAATGAGCAATAGTAATATGATATAAAGCAGAAATAAGGTGCAGGAGAACATGGACCTCTCCAAGAAATGCAGAATGCATCTTAGGCAGATGGGTTATGTGCTTTTAGAAGTACGTTGAAATTAAATCATCCACCAGTAAGTGGGTGAATGGTCATTTTTTTGGCTGAGCAATAAGCAGGAGAGCTTAACAGTCTGCTAAAACATTTTATCCTCTGCATGGCCATTTTCAGCCTATCTATGGCCAGCCTTTTGAGCTATCACTGTATTAAAAATGTTCTTCCCTGAAGGTACTTCCACACTGCAGCAGATGTCACTGACTTGGCACTATTTGAAGGGTCTATTAAAAGTAATGTAATTAATTACTTGGGCTGTCATCACAGCACTGCTTTTGAGATATTTTAAATGGTTTATTATTGATGGCCTTATGCTGAAATGTGCTGAGCACCTTCACACTCACTCCTGGACACTGAGACAAGGGCCAGGGCAGGCTCCCCAGGCTCTGAGCATCCTGTCTCCTCCTGAGGCTGCTGCTCCACGTGGCACTCAGCACTCCCAGGAGACCTGACACAGCAGCAGGCACTGGGGCCAGCCCTGGGTGCTTGGAATACTGAATCCTGTGTCAGTTGATGATTTGGGAAAGTGATATTCCCTTCAGCTGGGTAGGACCCACACCAGAGTGGAGGAGCATGACAAGAAGGAGCAGCAGGGCTGAACTGCTCCACACTGACCATAAGCCCAGTCCCCTTGCCTTGCTCAAGGGACATAACCTGTGATGGTAATGAGGATGAAAGAGAGAAAATGAACCTTGGAAAAAGGAAATATGCTTTCTCTGAGTGTTTTAGTGTTAGTCTTTTTGTCTTCCAAGACTCAAACAATTAATTAAATACATAAGAAATTGGCAATATACTAATTCAATTTTCATCAAGTCCAGCCTGTTTTGCCCATGATGGTAACTGAAAGTGATCTCCCTGTCCTCATTGCAACACATAAGCTTTCTCATTCCTGATCTTCCTATTCTCTCTCCCCTTCCTGCTGAGGAGGAGAGTGAGTGAGCAACTGGTGGGAGTTTGGCTGCCAGCCATGGCCATCCCACCACACTTGGATACCAAACATCTCACATGGACAGATAGTGAATCATGTGCAGGGAGCTGGGAACTGCAGCACCTATGGGAACCTCAGTGAAAGGAATGGCTCCTGGTGTCTCCTGATCACCAGACTCAGACAGAGCTATGCTGTCCACCACCTCTGCTAAACTCTCTGGCTGCATCTAATTCCTTCATGAGGAAGTGTCTCTTGGGTTCTGCTAAATTTCTGCCAACACATTTGACTTCCACCTTGGGACAGAAAATGCAGTATAGCAAAGCATCCCTGAAAAATCCCTGAGCTCTGCTCTGTGGCAGTTATGGCAGCATCTATTGCCAATAAAACGAAAAGGAACAAATTCTGAGAGGCAAAAAAAATATCTATAGGCATACAGAGGATAAAATAAGTAAGAGTAATCTGCTGCCTAGGTCTCTAAAGCACAAATCTTTGGTTCATTTCAGTTGCTGATATTACTGTTGCTTGTTTCATTTTAGACATACCACCAGGAACCAAAAAAGAAGCATCACATTTAGGGTTAGGTTATAGAAGATAATTTACATAGTTTCCTCTCAAAATCGATTCAAAATGTCTCAGATATGAGCCAGGTCATGCAAGCTAAGATATCCCTAAACACTGTAAACAGAGTACAAATAAATATGAATCTGAAATATGAAAAGAGGGGGATGTCTCCAGGCATCTTTCTCAGCATCCTCCCCTGGTGATATGGAAGAGTCATCAGCACACTAATGCACACAGTCATGTTCAATTTTAACAGGAACTTTTCTCAAGTGCTACCAAGGGCCAAGAAATATTACCTAGGAAGTAATATAAGAGTGGTTAAAGTAGAAAGAAAGTAGAACACAAGCAGATTTAGGACCTCACCTGAAGTCTATTGAATAGAAAGGGTAGAAAACCCTCGACTCAGTGATGCCTTATCTCTTTCTTGAGAGAGAAGCATTCAAACTAGCATTTTCTCTGTAGGAAACAAAGCTACAGCTACATCTCCAAGCCCAGAGACAAATCTGAAAAGCAACAATAATGAAGATGAGCTCGAAGTGAAAGCAGGGAGCTCGCTAGGTATGACTGTGCCATGCAGCTTGGCAGCTATGCCAGATAATAGATTTTGGGCTGCAAACATATATACAGGGTGTGGTGCTGTGCCAAGTGATCCAGGCTGGCTCTAAAAGAGACAGTTGTGTAACCAAAACCTCTGTGGCTGTCTTTGCTTGGCACCCCATTTGATCTCAGAGGAGTTCAGTCTTTTACCTCAGTAGCAGGTGGCACCAGTGCAACTCCTGGTCTGGCCAAACACAGACTGATTCATTTCCAGCTACAGTGCATGTCCTCCATTGAAAGAGGTTTTCCCATGAAAGAAAGGAAGGCTGTGAGAAAAAACCCCAACACCCAGGAATCACCTATACAGACCTTCATGGCCAGTTGCACTTACTTGACAAGATGAAGTGTTCCTTGTGGCTGCTACAGGATCTGCTTGATGCTGTCTGCTGGCCACAGTGGTGTTCCCAATGAGGCAAACCCTCTCCTTTGGAATAGCAAACAGCTGTACCTGGTCCCAAAGTAGACACAGTGGATGAACAGGCTGTGTTTTCCTGTGTTTTCCTCTAAATTTACATGGGAAGTTTACCATTTGAGTATCATCCTGTTCTGCACTGATTTCTCATTTTTCCCGCACTTTCTGCAAATTGAAATAAATGGATTAACTAGAATTCAGTTGACCTTCTGTTGTTTAAAACTGAGTCTTACTTGTTATGCTCATACAAGGTGGCACAGAACTAAGCAGACATCCAACCTAGACAGGCAGGCTTTTATGTTATGTAAAGCATAAGCAGATTTCAAAGCAAAGCTACTATTAACCTCTGCCTAATTTTTTCTAAAAGGATTTTTTTAAAGAATTTGAAAGCAGGGCAAAGTGAAAACTGCATTTCAGAATAAGGCTTGTTAAGCAAATGCCAGTGAGATAATACATGACTCAAGCATACTGCAATGCTTCCCTTCATCTATCTTCCCATTTACAGAATCAAAATCACAGAATGGGTAAGCTTGGAAGGGAGCACAGTGGCTCAAGCTCCCTGCTCAAGCACAGTCATCCTAGAGCACACTGAACTCTTGAATATCTCCAATGAATGAGACTCCAAAACCTGCGCAGTCTATTCCTGTGCTCAGTCACCTACACAGTGAAGAAGTTCTTCCTCATGTTCAGGTGAAATGTTGTGTTCCAGATTCTGCCCATTGCCTCCTGTCCTGTTGCTCAGATGGAGCAGAGCCTCCATCCCCTTGGCACCCCCCTTCAGATGCTGACAGACATTGATGAAGTTCCCTCTGAGTCGTCTCTTCTCAAGACTGACCAGGCCCAGCTCCCTCAGCCTTTCCTGATAAGAGAGATGCTCCAGTCCCTTACTCATCTTTGTTACCCTCCACTGGGCCCACTCAGGAGCTCCAGGTCTCTCTTGTCCTGAGGAGCCCAGAACTGGACACAGCACTCCAGATGTGCCTCACCAGGGCTGAGTAGAGGGGCAGGATCACCTCCCTCGACCTGCTGGCAGTGCTGTTCCTAAAGCACCCCAGGACAGCACTGCCTCCTTGCCCACAGGACACACTGCTGGCTCATGGATTCCTTGTTCTCCACCAGGACCCCCAGGTCCTTCCCCATAGAACTGCTTTCCAGCACCTGAGCCTGTGCTGGTCCATGGAGTTATTCTTCCCCAGGTACAGGACCCTGCACTTCGCTTTGAATCTCAGACAGTTCCCCTGTGCCCATCTCTCCAGCCTGTCCAGGTCCCTCTGAAGGGCTGCACAGCTCTCTGGGGAATTGGCCACTCGGTCTCAGGGTGACTCTCTGACCATCAGGTGGCCCCTCTTGCTGTGTGTGCTGCACACCTTGATCCTCAGCACATCTACGTGTTCATGTAATGCTAACAGTCCCAACTACTCTGAGAGAGCAGAGGGTGCTGCTCCAGGGAAGATTAGCTCATGGTGTAGGTCTTATGAATTTACTACTTCATTTAGGAAACATCAGTTGAATATAAAGAAGCAATTGTATTGCTACTTCCTTCTCTCATAATCATGTGCTAGAAGCTTCTTATTAAGGATATTCAAGTGACCTGAGTGACAAATTACTGCCTCAATACTTTTCCTTATGGGCACTGCCACAATTGTGCCATCACAAATCCAGCCAGGGGCAGACCAGAAAATGAAGTAGGACACACAGTTTACTTCTTAGCAGTTTAGTGCCCAAATGCCCACTAGGAGGAACCAGGTAATCATTCCTGCTTTTCCTTTTTCATCACAAACCACTTTGAGGAAGGCTGACTGTGGATCTCAGACACTGAAAACCAGATCTGTCAGGTAATGTAGCACTTCTCCCTTTTTACTGGATTATTCCCTCCTGGCTACTGTATTCTAAGCAAATAGAATGAAGCCAATTCTCTTGGTCCTCAATAGTTGGGTGCTCTAATCTTCTTTCCCCTGTGTTTGGATCAATCCTGTCTTTTTTGAAACCTCTTTGAATCTTTCCACAAATGTCTGTATCAGTAATAGCTGATCAAGACTCAAAAGTCCCACCATGTGGGGAAGTCCAATGATGATGAAGTTTTAAGACCCTGCACTACAAATTTTAACTTTTCTGACACTCCTCTGGTTCAGATGCAGCTGGAGCAGGCACACTCAAACAGCCATCCATTAAAGCCTAACCAAGGCTAAAATAGACAGGCTGTGCAACTTCAATTTATTATGAATAAATTATGGATATTTATTTCTCTGTGTTGAATTAACTCCTGCAATCTAACTCCTCCACCCAGCTATGCAGGGTGCTGATTTCACATCTGCATAAGATACTGACCAACCTCAGGCCACACAAACGTCAAGACAGACTTTCCATCCTCTCTGGAAGATGTGAAAACATTCAACTTTGCTTTATAATTAAAAATACAAAAAATGACAAAATAAACTACTGAAATTGCTTGTCAAAGTGCTTTGTACCAACTTAGGTTGTATGCAACATCTAAAATTATAATTGGAACAAGATGCTTTTGGCTTGCCAAATTTAAAAAAGGTTCAAAAACTTTCCTTGAAATTTTAAATGGAATGTGTATGTGAAATGCAATTTCCAACACCAAACCTATTTGCTTGAGAATTTTCAGGTGTTCTGCTTTAGTAATTTTGCTCCTGTTTCCTGAACAGGATTGTTTTCACTGTTTTCTGTTAATAAACAGCACATAATTAAACATAAACAAGGTACCACTGCAGCATGACTCGATGGAAAAGGAGTTACCTCAGTGGTACCACGCAACATATGCAGGGCTCTGAATTAGATAAGAATAACGTGGTTTAGCTTTCCCCTGCAGAGTTTCAGTGATTCTGGTCTCCCCTAAAAAGACATGAACAGAACTAGAGCAAGTATTCCTACTAAAACTCACATTGACAAAGCAGAAAAGACTTAGTAAAACTGCACAGGTCTGTTCTACACCCTTTGCTGCTACTTCAGGCATAAGTATTGAAATTTGGACTTTAACATGCTTTTAATACATGTTTATCTGTGCACCTGATTATATTTTAGAGGAACAATCATTAACTAAGTATCCACATTACAATCATCTCAATCATTGTGTGGTCAATTTTGAGTGCCTTTTCTTGTAATATAGCTTTTAAAAAGCAGTCTTTATAGCTAGGCATGGTGAAAACAGTTTCTAAAAGGGATTTTGCAGGAATATTTAGCTTTGAAAGCATAGATAGCCTGGAGAGATGTGTATTCTCCACTCAGTACCTAGTGGATATTTCCTGTATCAGAGCATCCTGGGCACAACTCTCAGAGAATCAGACAAACATTCACAAATTCCATGATCTCCTGCTGCACCCCAGCACGGCACAGAGGGGTTCTCTGAACATGGAGCTGCAGTAATGCAATGTTGGAGTTAATGTCACAAGCTGCAGACATCACCAAAGCAATATACTTTACCAACTCATTACCCTGTCTCCCCCTCCTGCTGCTTGTCCTACAAGACAGTTCTCTGCCCAAAATGGGACTTCACCAGGCAAGGACTTAATCTGAGTAATAGGGAAAGAACAGCACCAGAACAAGATGTAAGGGATCTTGGGAAGCTGCAGCTCACCTCTATGATTCCTTGCGCTCTCCATCCTTGAATAGCTCTGAACAAGCATGCAGTGAGCAGCCTTTGTCCTTTACAGATGGGACTGGTCTGGCCTCAGAAGCAACCCACTTTGTGAGTACCTCTGCTACGTGAGTCCTGATTTCAACCTATCCTTCACAAGCATATAGGCAAACAAATGAAGAAAAAAAAAAGACAAAAAATAAACCAGACTATCTAGTATTGTCCCAATTTAAAAAACATGAGTGACTGCAAGAGCTAGGTACTTCTACAGCCAGCCACATTCCTAGTATCCCTGAGCACAGTCTGTGTAATTTGTAGTATGTTTTATCTATCCTTCAGTAAGTCCATCTGTACGTATGCTATAGTTACCACAGGAGAGTTAAAAATACATCCTAGGTGTAGCAATACATAAGGCAGATCGTCCCCAGAACACTAGGAAATGAGTAATTCCCCACTCTCCTGAACAATTCTTCACAATGACAACTCCCTCCTGCCCACACACCTACACTCTCACAGCCTGGAGAAGCCGGGGGCGGGGGAAAGCTGAGCTCTGCAATGTTGTCTAGAAGCTCATCAGATCCGGGCTACTTCCAATTAAAGGAGGGAGCAAGTTCAAAGCCTCTGCTGATCTCTGCTCTGAACTGGCATTATGCTCAGAGACATCTGCTGAGACACAAGTCTGCTGAGCCAGAGAAGAATGTGTACGAGCATGTCCCCCACCAGGAAATTAAAACAGCATAGCAGGGAAACCCCAAACCTACTCACTCAGGTGGCTTACAGTACTGGAACACCAACCTGAATTAACTGGAACACTGACTTGAATTAACAGGAGGAAATGACAGCCAAATCCAAGTGACCTACAGTGGCTTCTGAGCACTGCAGAAGATGCTGAGGGGAGCGAAGACCAAAGCGAGGAGATGCGCAGAGGGAAGGTAATCCTGGCACTGTTGACATCATCCTGCTGTGTGGATCTGAAAGGTTCCAAGCTGCAGGCTACTTTGCAGCATTGGCTTTTTCCCCATCCCTAAATGCATGCACTTTAAAAGTCTCTGGTTTTCAAATCCTAGATATTGTACTGGGAAATAAAGAAACAGCCTTCCAGAACAGTAAGGTATTTCAGGAATTATCAGAAAGACATGCTTGATGATAAGCTGTATAATTTGTCACATCATTTCCCTTCTACCAACTGTTAGAGGACTCTGAATTGAGATAAAAATTGCCAAATTGCTGCCATTAGCTTGGGCCTGGATTTTCTGCAGCATCCATCAAATCTTCAGAGTCAGTTCACTGACTAGAAATGGAGCTACAAACACACACTTTGTATTTGCCATGACAATTACAGTGACAACAGTTGTGGCAGCTCCCATCTCTAAGCTTTATCTGGTCCTTGACTATCATTAAAGAAGGGAAGACGAGTGGGGAGAAAGCAGACACTTGCATGCTTGTGATCCAAAACAACTTTAAGCAGAGGTAGGCTCCTACTGCCCTCTGCTGTAACACCCTTTTAGAACGCCTAAGGAGGAAGCACGAAGCACGACTGCCTGACATGCAGCACTGGGTGTTACATCCAGAGTGCATTAAAACTGTGGAGAGTGGAACAAGGCACTTAAAAACAAAAGGCTTTGGTTTCTTGCTGCTGCTTTTAATTCTTGAAGTGGATATATACTTCCCAGATGTTGGCCCAGGCTCTACGAAATTACTGGTAAGTCTCCCAAGCAAAATATTCCATTGAAGCTGCCTGAAGCTTCTTTTGCACTGCACAATCACTGCAGCACCCTAAACACACCAAATTTTCCTAGCAGCAAAATGGGATACTGTGACTGAACAACCTGAGTGGTTTATTGATATTTTAAAACAGAAAACAAAGTCTAATTCATCATCTTAATGTAAGACAGCAATATCACTTAGGTAATGAATAATGAAGAAAGCTGGTCACTATGCAATACTGACATGTATTTGCAAGCTGATCTGTATTTACAGAATTCCTTTCAGCTGTTTCTCCAGGCTTATACAATATACAGGCTTATACAATAAAACTTGAACAGTTCATTTTTGTCTGTGTTCTTTCCCTTTAC
Organism: Dicaeum eximium; assembly: GCA_013396995.1. Classification (NCBI taxonomy): domain Eukaryota; kingdom Metazoa; phylum Chordata; class Aves; order Passeriformes; family Dicaeidae; genus Dicaeum; species Dicaeum eximium. Next base: position 369,567 of record VWZP01010148.1, read on the forward strand.
TACTCAAACACCAACAATACTAAATTTACTGAAGCTGGCTGGGATATGTCACATTTCTTCTCTTGCCTCTACTGTTCATGCAACCAAAATAATTTCCTATAGAAAACACTATATATTTAAGGGCAGTAATTTAGTTTGACCCCACAGCCCTTCCCCCTCCCAAAATAAAACAGACATCACAATGTCTGTAACATGACAATTGTAGCTTGGCAACCTGCACATGTGAAAGATTGCATATGTAACACATATTGTCACATAAAGAGAGGCTACACCTCAATACAAGCAGAGGCTGAGATTTTCAATGCCATTTGGGTGTACACATACTTCCTGTTAGGAGGAATAGGAACTGGACATTCAAATCACTCTAGTGGACTTGAAAGCCTCCTCTGTGAACAGTTGGTGACACCAACATTTACTCCTCTTGTAATTTCCTTCCCAAAGCCTTTTCAGTAACTCTGCAAGCAGCTGCAGTTAAGGGAGAAGAGAATCCTAAGTCAAGGCTCCAACACATGGACACTGCATGGACAAGGTACTGATCCACAGATAAATCCACACCTGCACATATCTACACCCTCATACAAGGCTAACAAGATTCATTGCCTTTCTAATACCCTCTCTGAACTTTGGATCAAGTTTCCTGTATGAGCTGCTATCCCTTCAAAGAGAGGAGGACATAATTACAGTTCTCAAATGGCCTTAGGCATTCAATTTTTTTTTTTTTTAAGGTCTGCATTCAACTTACATGAAAAGAACAACAGTAACCTAATGAGGCATTTGAGTTATGGGAAATCCTGGGGAAAAAACTGCAGAACAGAGCCTGCAGGCAACTGCACAAATGCTAGTGAGATTTGTGATTCTGTGAGGTTTTCAGAACAACATCAAATGACTGGAGTAAATACGTTCAAGGAATGGGCAGGATCTTTTTAAAGATCTGATTCTGCTCTTAAACTGTATTTGTCTGTAATATAGATATACACAGGTGGATGCCTGTTACATACCCTACTGTTAACCCTTTAGAGTAGAGCCTTTTCAGTAGAGCCTTCTTCAAGGCTCTTTTTCACCTTCCTAGCAAGCAGTTACACTTCAACAATTTTTCTAGGTGAGATTAAAAAAGCGTTTTTCCCACATTAAAAAAAATATCCTGCAAATAAGAACAGGCTCTGGAAATTGAACTAGAGATTTGGAATAGAGTTTTTCTGGAGTATAGGATGTGGCTTTGGGGAAAGCCACATGAAGATCAATACACAAGTAGTCCTAATGGCTGAAAGGGAACTACCTCTGTGTTTAATTAAGTACACACATAGGTTCTCCACTAAATCAGTGTTTAAAAGACCTAAGGACTGCTAATCCATATAAAAGCTTCCTTCTAGGGTATATATACTTGAAGAATGTGATTGAATAAATTGATCTGAAAGGCTAGAGTACAACTACTGTTCTACACTACAATAGTGCAAAACTACCAAAAGATAAAGCAAAAACCAGCACAACCCCAACATAAGTAATCTCTATTGGCTTTAAAAGCAGTACTGAAATCACAGGTGGTAGTATGACAAGATATGTCAGGATGTTTCTGGTTTCACTTTCATCTCCAATTAATTCTCACATTTGCACAAAGCCTTCTCTTCTTGAACATTTATTTTACCCACTAGAAAAGAATACAGACTCAGCAAATCTTAAATTATATACTATTTCAAATCTTATATAATGTATTACTTATCTTGGCATACAAATTATTTCACAGAGGTTGGTTACCTAAGTGGAAGGCAAGGCCTGTCTGCTTGCCTGAGGAGAGGCAAGTTAATCTGATTGAGTAAACAAATCCATCTGGATTGATTAAATTGAATCTGATTGATTAAACAAATCTGAACAACTACTGGATAGGTACTACTGCCTGCAGACTCTGCAAAATCCAAGTCCATATGGCTACAACACTTCTTCACCAACAAAGTCCCAAAACCCTTGATGAGCAAGAGGCAGATGAAGCAGACCTGCCCTCTGCTGAAAACATCAGGAGAGGAGGCAGAATCACCTTATTGCATCATTTGCATAATAAAGCATCTCCCTGGGACAGGTCAGCAACATGAATGTAGTCAGGTTTATCTTGAGTTTTCTTTCCTCCTCCTTGGAGAACAGTCTCACAAGGGAGAAGCCAGTTGACTGCTTGAGTGGGAATTCAATTTCTTCAGGCTGTATTGGGGTGAGGTTCCTATGGCATCATCTTCCTCTTCCTCATATACCCTTACACAGGTTCCAGCATCTTACACAGTCACTGGAGATGTGAGCAGTTTATCTCAAACACTTTCCAGAGGGGTAAAGAGGCAGAGATTGCTCTTCCCCTGTCAGCAGAGGGTTACAGAAGGTGATATATGCAATCTCCAAGTGCAATTCTTACTTCCACTAGCTCAGTTCTATTGCATATCCCCTGTCCAAAGCCCTTCAAAGGACACCCTTTCCTTGCAGGAGGAAGCTGGCAGCTCTCCCTTCCTTAGTAACAGTCTGAGATAAACACCTGATAAACACTTGAGATAAACACATGAAACTTCAGGTGGCTTCCTGGTCACCTTTTTTTCCATAAATACAGGATTAGGCTTTGGAGCAACTTCCCTGGAATTCCAATTGTACAGTAATTAGATACTGAACAGGATGACTACAATGAGAGGAGCTATTGGAAGGGGCTTCACTGAGGTTTCAGCAGTCACATTATGCAGGTTCCTTCAGGATGCATTTTTTGGTCTAGCAGGACTCAGACATGTCTGTAGGACTGAACTAGAGAGGGCCTGAGACTGGGGCCAAGCACTACCACACAGCTGCTGTATTATTTAATTTTTAGCATAAACCTTGACACACTCTCACCCATGCCAAAAGGCCATTTACAAACAACACCCCCATGTACCATTTCCACACTGCAGAAGAAAGACATGGCAATGCATGAACTTACTAACTTACAACAAGAACTTATTGTAAGAGTGAGAGGGCAGAAGATTTCTGTTATGTGGACTTGGTACATCTCACTACCAGACATTCTTTGGTGAATACTTGATAAAATACCTAAGACAACAGGAATGGACTGAGGCGAGTGCTTGATCTGAAAACTCATTATGTACAGGTATGTATTACAGGAACCAACTAGCAAGGGCTGTTTATTATTTCATGGTTATGGAGAATCACAGAATCATTTACATTGGGAAAGACTTCAAGGATCATCAAACCAAACCCTTAAGTAGTGGTAGTTCTTCTCTGGGTGTGCCTTCTCATCAAAATCAGTGGGAAGTGTGTATGTGCAAGAGGACATTGGCCTTCTCACCAGGAAGGTTATGCCTACCTGTTCTGCATCACTGGAAACAGAAAGGAGATCATAGCAGAGGTAGCTGCAGCCCTTGGGTATGCAACAGTACCTGTGGCACAGAAGGAGCTCAGAAAGGAAGATGCTGTTGCCAAGGCAACAAGAGAGCAGAGGTTCTGGGCATCCTCTCCTGGACTCCCACAGAGAGGTTTTGTTCTGGCAGAGCCAGGAGGACAGGAGGCACTACCACTATGTGCCCTCCCACAGGGCAGAACTCTTCCTCTGGGACACAGGGCTCAGCTGGCACTGGCAGTGCAACATCTCATCAGCTGTAGCCAGACAGAGCCTGTTTCTGTTTAACAGAAGTTCCAGCTGCTTTCAGAAATCCCAATGATTAAGTACAAGCAAAAAGAAAGAAATCCAGATAGTCTCTCTCAGTTTAGTTCCAAATTAGCAACTGTAGCCCTTTAAATTGTTGCTTTTTTGCCATCATCCAGAGAAAAATCAGTTGCTTGTCATGCCTCAATTAAAACATGACCTGACAGTTTTTTTGTTGGGATCCAACAAAGACATTCAGCAGATATTAATCATTAAACAAGCTTCAAAATGACTTTCATGTTCAATAAAAGGCCGACTCCATGTAGGAGTAGATGAACCTTCATCCCAAATAGATGGCTTTTGTACAGTTTGAGACTAAACCTTTGCCTTCCAGGTTTTTTATTGGATACTACTTGCTAATGATCCATGTGGGATTCTGGCCCAAAAAGCTGACTCACTAAGGATGGCCTGCCTCACAGTACAGCCATCACAGCACCAAAAGCTTCATACTGGGAATGGCTGACATTGAAAAAGAGCCTTTTTCAATGCCTAGGGCACTTTGTGCAGGCAGCATTCATTTCTATTTAGCTACTTTTCCAAGGCTTTCCATGTCCTTTCAACACTCCACTTGCTGTGCAGTAAGAATCAAGAAGAGTTAACAAATTATCTTTACTGCCATTCCTTTTCATGGAAGTGAGACTAATTCATCATAACTGCAAAACTGCTGTGCCTGGGGCTTGTGAAATGAGCTGGACATGTATGTTCCATCTGTTTAAAGAGTAATTACAGGGATCAACATAAGCTTCTTGCTTTTTATGGAACAACATTTGCTCTTATTAGTGAAATAGCAGTTCAAGAAAGTCAATAACTACAGAAATACATTGGTTGTGGATACAGCTATATTCTGTACTCTGCGAGTTTTGTGAATTTGAAATCAATGAACATTTAATGTGCCTGGCAAATTACAAGTTTTTTCTCCAAAATACCTCCTATAACAACTGTTTGAAATAAAGCAGCACGTGATACAGGGCAATCGCCTTCTAATGCAAGACAGTCACTTGCTTTAAAAAGATATTAATACACTGGTGCTTCATCAACAAATAGTTAAACCTCTCTATCACACATGGGAGATTGACACAGGGGACATTGAGGAGCATGCCCGTATGGCCAAGAGACAACAACAGATGGTACATGACTGCAGTTCGTGCTCCAATCTGTGGCAGTTTGGAGTTCTTAAAAAAAAAAGACAGTCTCACATTACAAATAGAGTATGAAGTGTTGTAATAAAAGCATGAGGTGGCAGCATCTTCAGGAGTTCAACTCTTTGGGAGAGCAAGCCAAGGAGCTTTAGAAATATGCTGGGTCTGGGGTACATAGACTGAACTCCAGGTGTTCAGGCTTGTGGTTCAATCCTCCAATCTCCCTGCAGCATCTCCACAGTCCTTATGAACATCATGCCAGGAGGAAGAAAATTATTTCATATACAGATGACCTGCCACTAAAAACAGTCATGTTTTTTTTCTGTTTCTAGACATTCTTATACAAGTGACTATTGACACTAAATCTTGGGACATACTAATTGTAAGTATAAGAGGTCATCATTTTGCCAGATAAAGTTTTGCTTTGTGGAAAATGGTGAAAGAAGCACGATATAAATTCTAGCATTATCTTTGTTACAGATTACACAACTCAACTGAAAAATTCTTTTAGCTAGTGGAAGAAACATCTAGATCCTATTTTCCTAAATAACTGCAGTTCACATTTAAGTGAGTACAGGCCTATCTCTAACTTTGAATGAAAGGCCACTTTGTCTACTCTTTTGGCCAGCAGCATCACACATTTCAAAGATGTCTCTGTTTCTTGGGGTTGTCCACACTGAGTTGTACTGTTTATAAAACAGTATTACCAACTATCACCACCTCCAGCTGAATAGCCATAAAATAGGTAGCCTGGATACCAGGAAAACACTTGCTAAAGCAGCACAGAACATGTTATACTCACCAGAGTATGTTAACCTTTACTACAATTCAACTGCTCCTTTTAGCTTTGCTTTTAATGAGCTTGGGTGTCTAGGGGGGTTCAGGTTGGCCACCTAACCAAAGAAGTTGGGGGATACTTGAAAATGTATATATACACACACAAACAGCTACCTGTAAGAAAGGATAGCAGCAGAAGCCACAAAATAATAAACATGAAGAAGCAGCAACTAAAATAAAGGTGGATTTTCAGACTGAAAAAACTGGATACATAAGGACCATCATAACTGGATATGAAACTATACAACTAGCTTATTTCCCACCAGGCCTACAATGCTTAGTACTCCAGAATGGAAATACTAAAGCTAGATGAAGTCATGCATGGACCATTTTCTTTGGAAAAGAAAAAAAGGCAGTCACGCTGAAACAAGATAAACATCAACTGCAGCACAGCACTTCTGCTTTTCCTGTAGGAAAATGGATAAAACCAGTTGATTTCCAAGTATTATTTCAGAGAGAAATTCTGAGTGGTTTCCAGTAAAAGTTAGCAGTAGGCTCAGATGCCTGTTTCAAAGCAGCATGTGTGCCATTCCAGTGCTCTACCCCTGTTTCACTTGCTCTTGTTTCTCTTTTAAGTTATACACGGCAGTGTGTACTATCTCCTACATGGACAATTGTAGATGTACAATGACTTCTAATATCACAGGCTAATGTTATGTAAATTTAACAACACATGTTGGGTTTTTCAGAATTGGGACATGTGCAGAATAAATGCAGAACTGAGTTTTAAAGAATTACAGACACTTGGAATTGGTGGACAGGAATAGCAAGAAGCACTTATGAAGTTGCAGAAGTCCAACTCCTACCTCCTGGACAATGTGTTGACATGGGATCTTCCACAGGTACTAACAAATGGTTCCAATGGGAAGAGTGCAGACAGATGCCTTCATCCCCATTTTTTGTAGAAATTATCTCTCAAAGACACATGCAAGACCACTGCAGCATACCCAACCATCAGCCCAGCATTGCCTAGGTAATCCTCTGGGATGTGCTAGTAATAAAGCTGAGCAAGGATCATGATTTTTTTTTTCTTGTCTCACAATGTTTCTTCCTCTGTTGAACCGATTCTAAGAATTGCAGGCACCAGTTCCTCGTACAAAAGGACAAGGCTGATATCTAGCAGCAATCAGCATAGGGAGATAAACAGCCAACAATATAAGGCAATTTAAACATGGCACATGGACACCACAGCAGGCCAGAGCTACTGCCAATATGACAACACTGTTGTGAAGGAGGAACTGCAGTGTTTGAAGTGTTATTTGTGGGACAGCAAACACACAACAACAAAGCAACGTCTGATATAGGTGAAGACTATTTTTCTTTCTTTGAACAAGTTAAAATGAATGAATAAAAAAGACATCAGATAAAACAAACACTAAGGCAGAATCAAAGTTTTGGGTTTCTTCCAAGCAAAAAGCAAGAGCCCTTTATTAGGAAATAGTGGCCAATGTTGGCAGTACTGTGCACAAGACACTATTACTGTCTTTAAGTAGGAATCTAACCCTGGCTGCAGGCCTGACTCAAGAACTGTCACCTTCACTCTAATCCTCACTATCACTATTGTCATAAACTCCTTTCTTTTTTTTTTTTTTTCTTTTTTTTTTTCCTTTCCATCGTACTTATCTACCTTAACAGGTTGTGAGGCAGGTTTATTGCTTAGGTACTTGTGGATTATAGACTATGCAAACATAAAAGTGGGAGAGGAATGAATGAGGTTTGCACCATAGAGAAACATTTCTTCTCTTAAAGAATTCACATCATGAACTTCAGCCCTTCCAAAAAAGTCTTCTGCAGTTTGAAGATTAGAACACCAAAACTAGTGACTCAAGAGATTACCATAACAAACCAACATGTACAAACTGGCACACAAATGCAGTTTGAGTAACTGGGTACAAAAATTACCACATCCAAACCCCTTAAAATAGCTGACCACAAATGCCTGGAAATAATTAGTTATTGATCAGTTACATTAAAAAGCTGCACTTCCCCAATCTCAGCCCACTTGTACAGACCTGGGTGTACTGAACAAGCCCTGGTCATCCATAAATGAGGTTCAAATGCTTATTTGCTGTGCACTGATGCCACCGCCTGGCTGTTTTCATAACTCAAATTCCTGCACCTACTACTTTAAAAAGAAAAACCTAAGTAAAATTAAGGCAGCAAAAGCAGTTTCATCTAAGCAAAAAGTACTTAGCCCATTAAGATTTCTCTATTGTCACCTACAAACAGAATACACAACATTGTATGGTAATAAATTGATGCCTGACAAGTATGTGACAGTCAAGCTCTTGCATGATTACCAGAGGTGCCCAACAAGGTATGCTCAATGGCACCTTCACATGCTGGCCACAAGCTTCAGAGCTTCTTCATTTCCTCAGTTCACCACTACAGAGCCCTGAGGGCAAAAGCTATTTATTGTTCTCAACCACCACCTACTACTAGAGGAACTGAATATATTTTCTAGCAAAACAAGTACATGCTATACACTCAAGCAGATGCTTGAACCAATAGTTCAGCACAAGGCTGGAGGCATCCAATTATTCTGAGGCCAGCCTTTATTGCAGCCTCTTTTTTGGAGTTATCACGCCCTTCTAGTTTCACACAGGGCTCAGTTTCTACCCTAGAAAACCACAAGTCAACAAGTCAGGTAATTTGAGGTGGAAATAAAAATGTGAGTGATCACAACACCTGGGCTAAACCGAAACAGCTCAGCAAAGTCTAAATTGTATTCCATGAGAATAATCCTCATGTGGGTAAACACAAGGCTCTCAGGGAGCCAGTGTGGCCTAGAACTTCAGGGACAGAGAAACAGATAGGTATGAGTGGATTAATACAAACTTCCTTAGGGATTGAACATGGTCCTCTGAGGACTAACAGCCCAAACTTAAGAGCGTAGCTTAACATAAGGGGCAAATACACACCCCAGTGTTGAGGGAGGCTGAAGGACCACGCTGTATAGGTTGTGCTTCACACCACATGAGCTCAATGCTCACCCACCTGAGTGGAGAGAGTGTCTGATGGCCAGAAGCATGTGAAAGCTTCTTGAATGATCAGGCTGACCTCATCTTTTTTCCTGCAGGTGGCTCACAACTCACTACCAAAAAATGGGATGTGAGAGCTCTGGAGGGAAATCAAAGGCCTCCTAAAGATATGGGTGTTCCCACCACCTTCCCAGAGTCTCCTGCTTCTGAGCTTTAGTGAGTCTGGCACACAGGCTGTCCAAAAACTGCTGTCAGGCCTGCTCTAAGTTGTAGGCAGCTGTGACCAGGGCTGTCTACAAGCTCTTCCTTCTCTATTCCCATCTCACTTGTACCTTAGACCACATCTACAAACAGCACACCTTCCAGCATGGCCTCCCCTCAGCAACCTCTAATACTAGCTTGTCTACCTCCCACTGGACTGCTGCATGTTTGGAAAAACCATGTCAGCAAGCAGGACAACACATCCTTTCTCTCCTGCCACCCCAGGGGCACTTATCCCACAACCAATCCACGATTACAGCTGCCTACTGAAATAGCAGCTCTGTACCTGACATCCAAATCTCTAATCCTGAAGTGACCACACAGTGGTACAAGGCATCTCTTCTAGAACAAACTTCATGCTGTTGCTCCCAGGGCCTGATTAAGGAACAGCTGCCACTAAACCTTTCAAGCTTGTTGCAATGTGGAAGGGGAAAAAACATTCCTATGGTATCAGCAGGTAACTGCCTTTCATTCCAAGTAAACTGACACCTCACCCAGTATTTGTCCCTGCTACTGTTCACAGGACTGTGTGCAGTTGTCATCTGTATTGTCCCTGGAAGTTGAGGAAGGTTACACAGGCCCCTTATCCTTGTGTGCAGTCTGCATAATTCCTTGGACAGACCTCACACGGCAGGAAATAAGGCATTTTGAGGCAAAATTGTTTCATGGCAGATTTCTCCTACACCTCACAGCTCTATGGAATTGCTTTTAAAGACCTAAAGCAGCCCTCCTGTTCACATTAGCAACTCACACACTCAGGCCCCATGTACTAGTTCCATCTGAAGTCTCACATGCCTGTCCCCCTCCTCCACCCCAACAAGCTGGATAGGAAAACAGTAAATTCTCCTGGGTTCAATCTTGGTTGCACAGGAAGCTGAATGCTTCTGAAAAGATCTCTTCACTATCACTGTAGTAAAGACAAAAGCTCAAAATGTTTGTTGCCCTTGTCTTCAAGAAGGCCTCTTCATCCTTTTTGACTGTACCCCATACCCCAAACTGCTGATCTTCTGGTAGTCAGGGACTACTGATGTGCACAGCCTCTTCCTACTGCTGCTGGGTTATCCAGCCACCAAAAATTTCATCCCTCTTGTGACAGACTGAAAAATGAGTATTTCACTGCAGCCTAAGGTACCACCACACTGTAACACCTGGGAAGCCAGAGAGATTTTGCCACCATTGTGCTTTTCTCTTCTTTTCTGCCCCATCAGAGCAACAGAAAGCATGACAAAAAGAACAGAAAGGATATTGTGTGGATTGTGGGACAGCAGAGTAACAGACTTCAGTGGGATTCAGTAGTTTAGATCATTGACATCATGGGCATACACTAGGAACAAACTTCTGTTGCATACAACTAACCCAAAAGACCTGATTTGCCTACAACAGCAGCAGCTCTGCAATCCAAAGCAGTACATCAGGACAATCAGTCCTGGCTAAACATCAAGTGATTCCCTTAAATCAGGTCTAAACTGTGCAAATCTCTTTTCAGCAGTACATGCAATACCAAGCCCATAAGTAGAATGAAGAAGAGCCATGTAACTAAAAGAAACACAAATAATACAATATTTGGTTAGGTAAGGTGTCAAAATTTAATACCACCCTATTCCAATTGCATCTCCCAATTAAAATTCCACATAAAAGCCACAACCAATATATTTTCTTTTCTGTAGCTTTGACATACACCAGACCTAAACAGAATTCATACTTTTTCTTACATATTTTCTACCAGTTGTTCTCCAATCACTGGAAAACAATGCAGAAAATCTATAGTCTCCCCATACTTGGTTAGACTTGAAGATTCCAGAGCTGGTGGAAGAAATCCAAAAATCTTCACCTAAGACGAAGACTAATTTTTCCACACTTTTCATGGTAGCTCTGATTCTCAACACCCCTCACTACCCCCTTCAGAATCCTCAGATACTTTAAGTGATTTCAAAGTCTGCAAAACTTTTGGGAAATAAATTTGCACATCTAACTCAGGTAAGCCTCAATGCATCAAGGTCCGAGTTGTTATGAAACTATGGACCATGCACATATTTTAGCACTGATCAAGGAATAAGGTTTTCACATGAGGCAAGAGCAGCATAAATATGGAATAAATGTCAGTTCTGCAGCTGCAGTAACAGCTTTCCGTGCACTATCCTTCGACCACTAGATGGCATCTGCATGCCAGAACAATTTGAGCAAAAAAAATTACATTAACTGGATTGGGTCTTTTTTTAAGTAACTGTGCTAAATCATTGTAATAGTATTAGTATAAACAAGTCAGACCAAGTTAAAAAGAATGTCTTCTTACTCTAGGTGGTAAAGGCAAGGCAAGAGCCTCTAAGCCTACCATGTCAGTCATTTATTGTATCTTCAGGTAAGAGCCTTGAGTAGGAATGAATTAAATATTATATTTGTTCTCCAGTACTGCTTCAAGAAAAAGGCCTCAAGTCTTTTAGCTCATTCTCTTAACTCAGTCTCCTGGAAACCAGATGCAATTAAGGTACAGCTAAGATGCCTATTAAAATGTAATTCTCCTAAAATGTTCCCTCTCACAGCATTCCATTTAAGTGTTATGCATTCCATCTTTGTGGAAGTTGCAAATGGCCACCCAGGAACAGGAACCTGAAATATAAAAATGAAATATTCTGGGGTAGCTAATGGAAAACTACTGATTTATACACCTCCAGAAATTTGACACGACAGTGAGTGAGTTATGTGGGCAACCATGTAACCATGTAAAAATGCTGCTTGGATGTCAGAAGGAACAACATGAAGTACTTGTAACTATCTTCACATTATGTTTGTTGGGACTTCAAAACAACAGAGAAAAACTTACAATGGAATATATTCACTTGCCACAGTTGTCCTCAGCATTCATCAAAGCTGTGTGCTCCTCTGCTTCATGTTATTAGCTGTACCAGTTTTATCCTCAAGATACCATTTTTTTTTCTGGTTAAACCTTTTCAATAATTAATTGGATCCATCCATAGCATTCTCTTTTGCACCCCAAAGAGTCAAACCTTTAAAGCAACAGCAGGAGGGAAAACTCTCTACCAAGAAAAAAAAAATTAGTAGTGTGAATATAATTTACTATTTTTGAGTATGAACCATCTGTAAGAATAGACAAACTATAATCCTTCCTATTTGTTTTACCTCCTCCCTTTAACAGTAACTCGGGTGAAGTTAAAACACTAAAACTTAACATCTGGGCAATATCTAACCTATTTAAGGAAGATTTTTGTCAAGTGGTGCTCATTTCTACAGTTCAGCCTATGAGCTTTTTATCTTTCACATAAAACTACACCTTCACCTGAAGATATAAAATAGATTTTGTTGTTCTTTATCAGCAGCCGATATAGTTATCACTTGCTTTCTGATATGGCTGCTTCCAAGACTTTGTCTGCAGCAGCAGACTAAAAGGAAGCTTGGGCTACAGATTCTGCCAGCAAAGGCACTGGAATCCAGGAAAGGGGCTGTGCTAGGCCATGAGCAGTGCATATACTCTGCTTAAAACTCCACCTCTTCTGATTGTTTCCAGCAGCAATGAATTTTTCTTGGAAAAGATGATTGTAGTAATGTACTGGCAAGGGCTTGTGGCAAACACTTATTTTGAATTGCTCTTCAAGTCTCATTTCTTGGGACACAGATGCACAGATTAATGAGTTGAAACAGGATACTGGAAAAGAGAATGAAGTGTCCTTATAACCCATTAACACTATTATCTATTTTAACAAGGCACAATGAGATACAAAACAAGACAGCTTAGTTGTTTTCCCAACACCTCCAGTGCTGTGCAGGGAAGATGCTCAGGCACTACCAGTTCCATTAATCCATAGAAGATGGTAACTTGGCAAATCCAAACCAGGTACCTAAACCTGTATCTTATCTGCATAACTTCTTTACTGACCCAACACCAAGTTATAGCCACACGGTTTTTTCAGTGTTCAGCCCAACAGGGCCTGAGGTTCCTTCAGCTTTGGTCATCCAGTACATGCAGTGAGAACACTTGGTTATAAGCCCATGAGTTGCATGCAGACACCTGGTTAGATGCTGTCCCCAAAACCTTGATAAACCTTTGGAAAAAGACAAGCAAAATCCATGTATGATCCAGGAGAAAAAAGTATACAGCTGCACTGAGAGTGAACGTGAAAGCTTCTATTGCTAATTAGCAGAAGCAAAAAAAGTGACAGCAGAACAAAAACGTCCGTGGCTTTGCTTAAATGTCCCAACCCTGGTATTGATTCATTGAGTTCCTTTTTATTGACAAGAACGGCTATATGCATGAACTTTATTAAAAACTCTGACTTTTATCAAAAAACCCTTCCTGTCCTTTAACCCATGCGGACTCAGACATCTGATTGTGCTGTTGGAGTCTCTGCCCCAGCATAAGGAGACATTCTCTCATCCTTGCTTTTTTCACAGGTTCATTTGAAGTCAAATATTCACATTAATTCTCATGTACATTCCAAAGCAGATGGATACCAATCATGAACCATGCTGCAATTCGAATGAGTTCAAAAGCAATACAACATCAATAGTACCACTGTCTCTGCTCTTTGCTAAGCTGCAATATTACCTGGCAAGTTTGTATAAGGCATCTTCACCTCCAAGCAACCTGGCAGCAAGGACAGGCCCAGAAACACCAGCCATGGACACAAAAATTAATAGTCTGCCAGCAAGAAGTTCAATATCTAGTTAAAGACTAAGCTTTTACAGTTGTTATCTACATAAACCTCTACAAAGCAGAATCCCTTTTCTGTTAACCTCTGAGCTTTACATTAAAGGACAAGCATGGAACATTTGTGCCTGTCATCTACAAATTCTAAAGATTCCAGCTATTCAGAACAGTTACTCAGATCACCTTCAGTTCAACCATATTCAACAGCAATAGTGTCTTATATTTCTATTACTAGATAGCAAAAAAAAAAGTGTCTCCCAGCCCCAAACTAATCATACAGAGTTCCAGCAATTCAATCTGACAGCTTTCCCTTAGACTTATCAAAAGATAAGCCAGACAGGAACACTTCTTCATTTAAAGATACCTTTCCATTCCTCAATTCTGACTTTGGCAGAAACACAGCAAGGTAGATTCCTATAACGAAACAAGCTTACAACAGGGATGTAAGATTACTGACAATAAAAGCAACTTCCTTCTGCAAATCAGGTGAATTTCCATCAGTTTCCAAGGCAAGTAAGTGCACAGCAATGCACAGCACTGGGATGCTACAAGCTGTGTCACACCTACCTATTGGCCTCCCACTCAGAGAGTACAGTACAAACAGAGATTGTCTTCATAACAGGATCCTGAACCTTGGTGACACCTGGCAGCAGGACACTTGCAATTAATGACACTAAAATTGGAAGCAAAACAACCAACTCAGACTTCAGTGGCCACAAGTATTCCTGCGTGTCTATACGCAGCAAACCAAATGCAATCCACTGGTTTAAGACCCTCATAGCATTTTCAGTAAGTCTATTTCTACAGCAATTTTTGGAAATACATCAGATCATTACAAACAATGTACTAAACAGAAATAGTGTTCAAGGTATTAGAGCAGCACAACCACAACTACATGGAAACTTTTCCTTCCTTTAAGGCAGTGAACAATTATCCATGCACAGAAAACACTGAGCACTATAAAGCATACAAAAAAAGTGATGCAAAACAAGAATCTTGTATCAATCAACACAAAAGAGACCAAATCTGCATCCCTTGCAACATACTTTAAATTAGTATTTGGGAAAGTCAAAATGCCCATCAACCAGAAAGGAACACGACACGAGGTTGTGGGCCATGTGTACTCTACTATAAAGAAGGAATGAATATTACTGTCAGATAAAGGTGTCAGGGGGAGAACATGCAAAACCACATCTCAAATGGTGTAATGTTTTCCAAACCTCTCAACAGCCCATATGAGAATCCTCCTGTTTATTCCCAGCACACTACACGTGCTATTTAACATTACTTAAGGCTTGCACAGACAAGATGTTTATGTGGAAAAAAATATTATTAGCCATTAGACCACTAGCAATTTCCATGGAAGAAAGTTAATTTCATGTGCGTAGAATTAGACTTAGGTTATCTTTTCTACTTCTCCCAGGATGGACAATATTAAAAATAGAGATCCAAACAAACCCTGTAAATGTAAGCTGAAGTGGTGAGTTCTGTTATGTACCAGATTTGCTTTCAGTATGGAATATCAGTCAAATCTGTAGGGGTAAGATTACTACACCATGTGTGTTTTCCACCATATAGATGATGAGGGATGTTAGCAGACATCCCAACTCTCCAGAAATCAAAACAGCATTCAAATAATTTCCAAATGACTGCTGCTATATAAAAACATCAACTCTTCAGAATATCAGCACCCAATGTGGCTTACTAGTGCCATTAAATAAATTAAAAAATTCCTATTTCTTTAGGACACAGAAGAAGGCCCGAAGACTTTATTTTTCTTTTGACATAGCATCTGTAACACAAGCGAGCATGTTAGGTACTCACAAAACATACAGCTTTACACCTGGACATTTTATGATACAGAAGACATTGTTCCAGAAACTAAAGAAAAAAATAGAAAAGTGTTAATCCAGATGTTTGGTAACACAGAGGCTGGCACTTGATAAAACCCAGCATTTTCAAAACTTGCAAAAATAAATCTCAAGTAAGCAAAGACTAAGAGCAGGAAGTTACCATGTCAATGCTTACAGATTAGATTTTATTAATTAGCTTGCCACAAACTCTAGTTACTCTCACACAGCTCTCATCGCTGACTTTCAACAACCAGTGTCTTTGAACAATGTCAAAAAAATCTACTGGGACATTTTATTCTAAGCATTGAAACTAGTGTTTGTTTCAAAGTGGGGTAGAATAAACCATTGTTCAAAACCACAGACCAAGCCAATATAAATCAGTAACAGATAGATATATTCTAAGATTTTCTTTTTTTTTAAAAACAACCAACTCCACACATTTTGAGTAAGTCAGGTATGTTAAAATAACCAGTCAGACTTCATTCAAATGAATTAGACAACTTTTACTAAATGAAAAAAACCTACATTTAAAATATGCATTTAAAACAAAATGGAATTAGAAAAGAGACTTAAATCCATTTTAAAGAACTTGCTCACTGTGTCAGAAATCAATATATCTCTTGCATTATATAATGTGCCAGTTCATAAAACATAAGTTACTAGAATCCTCAATTCAACATTTTCAAAGACAATACTGAAGTCAAGAGTTTTACATCTATTGATGCATATTTAGAATGGTATAAATCTGCAGCCTTTCCCCAAAGAATCTAATTTGACAGTACTCAGTAAAAGCTTTTGTAGTTGTGTCCAATAAGTATTGCATCCTAAAGCATCACAAATCTGTGCCTTTCATTTATCCTACTATATATTTTGTATCTTCTCTATATCTTGCCATTTGCCAATGTTAACTCTTTTAATAAAGGAGAGAACTGAAAAGAAATACTGCGTAACTCTTGATCACATACAGAAATTATTGCTACTATAGTACACTACAAAGCAGAAGTCTATACAATAGTGTATGAAATTTGATCATGAAAATCCAAATAATAGAATCTTTAGTGATTTAAGCCTTACACTAAAGTTGGACATTCCTGTAGTATTTTCAGCTCACCATCCATCATCTAGCCTATTGTATGTTGAACATCCATTTAAACACACCCTCTTCTGAAAAAGAATGTCAGCTTTTAAAGGCTTAGCAAATAAGGATCTTCATGTTCTGTGGAACTACGTAAGATGAATTTTGATGCAGGTAGGATGTTACCTGGAAGCTAAGCATGCCAAAGGTGTTTCATGCTAATAAAACTAAAGCCAAGGTACCACTAAATCAAGTTACCAACTAATAGGCAATACCATTTTCGTCCTATCTAAGTTAAATGAAGTGCCATCGCACAGTGTAATATCAATAATTTAAAATAGTGTAGTGCACAAATTCATTGTGTGGCAGTTTAAGTTAAAAGGTCAGGACAGGTTTTTCTGTCTTGATGAATGCTGGCTGCCAAGCTGTCCAGTCTGGGCATTTGGGACTCAGTTTGCCTTTTAATCACTACTGTACTATAAACTTTGCATTATAATGGGCACACGGCATTATGATGAAAAAACAGGGGATTAGGGGGAGGATAAGAGATCAATGGCTGTTCTAGAAAGCCCCTTCCTCATATCAATTTCAAAGAGCCAGGAAATAAGACTAGATACCATATTTGCATCATTCTAGCTACAAAATAACCAAAGTAAAAGCAATTAAGCAACAATAAGACCACATTACACAAATGGAACATCATGCTCTCATCTGGTTTAACTATTACACCAAGTTTTAACTGGGATGTTGGTCAACTTTAAAAACCGTGGTAAATGTGAATATGTAGTTGAAATAGTTTTTTCCTAGGTTTTTTTTTCCTCTCTATGCTGGATATTAGAACTTGGAGCTATACTTGTTACAATACAGTGTCGCACATCTTTCTACTAGAAAAAATTAATAAAGATCCTTTACCCGTCTCTTTAAGTTAAACGTGTGACATCATAAAGGGTGTCAAATGGCTGGATGGTTTTACAGTGCACACTTATTATATATTGTAATATGGAGTTTTGTCCTTGACAGATCTGATGGTGTTTTCTACATTATTTCCTTTCTTCACCTCTTCTTCGGTGGATTAGCTGTGCGAGGTGGAGTGACTGGACGCCCAGAATTCAGTCCACCATACTGGTACTTGGCTTTCTTTTCAGATGGTTTCAATATCTTAGAGAAAATAAAGAAGTTCCTTTGAGTCAGCAACAACCAAGAACATTTCAAATTCTGTTAAGCCCACATGAAATCTTGTTCAGCAGGAACAAGATGCATGAGAGAATGGGGGGGGGCAGAAATCACACTGCAACCCTACAAATTTCTTATCTCTACATGCAACAGTAATAGCAACTCTAAATCCTTCTAGTTCCACCACTATGATGAGGTGGGAAGGGGAAAGAAAAGGGGCTGAAAACACATCCAGGAAGGAATAGGGACTAAAATCTGATCAAAGCAGCCATATTAAAAGGGTCCCTATAACCATTAGTTTGCATAATTGTGTACTCCAATCACTAGCTATGACCAAAAAAGAAAATCACCCAATTAAACTTTAAATTTTGAAATGAGCATTTGAATAGAATGAACAACTTAATATGCAATAGTTCAGAAAACATCAAATCCCAGTTTTCTGGAGAACAGTTAGTTTGCAGTTCCAGTTGTTCACAAATACCAGCCTCCTGTGCAGTCCTCTCTGTAGCCCAAGAATATTGCTGTACCCTAACCACCAGCACATCAACACCACCATACAGCCCACACACCTACAGTCACCTTAATGCACAAATATAGCATACCTGGAAGGAACACATCAGAGTTTCATCCACGCTCATCATGCCCCCTGCATTGTCGAACTCTCCACAATAATTTGGAGCTGAGAATAGGGTGACCAACTGCCGTTTAGCAAAGAACTCGTATCCATCTTCAACCACCTGGCAACACCAGAGAAATCAACACAGCTTACATGAGAAATTCTGAAGAAAACAAAACAATCTTGAGGCAAACTGGACTTTATATTAGAAAGATAAAGGAATTCATCAAAATGCTGTTTTTATGTTTTGACTTTCAGCTCACTCATTTTATCCTACCTGACACTGAATGCCAGGTCGGACAGCATACCCCATGTCTCACATTTCAAATGTTAAACACACATTAGCTTGACTGTTTAATATTTTCATAGTTGAAGTCCAATTATACACTGCCAGTGTAAGGATTCCCAGCATTTAATGCTTTATACACGGAATGTGGATGTCTGACCTAATTAGTTTGGAGCACACAAGGTCAGGATACCACCTTCATTGCAACTTGAAAAAATTAAGTTTTGCCTAAATTGGTGTTGATTGCACACATCTCAAGTGTAAGTGATTTTAGAGCATCAAAATTATAAAAAATTAGTGATTCTGCCAGATCTTGTCTAAGAGCATAATGCACCTTTAAAATTGTGCAAGTAGTATGATGCATCAACTACGGATGTTCCCTCTTCCCCAAAATAAAAGCTTCATGTTACAACATAGTACAACTAGTACACACAACTGCTTACTTTGGTGCAATCATCATGATCTTTTACAAGGTATCATCCTTCTTTTATAAAAAACTGAATCAACTATATGAATACAGGAATTTGGCAGGAATCTTGATCAGCAGTTGAGAAATCCAGTCAGCATGTTGAATCAATACTAAATCTTCTCTAATGTTTCAGCAGTAAAATTACAAAGAAAAATTTTTAAGTGTTCCAATGGTGCACCCAAGCCTAACAGTGACACAGAATAAAGAGCCTATTTTTGTTTCACAGCAGGAGAGAGCTTCTAAAATTGACTAAATAATGAAAATGTAATGTTATACAAGAAACTGAAACCTGATGTCCACCTAAATAGCACTCTTGCTTGAAGTAACCTAATAAAAAAGTGTGCTAAGGATTGGCAATGCAAAAACAGCCTGACAGAAATGTGCAGAAATAAAAACAATCTATGCCAAAGTACCCTGGATACTCAGCTGAGCCAAATACTGGCAACAGTGAAAGTTTTTATGTACAGACTCATTTGTAGAGATAGTCAAAATGCAATTAATATTTCCATGAAGTGAAGCAGAGGTAGTTTAAGCCAGAACTACCAGGGAATTGCCTACAGCTGAAACTGAAGAACTCAAACTTCAGTGTAAATCTCAAATTCAAGTCACTTTGCCCCTTTAAACCTGGAGACTTTACCTCTGATGTTCACATACATCAGTCTAACATTTAACAGACAGTACAAAAGGAAGACATCAATGGAGAAATCCAGTGTAAGTATTCTACTTCACTGACATTTGACACACAATTCAACATGACTCAACAGAATGACACAGCCTTTATAGGCCCTTTATTAGAAAGATTTTTTCTCTAGAAATAACACAGTGCAAATTAAGTTCCAAATTGACACCACTGATAAGGAGCAGGAGAATTTTAAGAAGCAACAGCAGCAAAATTCTTACCTGATGAGCTCGACAGATCAAATCCAGATCATGACGATTCAGAAATTTACTGACCACATCAGCACCAAAAGTGAAAGAGACCCCACGATCATTTTCACCCCAACCTTGCACATCTTTGTCTGGGTCAGACCACAGCAGGTCACAGAGCAAACCTTTGAAAGATAATACAATGAAAATGCCAGTCTTAAGAGGTATTTTATGATGCAAAACAGTTCTATTGTAATTACCAGAGCAATTCTCCTAAAGAAAATAAGCCTTAACAACAAATCCAACAATACTTAAACTGCAACTCAGACAAAGAGTACAGTCTGTAAATTTGGAGATTGTTTTCCATCCTCACCACTGAAAATGCCTTGAGATTAAAAAGTCAGAGCCAATAATCCTCTAAAATAATCTTTTATTGTAATATTCAGTGTGTTTACAGGGAGCATTTAAGGAGTTTAAAAATATTAAAGTGCATGTGTATTAAAAGGTAACCATCGACTTCACAGCTCACTAAGAAAGCTTAGTTTTGAAGCTGCAGTAAATTTACAAGTCCTATGCAAGGCCAGTCATAAATGCAGCAAGTAATTCTGTACTGTAAGTTTCTGAACACAAACAGCTTTGATTCTTACCTTTCCTACTATTCATGAGGAACCTTATATGACTAAATCAAAATGTAAAACAGCAAAACACTGATACATTGTTTCACACAGCACTGCCAATGTGTTTGGACCCCTGTTGACTGTTTCAAAAATCCCCGTGACAGCCCGTCTGGAATCTAGGCTAGAACAATGAGCCTCTCTGGCATTTTAGCACTGGTCAAGATCTTTTTTGCTGCCAACAAAAGGTCAGCTAACTCTGGAGTTAACACCGGGTATTAAAAAAGATTGCTCTAGATCAACAGCAATGCCTTTACAAATACAGAACTTTCCATAAATATTAACATGGGAAAGAACCAGGCCAATCCAACCGCAACGCAAACAATCCCCCAAGTGTTTGAAAGGCATTTCATAGCTTTCCATGAAGCTGTACTTTCTTTACCTGTGATGACCCATAGGCATATAAATACTTAACAGCATTGTTTCACAATCTGAAAGATATGCCAGCAGTCTCCTTCATCTGCCATTCAGAAGTTGGACTGACATTTGCATTTGGTTACTTGCTAAACAAAATATTGAAGATGTAATTTCTTAAACAACAGATCCTTCTAGCTGCAATCAAGCAAATCAATGTCTGAAACCTATTGTGCAACCACAGCATTTCATATTTATATATATTTATCAAATGGTCTTCGGCACCAGACACAGCTCCTCTCTAACAACAGACTAAAATTTGATTTGTAGAAGAGAAAGAACAGAACAAGTACAACTGCATTTTATATAATATTTCTATCTAGAAATAAACTACAGTGCACGACAAAAACTTTACTGAAGTTTAGTTCTATATTGAGTAACTTTGTTTTTTAAAACAGTAATTGCCCTGCAACCCCTAATGGCTTCTTACCATTAATTTCCAGCAAGTGACAGAAGCTGCTTGTCTCAGCTGTTTAGCAAGTGCTTCCTCTTCTATTCTCTCCCCAAAATCAAATAATCTTTAGGGTCATACAGTACAACAGGCAAATCTGTCCTAAGAGGTCTTTAAATTGCAGTTGAAGTTGCAAAGCCTTTTTTCATCAGGCTAGAAGAAGCCATCATAATGATCTAATCCTAGCACAGCCACGTGATCATCTACCAAAACTTCGGTATTAACACAAACATTGCCGAAGTGACACACCTCCACAAAGCTTTGACAGCTTTGAAGGGCTTGAAACTTTCATGGAAGTGAGACTACTTGAGTTTATTTTTGATTTTCCACAAGATTTACTTCCATTATGTAAAACAGGTTTCCTTAAATAGATCCAGAAGATGAAGACCTCTGTCACTGTACCACAGCACACTGCCTCTGATGGGACATTTTATTTTAACTCTGACAGTACACACACAGCTATTGCTTCTGAAAGCAAAATTAACACTACATGAAACAAAAGCCTTTTTACAAAAAAATCTCCATGCTTATTTTTAGGAGGTACTAAGAAGAGAGATGATTTCAGTGGAGTGTCCATGGAAACAAGAACTACATTCTATAAGGGCATTCCTGAAGTGGGGGTGGCTCAAGCAGCATTATTCTCCTGCTGAATAAAACCATCTTTTCTGGGAATGCTGATATATGCAAAGATTGACTCGTTTGTGCTGACATTTATTTGGTTAGGCACTGAGTGAATAAGTACCATAAAAGGACAAACAGTGTAGTAATTTATACTACAGAAACAATCACTCAGCAGTCTATAATGCATCTTAGTGTCAGGAGTGTATATATGGGCTTGCACAGAAGCAGTGTTGTTTAAAGGACAGTAGATATATTAACATTAGTCCCTGAATTACTCCCATGCATCAACATTGAGGAACAGGCTGGATGGCAGAATTCTTCTACTTCAAAGTTTAATTGTAACTTATATTCAAAAAAGGTTTAGATCTTGTATCTCCTCTGAAAGTTAATTTTAGGCTACTGTTGAAATCAACACTTTAACAACTATCCCACTGTACTGCTCAACAGTCTTTTCAATCCTCTAGAAAAATCTGTAATAAATGAGACACTGAGCAAGATTGATTAAACCATTCAAAAGAACATTGTACAGAAAACACTACCAATTTGCATCCAACATTTATAAACAGAACAATAATCTATTAGAAGAAAATTTCACAACTAGTACATTGATAGATGCAAGTGAAATCCCAACTGCAGTGAAGTAAGAGCTGTATTTTTCAAATTTAATGAGGAAGGAGACAGACAGAAGCCCAAATACTTAAAACACCCAGGAAATTTAACTTTGTTGTACTGTTTCACTTTGATAGTACTGATGTTCTTTGATAGACTAAAAGGTTTGTGTGTGCCTAACCAAGGCAAGGGGAACTAGCTCTTCAGTTTCCTTTATCTTTTATTAGATTAAGATGTTTCAAGGGAAACTTGTGAATCATGTATCAAAAAACACATATCAAAAAACATACCCTACTCTGCTATGACAAACAACACCACATACAACAACCTTTAACATATCAGATAACATAGCCATCATGAGGAACAAGGCTCACATCCTATACAGGCACCAAAGAATATTGTACTGTGAACACAGGTTGCATTAAGTCACTACATTGCTTGCACAGAAATTGATTAAACCTGTTTCATCATTAGGACTCATTTACAGTAAGTTCCAACGTCACTCACCTGTGTCAGGAACATCTGTAGGTCTCATAATTCTCCGGATCTGCTCCATTGACTGGAGATCTGGAGACAGTCCTGTAAAAGTACAAGAAAACAAGTGACTCATATACGCATTTTACCTGCAGAAAGGGTTCCAGAGAACACAAGATTTGAGGTTCAAAGGCACACACAGCATCCATTGTTTCCACTGCAACATAAACAAAAGGCAGTTTGCTATAAGACAATTAAGTTGCTGAACAGACGATAGAAAACCGCAAGTGAAATTACCAAAGGGTTCTCATTACCATCCTTTTAGCCATGGAGGTTGTAATCCACTGTAGCTCAGCTGCTTAAGTCAATTATAAAATCACAGTACTTTGATTACTCAAAAAAAACCCCCAAAACACTTAGTACAGACACAGCTGTCTTTCAGTAGTTTAGCCTATAACACACAACTACAATTAAAGCATGGAATTCCAAAGCCACGCTTTGAGGAGTTTACACACCCTAAAGCGCCTCTACTTGAGGCATACAGGCATGAAAGAGAGCCTGGTATACCCTATAGCATCTTAACGTGTCCTTAAATAAGGGTCCTAAATGTTTTAAATTACTTAGGCCAAGGTATCTAATTAAGAAAGCTGCAAAATTGAAAATAGATCATGAAGACCTAATTTGTGCTGGAAGACATTTCATATTAACAAACCATATCAATTTGACTCAGTCCAGAACTTTGAACAGGACAGAAGAAAGCAGTCATTGGAAAGGTCATTTTACACGTCATTTCAGCATGTAAAATAATTTCAGCTAACATCAGAGTTTGCACAGTGGCAATGTATATGTTACAAGAACAATGATATTTGACAGGAACCAAAGCATTTGATACAGACTTGAGGAACTTTTCTCCAAGTATGAAGATTTGAGAATATTTTTCTTGAAGCGGTCTTACAGAAAAAGCCTTCTATCATCAGTTTGCTAAAGCTGTTTTCACACTGTTGCCTCAAAGTTGTAAAGGATGGCAGAAATCTGACAAACTACTTAAAGAGGGTATTAATCAAGTCTATAAACACAACAATACAGGAATAATATATAAATTCAAGTAGACAATCAGCTTTTAAAGTTTGATGAATCTGCCACTTCCCCTTCCCCAGATCTGATCTGTTTGCACACACATTGTTTGCCCTCAGCACCACACCCAGAGATTTTAATGGGCAGTCTCAGTGAAATAAGCACAACCAGCTAATGACCTTCTATGAAGCTACAGTTCTCAGCATTTCAGATTGCACCTAAAATATACCTTTAATCTCTGGAAGTGTTCAAGGCCAGGCTGGATGGGACTGAGCATCCTGGTCTAGTGGAAGGTCCCTTGCCCACAGTAGGGTTGTTGGAACAAGGTAATTTTTAAGGTTCCTTCCAACTCAAACCACTCTATGATTCTTTAAAAGGAAATGTTACTACAAACCATGTCTCAACCCTGTGGCTGTCCATTTTTGTGCTATTTTACATTACTGTAAAATAGCAAAACCCTACAGAATTGCCTGCAGGTTTGCAGACTTCTTTGTAACTATTTCTTTTCCCAAGTATTTTCCTAACTCCCCTTGCACACAAACAAATGGCTAATGTCTCAAATTCATATCTACAGAGAAAAGTTCTATGTGATCTGCATTAAATGGAGGATATAAGAATGCTAAAGCTCACTGTAAAGCTGCTGCCACTAAAGTGATTTCTGAAACCTACAATGTACTAGAAGCACACAATTAAGTTTTCTTGTCACAACAGATAAGCACAGAAAAAATATCTTTCAGTATACTCAGTATACTATCTTTTTGAAGCATAAGACCACCTCTCCCCTAAGAGAAAACAAAGAATTGCCATTACTCCTGGCAGACTCATCAAATTTTATTTGAACCACTCTGACTGGCTGGAATTGGTAAAGTAAGTGTAAAAGGTACTAATTCTTATAGTGTAATCTTTGAATACTATGTAAATCAAGTAGAGTTAAACATCAACATCCAGTTTGTTGTCATAAATGTCACAAAGAAAACAGAATTCCAGAGCCTGAAAATACTACATAAATGAAGCATTTTATTGTACAAACAACTCCCATCTCAGAGCTTAAATTCAGTGTGCTAAGACCAATGTATTCCATCAATATGACACTACAATATGGATTTCATTTATAGAAACTTGAAACTAATCATCTAAGTTCTCTAAAGATTAGAGCTAGAGAGTGGCATCATAGACAAGAGGACCAATGCTGTACAGAATACAATGCAGAGAGAAAGGGAGAAATCAGGAATGGTTATTGAATAAGCTTTAATGAAGTGAGATGAAGAGCAAAGTCAGAAGTTAGTTGAGAGGACAGCCTTAAAAAAAAAGGACAAATTATGACATGTACGAGGAATGTGGGAAGAGAGGGAGGTGATGGAAAAGATACAATGAAAGATCCTTCCACTAGCATGAATATTTAGAGACAGGGATAGCAAGAGAGGTTTGAGTTATACTGAAAGATGGATAACTCAAAACAGATGCCCAGAAAAGTTTAGGTAAAAGAGATGACTTAAGATATTTCACTATTGTAGATGGCCTACTGGGGTTGAAGTTAGGTGCCTTTTGTTTTACTATGTTATGCGGTTTTGCAAAGTTTTATTATATCCCAGAGGACAATATTTTTAAAATAAACTATGCAAAAATGCGCAATATAGTAAAAAAGGCACCTACCTTATATCTATATGCTAGCTTCAACCTCCAGCAGAGTTGAATGGTTTGTGTTGCTGCCTCAGTGTCTATTAGAGTAGTAACATCATGAAAAGGCGTTGACAGTCCATTACTTCATTGGATCTGGAATGCAGTTTGGATAGGACTGGAGAAAAGTGCAAAAAGGGCAAAACTTATTTCTGTGCTGAACGCCCACTTTCATTTATTAGGAGCACACAGCACATTAGTAATCTTCTCACTTTGTTTCACAGCCACAGATCAGTTCCTAGTGGCAATCATTTCAGTTACAGACTAAGCCCATACAATTTAAGGGGCAATTCGCAATGAATAATGAAGTAAATACTGCTTTTCATAAGAAGATCCTTAAAGCATACTATGCACAAAATAACCTCTTATTTAGTCAAGTAGGAAAGCTTTTAATTCACATATGTCCCCCCTCCCCATTTACAATGAAACTTTAAATCTTTTTTATTGAAAAATAGCTCTCAAGGCTTCTTTCTCATAGTTGAGGTCTCCAATGCATACACACAAAGCTACTGGTTAAATCTATGAGATACAGCCTATAAGCTAGATACGAGTTCTTAAAAAGACAAAAACACCACCACATGGCTTGAGAATAAGATCAAAAGATAAGCTGTAAGCAAACAGGTATTCTGACATGTCAGTGCTACCCAGAGACTGGCAGACCCAAGTGTATGACTGCATTAACTATGTTTTTACAGGGACTTAATAATATCTCAGAGCACATTATGTGTAAGACCCTGTTAGCTTATTCTAGCAGGCACTGAAGGCAGAAGCTTTCAATACAAGATGCAAGAATACCCCAGACCATTTTTAAAGTACATTCCATTCAGGTATAGCTCTTGAACTGATACCTGTAATTAATAACGGCAGGATTACAGCCATCAATATAACCTCACAAAATCTGTAAGAGTCTGCTCAGGAACTCTGGGCCGCACACTTTCTAATTCCAAATGGAGGTGTTCAAACTAGATGTTTCTGCAGTGCTTCCATTTCCACTAATTTCCATCTCACTGGCAACACAGGTGTGACATCTACCAAACCATTTCTAGATCACTCAGTGGAAGGCATTAAGTTGCTTATTAATGGAGGCAGTTGCAAACACAGCTGCAAAAGGCAGGATGGCTCCTGCTACAAGTAACTGAAATTCTTATCAACTGTTTGACACTGCAAGCTTCTGAAAACTGTAAAGCACCACTGCCTCTAAAATCATGGCGAGGCCTGTTCGACAAAGAAGAGAGCCCAAGTAAGTTCCAATATTCAGACAAGTCACAGCCCTTGGTCAGATCAACACAGAACACTTTTTTCAGTACACCAACAGGGCAGCACTGGGACAGGTACCCACTGAATGTAGGCTGTCTAGCAGCAAAGGCTTTATGGAGTCAATGCAAGCCATGTCTAACCTGTTCCAGTGTTAACAAATGTCTTGCTTTAAGCGGCAGGCTTGACTGTGTGACCTCAGAGGTCCCACCCACCGAAGTGTTGTGAAACAGTTAAAGAGGCCGAGAGTACAGAGCCAAGGTTACTTGTGAAAGCCATTCTTCACTGCTAGGGATGCCAACCTTAGCGAAGGCTGCACTGATATATAGTAACAGCAACAAGTAATGTGGCAAACTAGGCAATAATTCTAGCATTAGGTAACCTTCAGAGAGGGATACACTGATGGGAATACTTAGAGATGCACTTCCCCCTCAGGCACAAGAGGGCCATGTGTATTATGTAAGAATGACGTCTACTGACAAGTGCACCGAAAAGCATGACCTTTACAGGCAGCATAAGGTTAAATATCTCCAGCTAAATATCAGGTACACACAGCCACACTCCATTTGGTATAACATTAACCCAAAATCAGTTTAGATACAGCCTTTAAAAGCAGCCATCAGCTTACCTCCATGACAACAGAAGATCTTCTCATCCACAATGGCTGCAATAGGCAGACAGTTAAAACAGTCTGTGAAGGTCTTCCACAGCTTAATGTTAAATCTTCGCTTGCCTACAAAAACAGTGGGTGACATTAGGAAGAGAAAGCTGGTTTTTAAAGACAACCTGTGATACATATCAGAGCCTAAGCAGAAATGTTAGCAAACTGTCTTCATAGGGTTTTCCATCTGTCAGCACATTTACATCTCAATCTCTTACAACAGCATTTCAAGGACAGTAGAAGAAAAAATAGAAATGCTCCAGAGTGACTTGAACCTTGGTTTGGAACTTGAAGTTTCAAAGCAGGTTCACAGAATATTGAAATCCTTGCAATACAAGGGTCACTACTACAAGAGTTTCCAAAACGAAGTATTAGTCTGTTGTAGTCTTTAAAAACTAACAGATTTTGCTTACATTCATCATAAAATCCATAGATTCGATTGATGCTAGCACACTCATGATTTCCTCTTAGGAGAAAGAAGTTTTCCGGGTACTTGATTTTATATGCCAGTAATAGGCAAATTGTTTCCAGAGACTGTTTGCCTCTGTCTACATAATCTCCAAGGAAAAGATAGTTAGCTTCTGGTGGGAATCCTCCATATTCAAATAATCGAAGCAAGTCTGTATACTGACCATGGATATCACCTGAATAAAAAAAAAAAAGTTTACCAAGGATTAGTGCAGCAACATAAAGACTTATACAAGTCAAGAACTTAAGCCAGCTAATTAGTTTTTATTCAGTGATATTAAAAAAGGCATTAATATTACCTTTAAAGACTGCCAATATGCATTACAAAGGTAAGAACCATGCTAGTATTAAAGCTGAAGTACTCACAGGGTATAAATAACTCACCATATCTGCAGAACTGCTATGTCAGGTACGAAGCCAATCTGAAATCCAAAAGCTACAAAAATCTTCACAATAAAGCATAAACTTTCTAACCAAGCTTTAATTCATTTAAATTAAAACAAGGTAAAGAAGAAAACCTCTAACTGAACAGGTACATGACCAGGAAGCAAATGTACCTCGAAAAAGTCACATTATTTACTGCAAAAACAGATCAGTAAAGAATTCAAGCGAACTGGAGAGAGACTGAACACTGTGCTGGCAAAGTACACTTACTTCAAAGGTCAATTCCCATATCATTGCTGTACTAAGAATCCCATCCCCCAGCACTTAGACTAACTCCTCCTTTGATGCATGTAACAAGCAAGACAGACTCAAAGACTGCCATCCATTACAAGATACTCAAGTCTGCCATGAAAAATACCTGCCATGTTACTCTTCACACTGCCAGCTTTAAAACTAGGCTTTGCACACAACAGCTCTGGGTGGCATTTACGCCACTACAGGGTACCACATCAGAGCAGCCAAAGCTAAACTATCTCTGAGCCGTCCCCATGGGTGAAGATGCCAAAGCTGCTCTACAGAACTTGCAGCACACATGAAATGTACTCCAGCTGATTGCAAAACTTATTACCAGAGTGACTGGATGCAAAACAGATATGCCAAAAGCCTTCAGTACAACCTGTATGCTATTTAGATTCAGTACCTCCTGGTCCTGTACACTAAGCATTACATAAATGTATTTTCACTACTGCTGCTTGTTCAGTGACAAAATCCTGACTTTGCTCAGCAGACTTATTCTCCAGTAGAGCACGAGCTACTATGGCCTAAAAAGAGAAAAAAGAACAACTCACATAACATTTTTCATCTTAAAAAAAGAAAAAAAGGTTCCCAAACCTGTATGCTCTCTGGTTCAATTCTTAAAGCATACAGCAGTAAGAGGAGTACATGCTATATTATATTCCTTTAAACTTACCATGAAAAATGCAATACTTCCTCCTTTAGGCAGCATTCTTCCATAACTACCTCACTCAGGGAGAAGAATCACTTTTCCAGTTTTCTTCTAATAGAGGTGATCAATATCTACTACCCAATTTCAGTCACAATCTGAAGCTCCACTGGCTAAACTCTTTCACATATGTTGCAACAAGAATTATTTTTATTCTAATTGATATTTACAAGTCTCCAGGTCACAACCTGAAGAAAGCAGAAAACTCTTCAACAAATAATTTCTATGCTGAGTCTAGTATTCCAGAACCATGTTATCAAACCCCCAGACTTCAGCACTAACAGAATTAACTACCAAGTAAACACACTACAGAAAATATTACTGTGTTGCCTATAACTACTTTCAGCTACACATGTGCACCAGAGGGACAAATGCACTTAATGGGTAAAAACATTCTACAGAAACAATTTTATAAAGGGACCAAGGCATTTACCATTCTGTTCAGGGCACTTAGCATTTTAAAATACAGCTTCATGTGAGCACAAGTTGAAGTCTACCAGATATAAAAACTTACATTAAAAACCACATCTATTTTAAAATGGACATTTACATAAGAGCATCTTTCATCTTACATTAAAACACAGCCATTTGAGATGTAGAGCTTATTGTGAACTGACTTGATTGTAAGACAAGACAATCCTATTATGGCTCCTCAGGCATTGCCTGAGCACACAAAAGTAATAGTTCAAAGCAGTACCAGCTGCATATTTTGCTTCTGGTGAAAGCAATAATCTTTCTTTCACTTTTATCTAAATGCAGCTTTGACAATTGTTCTAATATTAAATTTAGATGCACCTGACACTTCCTGGTACTTTCCCTGTGTTTGGAATCCGATTTAAGACAACAAATGCCTTATTTAACCGTGCATTAGCTACACCTATTATTGCACACCTAACAGTCCTTTCAACTGCCTCCATCCAAACAGATGAGGAAGACCTTACTTTGAAGTGGGCCAATTATTCTTTGCAGACCTTGGCTTATGTACAATCTACTTGAGATTCCATGTTTTCTTTATCTAGGAATACAATAAGACTACACTACAGTGAGAAGCCTAAAGAAACCACAATGTAATAAAGTTGCCTTTTACCTTCAACTTTATGTCATTAGGCAAGCTGGGCTGGTTTTTCCTCCCCACCCTACCATGCAGTTAGTCATTTAAAAATGACTTTGCCATTAGCGGTTGGTTTGTGGGTTTGGGTTTTTTTAATTGGTAATATCCTCTCTTAATGTAAGAAGCATTACAGACATTGCATCTGCCAGGAAGAAGCTAATCTATGTTTGAGGATGTAAGCAGTAATGAATACAAAGATTGTTTCCCCTTTAATATTATGACACTTCAACTAACCTAATTCAAGGAATTTTATGCTTTCAAAGGCATTGTCTATTGTTAATAAGCAAGTTGAAGGATGATTACAATCCATTATCTAAAAAACTTTTAAACATTTTTTACAAGCTTGTAGTTAGCGTACTTTGGAAGAAGTCTAGCATCTTATAAATGCTTAGTGAGGTAAAAACACAAGGTTTTATTTGTGTTTCACAGTAATACTGATGCTTGTTAAAACATGCTCTAAAGCTTAAGGAACAAGCCTAATTTAAGTCTGCCTTCAGTTTTACTTTCTCAATTGAAAGACTAACAATGCCTTCCATTTTCCAAGTGTTTCATTTCACAAGGTCTTTGTTTTGTTTCTATGCTTTGAAGTGAGCATCTGCAACATGCGGGCCTTTTAAAAGCAGCTAACTGCTTTCTCAAATAGTGATCAGAGGAGCCAGCAGCTCTGTGCAGGCAAGGAACAGGTTGCAAAATTTGCAATAGATGAGGGCACAAGCAGCCCTTATTGCCAAGGAAACTTGCTCCAAAATAGTGTGAGAAGCATCATCAATGTACCAAGTGCTAGCTGCTTTTTCTTCACCTAATCCAATCAAAGCTGAAAACTACATTCAAGATTTTGAATACCTCCCTCTAATCCTAACTCAAGCTCATTTGCCTGACTCAGTCTTCTTCCAATCCCCCCAACATAGAACTAGATTCAAACACCTACATAAAACATGCACATATCAAGCTTACATACCACAAATTTTCAGAGGTGCCTCTAGTTCCAGAAGAATAGGCTGGCTAAGAAATATTTCCCGTGATTTTATGCACAAGCCCCGAACTTCTGCTTCGGTCATCTGAACAATCTTCCCAGGACGACATCCTCGTACTGAAATGAGATATTTAACAGTTGAAGATAACTACCACACAGATATACTGCAATAGGTAGACATACTGCAATAGGTAGATGCAGATTATCCGTATTTAAAACCTATATTTGACAAAAAGCCAGCATCACATTCTACATATGTACCAAATACCTTGGAATTATGCTGTCCAATTAATTGTAAAATTAATCTCTGATATTGTGGTAATCTGTGCTTAAAGATCAGTATGCATTCCTGTTGAATCAGGTCTCAGAAGAGAACAATTTAAGCTGTGCTTTTGTACATATCTGAATAAATAGCAATTTTAAGAAGTGTTTAATTTAACAGTTCCTTTATGCTAGAGTATTCATTAAAGACAAGAAAAAGCATGAGAACAGAAAACCTGAAAACATTTCCACATTAGCACAAGATAAACTTCTTTAGGACTGTTAAGTTCAACAGCACTAGTTAAACACAAAGAAAAAAAATCATAAACATGACTATGTTTAAATAAATGGAAACTGACATATTAGGAACATCACACTAAAAACTACAGAAGTTTGATGCAACTTTCATATATAATGGCTCTTAAATTACTGAAACCTTTACAGCCAAGAACATTCTAATTAGAATGGAATTGAATTCGCAAAACCTGTAAGTCAGGTACTCAGACCTATATTTAGCAGAAAATCAAAAGCATTTGCATGTTATTGCACCCCAACCAACATCCCCTGGCAAATTTATCTGCAGCTGCTTCTTTCTACAAGTATCTCTCTGATTCCTGTCAGAGGCTTTAGCGTGTCTTTAATGAGGCAGCAAAATAGAAGTGTTGTCACTTTGGCCAATCCAGTTCAGTCTTGCGTCTCAGCATAAACCAAACTTCAGAGTTCAAACTAATAAGGCAGAATCTCCCAGCACCTACAACAGGTGAACATCCTGTCCTGCCATCTGCTTTAGGTTAAAGCAACATTCAGCATTAAACCATGGTAGTACCTACAAGGGAAGGTAATATGAAACTTTTGCAGCTCCAATCCAAATGCTTTCTAATTCATGTATAGTAAGACTTGATAAAAAATTTAGCTGCAACTTCAGTTAGTCTAATAAATTTGTGAACAGAAGAGCAAAAACTAGTTCTTCACATGTAGCAAACTCCTAGGTCACCTCCTTTCCCTCTCCAAAACAGAAGACTAAGCTTGTAAATTTTTTAAAATTAACATAACCTCCCTTTTCCTTTTACTTCTGCTTAGTTCCTAGAAAACCTACTACGTAGAGGAGGTCAGTATAATTACATCTAGCATTAGCTACATTGTGCAATGGGGAAGAAAGGATATGAGGGAAAACAGTTTGTCCTAGGCCACCTAGTTCTACAGTACAAAGTGTTAAACTCAAAATGCTCTGCTCTGGTTATCACTGCATACTTGTCCCAGTGCAACTGCACATCTGACCATGCCAACACTGTGCTATAAATATTTATTCTTAATAAACACCAGACACTCGTTAAACAGAGGTTAGGAAGCAGTCACAGGAA
Source organism: Dicaeum eximium (assembly GCA_013396995.1). NCBI lineage: Eukaryota > Metazoa > Chordata > Aves > Passeriformes > Dicaeidae > Dicaeum > Dicaeum eximium. The sequence continues at coordinate 402,918 of VWZP01010148.1, forward strand.
CATGTGAAAAGGCAGAACTGAAGACTGGTTTTCAAAAGCAGGGAAGACATGTGAAATTAGATCCTGGGACAGCCAGGTTTGAGTGCCAAAAGAAGAGGAGGAGGAGGAATAGTATATCAGAAGTTGAGAATATATTGGAAATACATAGCTCATTAGAACCTCACAAGAAAAAGGCTGTGTCATACAGCACTTCTTTCAGTGAATCACTACCAGGTGATATTTACAACATGCTAAGTCACATTCCTCTTGCTAATTAAGATTTCAACCATACTTGAGAAAGCAGACAGCATTTTAGCAACACTTTTTGTGTTATTATTCCTCATGCACTAAGATGTTCACTTACATATTAGAAGAATACAAAGGCAGACATCAGAAACAATCAATGTGACTTGCACACAATATATGCCTACAAGCTTCCATTTCATCACATTTCAAACACATCAGCGATGTTCCTACAGATACATCTTCAGCCCCATTATTAGCAAAGAAACCACAAACAAACAACTAAACAAAATCTCAGGCTTGACAGCTTTGCACAGGACTTGACTATCCAATTTGCGAGGTACCAAAATGTTCCAATAATCTTCATTTCAAATGCTGGTGTTCCAATAACTTATAATGATTCCCTTCAGAGACCTGAAACTCCTTCTGATAGGCACAATAAACTGGCATTATACACAAGCAGAGTCTTCATATTACAATGGCTGTAATTTTAATTAAACAATTGTTCTATTTTAGACCCATAGCTTGCAACAAAGTCACACCAAAGCACCATGCAGCACAACCAGCTTTCCAGTCATGTCTTCCCACTACAGACATTGCTTTCTTTTAACCATAAGCAATGACATTCTCTTCTGTATTTAACTTTCATGATGTTTTGCAATACCAGAATGATGAAAGACATACAGATCTTCATACAGCTCAAAACCAAGAAGTAGAACTGTACACTTATATAGCAACTCTAGTTTTGGAACTCAAACCCAGGAATGCCCACTATATACAACATTAACATTGCCAGAAGTAGCACCAGTCCAAGCACTGAGACCAAAACTGAGGTAATAATTCAAGCAGGGCACCCATAATACTTAAAATAACTTAGATCCAATTGGTTTTTCTTACAACACCAGCCTTTAGCTCCCTTGGAAAGTCACACAGAGGTTTAAACTTGGAACATTTGCTTCACAGGATTGATGCTTTGAGTGGTGCTGGATTTTTTATGAGAAGGAAGATACAGAACATGCAGCTCCTGACTTCATAATGAACTGCCAGTCAGTGCCCTGATGGTATTTCTTTACTTCTAACAGTAGAGCCCTAAATGCAGCAAGTCCTCAACAGACAAATCAACGAGGCAACTTATTACCTCACTTCAGATTTTCCAGGTTAGGAGACACTTCTACAATTCTGACAGCTCTATCACTCTCAGAAGAAGAGACAGCATGCACCTGACGATCAGCCACCTCCATCCTTTGGGAAGGGTGCAGATCTGAGCCATTGCACTTTTGCAAAGGCACCCGGCACCCAAACAGCCTGCAGCTCCAGAGTAAACATAGATTCAGTTACATCTGAAGTAATACAAAACCTGGAGTTTCATGAGGAATAATCATCAATACTAGTTAAGATAAAAGCAGTTTTCTTCCACAGTTCCCAGATCAGCAACAAGGGTACTACATACTGAGAAATGAGAGGCTCCTGTGACCTGAAAGGCTCAGCACTTCATTGGATTCACAAAGACACTGAAAGGTTTGCCAAGTAGTCATCCAGAACAGATGTGCCACAGCTGTGGTACAAGTACACAAGTAAGACTAAGCACTTATTTCAGCAGCTTACATTACAACTAGAATTTTGTTCAAGTTCCCTTGACTCAGCTGAGCTTTGTATGGATTGTAAACCACACTGCATTTAGTTTTTCAAATGCCAAATCCCCAAGAACAGAATGAAGGGGAGGTTGTAAGAACGAGATCAAGATGTTTTTCAGACTCATTTACAAATTACTATAGCTAACCACTCAACTCATAGCTTCATACATTGTAAAACCTGTAGCTCACAAACAGCCTTTAACACATTGGGAAAACCATCATGTTTAACAGCTGTCAGTTACTGAGGGCAGAAATACCCCATCAACATTAAAGGTAAATTAATTCTCTTTAATCTAAAATAGAGATGCTGTAAATAAGCTTTGATTTACATAAATTAGCCTTTTAATCAGGACAGTGGGGACAGCACTTCCTGCTGTAACACACAAACTCACGTGCATAGTGCTTTGAGAGAACAAGCCTTTCCTCCAGTCAGCTTCAAGCAGAGTGACATGTCACGGGATAAAAAGGAATAAAAGCAAATATATGCATTGAACACTGAGACTTATTTTAGCCTAACAGATCCTACAGTCACCCAGAAGCTACTCTAATTAATATTAGAATAATCTCTGCATCTACACAATCATTGGTAAGCAACCTTAAGAAGGTCAGTAACAGTAATTAGCAATCCAAGACATGAGCTGCTCAGTAGCAGGTAAGAAAAACTTCAGCAAAAATAGTATTTTTTATTCTAATCCCTCCAAATTCATGTCAGAGTGTAGTAGATTATGTAAGGTAATACTGGAAATGAAAAGGAAAGTGGGTCAAGAATTGGCTGTTCCAAGTTCCATTTGCATTGCTTTTTTCCATAGCCTTTCATGAAATGGAAAAAATGTATTTAACCTTTTCCGTCACTCTGCTTCTGGTGTGCCTCTCTGTAAGCAACTAAGCTGCTCAATTTAGTGCCATCACCAATAGTTTCTTCAATTACTAAGTCAGCTGTGGTATGCACAGCTACCCTAAGCATTTACCTGGTGTTGGTTTCCTAGATCGCAGTGTCCGGTTGATTGGACGTAACACTCAGTTTTATCATAACATCAAAACCCAGAGACTTTCCCTAGTATCATAAAAAATTGGGTCAGCATTATTGCTAATAAGCCCTCTCCTTTCCATTCACTCTGCTTTTTTGTAGACATGCATTTATGTGGCTACAGAGTAGCCACACAGTAAACTGCAGTGAACTGATATTTTCTTCCTAGAACAAAGATACAACAAATCAAAAATGTAATCTAAATAGTTCCCCAAGCTGAGGAATATATCCTCTGTGAACTTGAGACAGGGCTAGTGAAAGAGTAAGGAGCTAGTTCTGCTTCTTTCCACAGTAGCTCCAGCCAAGCTTATTGTCTGAAATTATGGCTTTAGAATTCAATTTTGCCAGGGCAGATCTAAAAAAAAAAACCCCAAACTACAACACAAGATTGCAAGCATGCAATTTTACAATTGCACACAAGCAATTCCCTTGAGCTTATACTGATGCTTGGTGATTGGTGATTACATTGCTTAATCACATTGGTGATTAACAACTCCAACATTTAACTATTTTTTTTAAAGTACTTTGGAGTATTTGGCAAATGTTGAACAGCCTGTCATTAGTAGGAGCAGAAGAGATTTGACAGCTAAAGGTGGCATTACCTATGACTTCAGAAAAAAACAAGCAGTCCTCACACTGATTTTGGAAATAAGTTCTGAAGTTATCTGCTCTCAGGATTTTTTAAATCCAAATTACATACTTCCATGAGTTTAAGTCAAGAATCCTATACTGGATTTTAAAAGCAACTCTCACGTTTAAAAGCAAAACTTCCACCCCCTCAGAACATCTTCTGTTATTTAACTTGTTCAGCTGCCATCCAGAAGGAGCCACTCCCCACCTTAGAGCAAAACAAAGTTATGCCAGCAACACAAGTTTTAAATTTTCAGAACTGCTGTGACAGAACTAAGCTTAGCATAGCTCTCATTCACAAGTTACACTGGTGGACAACAATTATACAAATGAACCCATTAGAGCTTTCCTCAATTCAGCAAGAACATATCACTGAACATCCAGCTCTTCTGCAGTGTACCCAGCGACCCTGTACCTTTCCTAGGGTACATCACCCAAATTTCTCACTAAAAATAGAATAATCAGTCTTTCTGGGATTTTTTTTTTCCCTGAAAAACTGTGCTTTCACATCCAAGTAACCTTAAAGTCTTTCTAAAATTGCCTTCACTAGATGACCTTGATATTAAGTATTTTGCTGAAGAACAGTGATTGCTTGTGAACTCATTTTAGCAGGCTTATTTAACATCAAGCACAAAATTCACTGCAGAGTAAGAGACTGCCCAAGCCTTTAATGGGAAAAAACCCCTAACAATGAAGTGGTGTTGTTCTACCCAAACTTGAATTTACATTCTTTAAATACATACTATCCAGCACAATTAATACTCATGGAGAAGAGGCTTTGAAGCAACTATGTAAAATTGCTTCAGGGGATGCTCCAGTAAGCCCATGGAAACATGCAACCTTGACCCACTCCTTTAGCTTTTCATGGACCACCTGCTTCCTTACACAGACGTTCCAGAAACTAACTGATGTCTCAGTCATTCTGTATCATACACGGTTCCAAGAACTGCTGAATTCAATGCTGAAGGACAAGATCACATGTTCTATATTTACTGTTTGCTTAAATACACTTGAACCTAAAACGCAAGCAACCAGAAAAACCAAAGGTAGAAGCCTCTCACAATGTTGTATTATACAGTGATGGTAATTCCTGTCCTAGTCTACTCGGAAAGCTGACCTAGCATAAAAATTTGATGAAACAAAGAATTTCAGCTTATTTCTCAAAGGATGACTTTCTTTTCCCCTAAAGCAGTGCTAACAAGATTTCTAACACTCAAGGAAGGCGAAGGTAAATGACAAAGTTATGAAGTAACTTCTGAGAAGTACCAAGGAGAGAAGTTACTTTAGTTATGATACAGGAAGCTGGGTGTAATTTCTGCACATCAGTGTCTCTGGTACTTAACCAATAAAGTTACATGGGGTATACACACAAAAAGCTTTGTATCAGGTTGATATTAAAAAAGGAAAAAACCAACACAAAATACCACCCTCAAAACCCAGAAAATATGGTACTGTGAAACTTAAATATCCTAGTCAATGTACTAAGGCAAATCACACAACAGAAGGTTCATTTCAATGTTCAAATTATAAACCAGATACCCAATATCCTTAGAGGCACCTCAAGCTGTAGTTAAGAGTGGATTCCCCTATACACCCCCTTCACTGAGTAGTGCATCTGACCTCAGGGAGCAGCAGCCAAATTTAGCATGCTGCCTTCACCACAGTCCATGGCTTAGCAGTGCAGTTTCTTCCTTTCTAAAAAAACTTACATACCTACCTTTTACAAGAAATTTTAACACTTGATACTTGCAGTTATCTGAAATAAGAACAGTGTTTCTTTCTTTTTATACTGTGAGCAGGACACAGAATGACACAAGCAAAACCTGTGCTGCAGAGTACCCAAATGAAACAGTTACTGAATCACGGAGCCTTCAGGTGGCCAAACAGAATAAAGAACCCCAGCACACTGCCTGATGCTGGGCTCCTGGCCTTCAGGGCAGTTTTTCAAGCCAACCATTCCATTCATCATGCACTTATAAAGCTAAAGATGAAGTGGCAGATACCTGCACTGCTGTACAAACCCAGAAACAAACTTCATTCTTCTATCCCTCCTCTCTGCTTAATACAATACCTAACCTCCTAGAAACACACCAAAATTGCCTATTTTCTTCTCCTTTTTAAACACTAAGAACATGTTTTAAAAAAATCTTTTGCAAGCAACTCCTTTTAAAGTTACTCTTGTTTATTTTTGTAGTAGAAAATTATCCAGTGATTTCACACCAAGCCAGGTAATAACTCTTGTTTATTCAGGATTCATCTCCATGGTTTGTTTACATTGTTTTGCAACAGATCTGTCTAAGGTCTATTTTATTTCTCTACAACTGCCTCTTTTTTTCCAGAATCAGTAACAGAGCCTGGAACTGCAAGCACTACTACCACACCATCAGGCTGGCTGGAGATATTAATTAGTTAAGAGAGTAACAAAATAAGAAATGTTATTGACCATTGCACATCTGACCAGTATGCTCTATACCATTTAAAACCAATAAAGAAGAATCTCAATTATTTCATAAGAATTTAAAATCCAACTTTCATTTAGAAAGTTGAGTAATATTCAAATTTCTATGTTTATCACAACCTATAAGACCTCCAAAATCACAAGAAAATGAAGTTTGCAGCTTTCTTAGGAGACATCACATGACACAGTAAGAACACCATGCTATCAGCTTTATTAAGGCAATCATAAAAATCACCTTTTTAGCTGAACATTGAAGCAATAACCATTCCCTACACCTACTGGTAGTCCAACAAGTTTCTCCTTGGATAAGTATTTCCCAGCTTCCTTGGTGCATTAGAACTACCAGAACTAGTAAACCTCAGCCTCACCAAAAATAAATTTGTTTAGAAAAGATCCACAGTAGGTTCAGTCAGATTAATTCAAATTGTTAATTTTAATTAGGACAGCTAAATTTAAGCAAGCAAGGTGTCTTGCCTAGACAAGGCAAATTTGTTTGTACAGCAATATAAGTGAAGCCTTTTTACAGAAAGCCATCTTGTACCTAAGGTTACTGTGTCGGGGAGGACATCCTCTCTACCATATGGTAAACTCCCTGGTGTTTACTTAGACAGACACCTATAAATTTAAAAGAGCAGAGATTCATTCCACCTGGGATGCCTTATAACCAGAAATTTTAAGAGACAGCACAGAAACAGGAAGCCAAACACCTGACAGAAATATGGAAATCTTATTTAACACCATTCACAGCACTCTTTACAAGTAAAGGTTACACCTATTCTAGTATCTTTGCTTTGATATAGGGGCAACCTTTTCCAAACATCATTAAATCTAAATTAGCTTAGAATCTGGCTCAAATGTAGACCTGGTGCACCCATTTAGCTCAGCATTGTTGCAAATTCCAGGGCATATCCCAGATAGAGATACATGGTATTCCTAGATGAGGCAAAACACAAGTAACAATTTCAGCTGCAGAGCCCAAGAGAAAAAAACTACATCGAGAAAAAACCTTCTCTGCTCACACTGGAGAATAGGATACAAGGAGACACTTGAATCACAGCCTTCCAATAAGTAAAGAGAGCTTAAAACAAAGATGGGGACACACTATTTCATGGAGCTTGTTGTCATCACACAAGGGGAATGGATTTAAACTAATTTTTTTTTTTAAAAAGTAGGTTAAGACCAGATATATGTTTGAAATTCTTTTACAGTGACAGCGATGAAACACTGAACAGGTTGCCCAGAGAGGTGGTGGATGCTTCATTCCTGGAACATTCAAGATCACCCTGAACAGGGCTCTGAGCAACCTGATCTAGTTGAAGCTGTCCCTCCACTGGAAAGGGGTTGTACCAGGTGACCTTTACAAGTTCCTTCAAACCCAAACCATGTTTTATTATTTTTTATTCCACATCTGATGTGCTCATGGCAGTACCATGTGTGCATATCCCCGTGCTGTCCACAGCTAAAACGGACTGGGAAAAAAATCTATCCACCAGATGGCATAGCTGGGATAGCAGGAAGGAAAAAAAATAACAACATGAAAAAAGTACACACACTGAAGCAAAAATAAGACCACCATCTTCATGTACCTTAACATAGCTAAGCCTGATCTGTGATTCTGCATACCAGCACAAGAAGGAAACACTCTTCCAATGAACTTGGCTTATTCACTTTCATGGTCACGTATCACTCTAAGAGCCTTTTGGCAAAGCTATGGAACTCTGTATTTAAATGACCTGCAAATCTTTGCAAATTCACTCATGACAGACAATAAAACTTGAAGTGTCTCCAAGATAAAGAGGCACACATGTCAGAGCACTGGCATCTCCCTCATTCTTCTAGTAAAGCAACAGGAATGACAATTTAAATCTGGCAGACGGAGATAAAATAAAAGAAAGCATGGCTATGTTCAGACTTCATGTATACATTTGAGGTTTTACCTTCCTACCATTTCCAAACACTAGTTATTTATACGGTATCACTAACTACAGGGCCAAGTACTAGAAATATTGCAAGAGGAAATAAATTCAAATTGAGATCTTACCATTCCTAAATTCACCACTTAACCAATGAATAGAGGATAAGAACTTGGTATATGCAAAAGAACATGGAAATTAAAAGCTAATGTCCTAGAAGATTACTAACATTCATTACACCCTGGTTCACGTGAGCCTCTCTAAATTTAACTCAAGAGTTAATCAATCTGACTTTCAGCACTCAAACGATTTCCAAAGTAAGTATACATCCAAGATAAGCATGTGGGCACACTCCTTGAGGACTGGGAAGATGTTCTTGAATTCTCCCAATTCAAGCAGCCCAGCTGCAGGCCACTTCACACTGATATCTCAAAAAGAAACCAAAATCACAATTAAACACAAAGAAAGTAAGACAACCTAAGTAGGTAATTCCAATCAAAAGGCAAGTTGAGGTGTCTATAACCCAGAAGCAACAAGGATAAAAACAGTTAGAGTAACCTAATTAAAGAAGGAGCAAGAACTCCTGACAGCTAATACCACAGCCTAGAAACAGCTGTCACCACCCAACAACCCAGTGACAGCAGTGAAGTTTCCTATTGCTGTGGCTTTTGATATGTTTTTGCTACCCTTGAAAAATTACGTATAGCAGCCACCGAGAGACAATTGTAGACTGTTATTCAAACTTAAAGCCATGCATTTCACTTAAAGCAACCAAAAGGACTAAATATATATTGTGTGACAACATTTAACAAAAATGTCTTTTTATTACTTCTGCTTACACTTACACCACAAAAGCCATGTTTCCTTATCCTTTTAAGTCAAAGTTGAAGTGTGAGTAATGGAGCCAAACAACTTGCTTTGAACAATTCAACTAGAGATAAGAGTCAACAGAAATGTTTCTGCGCAACCAGCGTGGGGAGGGATTCATACTCCCTTTACCAGAACAGGTCAGCTAAGCAACAGCATGAGCTCCAGAATGTGAGACGCCAATTGTACAAAAAAAAAAAAAGACAAACAAAAAAACCACAAAAAAAACCAAAACAAAGAAAGGGCAGCTTCATTGTGGAATACTGCTGTTTGAACCACAGCTTAGAATGCTGTATGCTAGCAGTGCAACAAATAAAAGATGTTAAAAAGAAAGCAAAAATAATCAACACACAATGCATTCCTTTAATTGCTGCCATTTGTTTTCAACCAAGACCTGTAAGAATTACCTATTACGTTTCAGATACAAGATATTGTACAAGGCACTCCTCTAATGTTAGCAGAGGACAAGCAGAAAGGAAGCATCCCATTCCCCTTAAAAATCTTCATAATCTCTGCTCAGAGTTAAAAACAGACTCAGAAACAGAAAAATTACAAGCAAGGCTTGGTTCAGAAGTTGTACATACACATATCCCTAAAGGTTAAAGTACTATGGAAGACAAAAAGCACAGGTTAGGCTGCTGAAACACAAGGCAAGAGCCATAACCCAAAATTGACAAAGTTGTAACACAAGTATTTATGGTGTATGTGAACTGTATGGAAGCAATATTTTAAAAGTCTTAAGAAAAAAAAAAAAAAAAGGCAGAGTAATATTTAAGAGGGAAAAGAACAGAACAATCCAACAAGTTGCACACCAAAACAGTGCAGAATGCCCTCCTCCTAAAGCACTCTATATTTAAATTACTACACTATAGTGGAACAAGTATCTTTCAAATATATTATGTAAAGTGTGTCAAAATTCCAAAACCATAAATATACATGTATTTTAATGCCCCCCCCCAAAAATCTGCCCTAAACCGTCTACATTTACTAGGTAATTATTTAGTTGGTCTTAAAAACCTACCTATTAATCTGTGTTTCAACATCCAGAAAAAGGGAGTTTTATCTGCATTAGCGATCTAAGAGAAACTTCAACTGATACTTGTTTCTTCATACTATACTACACTGCATACCTTCAACCACAAACATAAGCACAACTGTTCAAAGATATTTTTAAATACTGATTTTGCTGCTCTTCTTTTTCACATCGAAAAATGAAATAGCAGCTACGAAGAAGTCCTTAAAGCCCTAAACCCCTGCTTTGTAGTAACTCAGCTGAACAAAACTCAGCCTTACAAAACTTGCTTCACTTCCCAAACTATACATGCTCCATAAATTCCTTTCTGTAAGCCTCCTGCAATGTGATCCAACTATCTAAGGAGTACAGCAGGCAAACAAATGAACGGCGCATACCCATGCAAGTATTCTCATCTCCAGCACACCGGGTATTTGTTGAATGTGGAATGAAAGATTAATGGAAGAAGAGGCCCAAGAAGACCAAACATTCACGACGTAACTTAAATAAAAAGAAAATTCTAGCAATAATTCCTCAGCTTCTCCAAAAGCAGGCATTAAGTGAGCTTCTTCGTTACTTTAAAGGGCAGGATCACTATTTAATACACAGAAAACCCTTCACAGCCTTTAGCAGCCACCGATGAGAGGCACTTCAGGACTGGCCCGTAGGCAGGCTGAGGAATGTCAGCGCCCTGAATCCTCTGCTCCCACCGCCACTCACGTACACACAGCCCCGCACCTAGCGCAGCTCCCAGAGGGAATTTTACACACGGACTGCTGCGACTACGGCCCGGCCGGAGGGGCAGGGGGGGAAAGGCCGCCGAGAGCTCGGCTAGCGACGCGTCCCCAGCTCTCCCCACAGCCCGGCAGCTGCAGCGGGGCGAAGAAGGGAATATGAAAAACGAGTTGGTTTTTTTGTTGCCTTTTTTTTTTTTGTTTTCTTCCTTTTAAATAGGAAGGCAGCCAGACAGGGCGGGCCCCCCCGGCGCGCACCAGCCCCTCCTCCCTCGGCGGGGCTGCAGGGCCGGGGCTCGGGGCAGCGGCGGGACGCGCCGAGCCCGCTCCCGGCCGCCCCCCGGGCCGGGGCCGCAGGGAAGGCGCTGTCCCCTCTCGCCCCCGCAGCCCCGGCTGTCCCCGCGGGGCGCGGCGGCCGTGCCCTCTGGCTCCCCGCGGCGCCCCGCTCACCTTCCAGCAGCCGGGTGATGAGGCTGTCCACGTTCAGCTCCCCGTCCGCCATTTTGTGGCCACCNCTGCTCGCCGTGTCCCGGCGGCCTCGGCACGGGCAAGGGGCAGGAAAGGAGCCCGGGAGCCTCCGTGTCAGCCCAGGGTCACCCCTCCGCCTGCTGGCACCGCACCTGCGCGATCGCAGAGTTTATTAAAAATAATTTTTAAAAGTCTGTCATAACCGCAATGACGAGTTGTGCCCTTTACAGCGCTCTTCTAACGCGGTTGTCAGAGAAAACTCTGCGGTTCGTATTTCACTGAGGCTGGAGCTAAGAGTACTTTTTTGGTGATTTCTGGAATTTTTTTTTTTTTTTTTTTTTTTTGTTTGGCTTTGTTTT
>VWZP01010148.1:414713-445235 GCA_013396995.1 Dicaeum eximium
TTTTTTGAGATGAGCTCTCTAAAGACATGTTTACATACTTCTGTCAGCAGATGCTTGCCTTGGATGGACAGAGAAGTGCTTTAAAATGTAGGTGGTGAAAACCCACTGTGAGCTGGGAGAGCAGATAAATGCATGTATGTTGACAAAGTAACAAAGTGCAGATGTTCCAGAAAAAACAGACCTCTCCGTTATGTGCCTAAATATAGATGCAGATGTAGAAACTTGAACTTGAATCTTTCCACCCGTCCCTACAAGCCAGCAAAATCCTGCCACCTTATGTAATGTTGAAACCCGTTTTTTTAATCTCTTGATTAGAATAAAATGAGTATGAGCAAAACAAAAGCAATTAGGACAAGGTGGGGCCATGATTAGGTATCAGATGATGCTAAGTGTCCAGACAGTCAGGTGAAAGAACACTCTTTTGAAATGCCTACGCAGGTGGGCAGGATACAGAGAAATAACATTTTAACTCATCTGCTCGTGATAGCACGTACAGCTATCCTTTCTTGTTTTTCAAAGTCTGCTAGTATCAGAAATCTAAATAAAAAAAAAAAAATCCTAACATGTTTATCTTTCATTTTTCATTAAACTAGTAAAAATAATTATTCTACTTTTTGAAAGTTCATGATTATCCCAACTACTTTATTGCTGCCAAGACTAATAGATCTGCAGTCCCTCTTGAGCTTTTAGGAATTGTCTCAGTTTTGTTTCACACAACTGAGCTGCCCTGGAGGCTATTTTAAGCCATCACAACATCAGGTTCAGACATAATAATATATTATTGCAGAACATTCTGCATTGATAATTAAATGGGGATATGAAATTATCTTTCACCATGGCATAAAAATATAATTAGACATCTTCCCAAACTCCTTAGAATGATAAACTTTCAGGTAGACTGAGCAAAACAATCCCCTAACAACTGTTTTTACTAGGCATGTCAGCATGTTCCAGAAACAATTCAGCAGCATACCATAACAACAAAATAATTTAATATAAGCAGAGATGCTATGGCAAAGAACAAGCTGCAAAAAAATAGCTCATTTCTTTCCTTATAGATTCTGTGCCAGTGTCTTGTTTTATTGGGAACATGGCTGGGTGACAGGGATGAAAGAAATTGCCCAGCTGTACCTGGGTTGTCAATTGGATGGAAGGTCCCGTCACTGTGCTGCATAACCCTGTGAAGTTTGCACTCCCCTTTCTTTGTAGCTTGAGCAGGGACACAAATATGTGGGTTTCTCCCTCAGTGGGTTGAAACTTAGCATGTCCCTTTGACATAATCCAAGTACAGTAAACAGAATTACAAGATGAGAGAATGAGGCTCATTGTCTTCTGCAGTACAGAAAGAAATAGTCAATGAAAGCGTTTTCTTTGATCAAGGGTACATGTTCAGTAATTTTTGGCATTATACCATGCACAGATACAGGCCAAAGACAGCTAACAGGTGATTCAAGTACAAGGGGGGAACTGGACTGATGCCTCATCAAAATCTCATTAATAATGCTCATCTTTCTAAATGGTCTTTCAGTTATTTTGAAATTCCTCTCATTTCTACCAAGATGGCTTCACTCCTAACTTTCCCCTCTTGGTCTCAGTGCCATTTACCCTAAATACCTCATGTGCCAACTTTCCTCTTTTTATCCACACACTGTCTCAAGGTGTCCTTAAATTTGCAACGCTCTTTTGCTCAGTTTGTCAGATCTGAAAGACAGAAATTTCCAAAGAAGTTGGCAAAACAGCTATGTGTTGGTAAATGTCATTCCATCAGCTGTGACTGTGTAGACATGATTCTCACTTAGGCTGCTGCTGCTGGGAATTTGAGAGAGTTGCTTCCGCAGCTACAGAGCACTGACTCAGCATCTCTGCTGTCACCTACTCTTTCCTGCTAACCTTATGTTGGTGCAGACAGAACTTCTGTTACTCACTGCACGTTAAAATCAGTGCACTACACACACTTTTATGTTATTTACTATGGCGTTGTAACTTTCAAAATCCATTGCCCTCCTCGGTCTGTCACCAGTTACCAGTAGTACGTGGCAGTGTTTTACAGCATTATCACATCACTGTAGCTCGTTTCTGATGCACTTTATCACCTTGGCAAACTGTAACTCAGGGCTGACTGCAGCTCTGTTGTGGATGGGAGGGAGAGGCCAGTAGGAGCCATGTGGTTGCTTTTCCAGTGTGTAATTAGGAGCAGATCCTCCCTGAGTGGCAATAGCTAAACCACTGCTGCCTCCTCAGTGCCCTTTTCCAGTTTCTTACTTGAAACAGAAATTAGTGATCCAATTGGCAGTGTGTTTCCTTAGGAGAGTTGGTTTACAAAAATATTTACAGATCCTATCTCTTTAGTCAGAAATTTTAAGAAACTGTATTAAGGTAATCTCAAAATAAACAAAATCTGCAGATAACTTATCCCTGTTTTGTCCAAAAAGCTTAGATTAAGAGATAAAGGAAGAAAAGCCAACAGATCCCACTTTGTAGTTCTTTATGATCCTTTTTTGTTTCTCAGTATTTGCATTAAAACTGGGTAAATAGTTGGTTTTGGTTATAACATTTTAAGATGTAAAAATAAAATAATTATTCTTCTACACTGAGCTAGAACCAGGATTTTCTCAACCTTCCTGACAAATTAAGAAGGGGAGTCTCAAACTAGCCAGCAGTTTGCATTTGGAGCCACGTAGCAAGGATGTAGAGAACTCTTCTCTGAACTCCTGCATCCATACTGGTTCTCTTGGTATCCCTGCTTGAACTGCAACACTTTGTATAACACTTTGTATAAACAATTAAACATCCACTGGCCCGGGAACTCGAGTCTGGGTCTGTGTCCAATGAAAGCCCCAATCATTCAGTGGTAGTGCTTTTCTATCTCTCTTATTATAGTTTTTGTTTGAAACACATCATGAGATCCTTGATTGAGACACAAATGCTACTCATCAAGGCAATAGTATTTTTTGAAGAACAAGATTGTTTTGTGGATTAATACTGACCCTTGATTCCTGTGAATGTACTTGCCATCATTGCCTTTTATGCATATTTAAAAGGCAAGACAGGGCAGGTCTAGATGTTCCCAGAAAACAGATCATGTCAAAAACCAATGCTGAAACAGTTAAAAAATTAGAATAAATATAATAAGTAAGACCTATATTGAAAATCTTATTTTTTAAAAAAGAGCAGCTCCCCCTGCCCTATCCTGACAGCTCCCAGGTGGGTTAGAGAGTCTGGAAGGCAGGAGAGAGCCTCCTGGGAGCTGCATGCAAAATAAGGACAAGGTGAAGCATAACCAGGGTTATGTATCACAGGTTACTTCATCTCTCTCTGTCAGAACTATTTAAAAGTGTGAGAAGCATTGTTTTGTTTTATTTTCTTTAAATTATATTTATTAGCATGTGATACAGCCTCAGTTTCCCTGACAGCCTGTCCTACTGCCCACAAACTATGAGAAATACACAACACTTGCTGAGGTGTTAGTCCCCAAGTGAGGAAGGGGGAAAGACTTCTGAAGCAAAACAAGGAAAATAATTTGGGCCTGCAAGATCTGCAGTTTGCAGGATGTCAATCAAACTTACTACTATTCCTCTGCTTTGGAGAGAAAAAATCTCCTACTGTTTTCCAGGAAGGAACAGCTGCAAGAACTGAAAGTGTCTGCATCTATTTTCCTCAGTAAACATGGGAATATTTAGTTTCAGCAAAACCAGATGGTTTACGCCCTGTGAATATGCTGGCATTTGACACCAGCAGCCACTTTCACAAAGTGCATGCAGAGAGTTAGAAAGAGCTCCTTTAAACTCTGGGACCTGACCAAGAAATGAAAGATCTGAAGGCAGAAATAACAGATTGACTGAAAACCCAACCTTCATCCAGGGTCTCCAAGTGCTCTCTAAACATCATTAATCAGCCTACATAACAGTCCATGAAGTGATTAAATTTTGACACTCATTTCTCACACTGAGGGTTACACTTCAAATGAGGAGGTGAATGAGTTCCTCCGGGTTACGTGGTGAGTCGCGCTCTGCTCTCCTGCACGCTCTGTCTGCGTCTCTTCTCGCTGACGCGTCTCCAGTGTGCTGTGTCCTCAGCCATACTCCCAGGACACAATTTTTTAACGTGAAACCATTACAGTTAATAGCACAGGGACAGGATTGCAGTGTTTGCAGCATAAATCACCACAGCTGGGGCATCTGAGTGCTCTATGGGGAATTTATAATATGCTAAAGAGATTTATGAACAGCCCTCAAACCTCTTGCTAATGGCAGTTGCAGTGGGTGTTAAGTGACTGAAGATTCTTAATTATTTGATGATTTTTATTGATTTGTGTTGTTATTGCTTAACATGACTCTGTAGTAACAAGGCATCTGTCAATCTGAAAGTGGTTTCCAGACAGTGAATAATTAAAGCATGTGATTCTTATAGGTGCTTACTGCTCTGTTGGGCTGCTGGGAGGCTGATGTGGTTTGCTGAAGAATACTCACAGCTGGCAAGGCAAGGCTACAGGGGGGCTTTGAGCATCACAGTCACTGATGGGTGCACCACATGTTCCTGAGCCAAATCTGCCAAATCTGTCTGCTGCACATAAAAGCAGGCTTGGGAAGGATTTCTTTTCACCTGCAATTTCAGGGGGAACCTTCCCACAAAAGCACATTAATTCACAACTTACTGAAATACGTATTTACAGCGAATCACTAGGTATTGCTTCTCCTTAAACTCACAGCCATGAGCCCTAAAAGGGTTCTAGTTCTGGTTCAGGACACAGCAAAGGCCTGCAATATGTCCTTCAGTTTCTTGGAGGAGAGCTGTGTTGTGCTCCAGTTTATCCCATCGTCTGCATGATGGAGGGTGTGCCACTGAGCACACCTGCCCTGCAGTTGAGGCAATGCTATAATTTAATATACTTCATGATCAGCATTTTAGGAGTTTGCATTTGCTATTTCTCCATTATGTAATTACATAATAATAATAATTTAACTAACATAATGTACGTGGAGTTTTGCTGTTGCTTCTTATGTAAATTAGAGATATTTAGCAATATGTTGCAAAATGGATATGTCTATTTCAGGCTGAGATGTAAGAGGTTACTTTGATTCAGAATAAAACGAAAAGAAGGCGTTGGAAAGACCTATTTTATAAAGAAATTATTATTTAATTATAACTCTTTATCCCATGGCTTATTCACAAATGTAAAAACTGTAGAGCTTCAAAGTGTTTAAATTTTAAAAGAAGACCAAACAAAACCCCTCTGTACTTCTGTCTCTTTAGAGAAATTCAGATATTTAAATGTAGGTTCAGAAACTGAAATTATATACAAATGGGGAATTTGAGCCTGAATATTGAAAAAACAGCGTGAACAACTAACAACTAACTAAACATTTCTAAAATAGCTAATCTTTAGGTAGAAAAGAACACTTATTTTAGTTGTTAATCTGCTCATAAGAAGCAGAGACACTCTATATTTAAAGTGTGCTCCAGAAGAACTTACAAAGAAATTTAAAGTCAAATTTACATACCAAAATGTGTCAGACAGCTTGACTTCTACCAAATTGTAACAAACGCTTCTCATTCCGATTAAATTATGAGGCATTTTTATTATCTATTAAGGAATCTTATTTAACCTTGTTGTTCCAAAAATAGTTCACTTGCATACAGTATGGCTCAGAAGAACAGGAGATGGGTGAGACCACAGCAATGAGTCACACTGACAGGTTTAAGCCTTGAATCAGCAAAACCTGGCCTTACTCTCAAACCTGGGTGGGCTTGATTCAGAGGGGGCCGTGGCTGTCATTTGGGTTTGGGATTGTACACATGGTCTCCCAAAAGTGTATCCCAGGTCTGCAGAAACACACGGGCCATGGCTGGCCACGCTGCGCTTTCCCTGGTGCCAGCCCTGGCTGGAGGTGGCCATTCCAAGCTCCTGCTCTCCCTCCCCACTGGGATTTGCCATCCTTGCCACCGTGCTGATGTGTTTCTGGGACTGCACTGCAAGTCAGGTGTCTGCAGTGATCCAGATGAATAACAACTCCCTCTGCCTCTCTGGAAAGCAGAGGCTTTAACCCATGTAGCTCTGGGTGGTGTACAGCAACCTCCCAAAGACACGTGTCTCAGCCCAGCTGGAGACTGAAGTCTGAGGCATGGGGCTGAAGCTGGCAGTGGCTGGTGGAGGAGGGGGCTGGCTGAGCAGCCCCCCAGAGCAGTGGTGTGGGGTGGCTGTACCATCAGCTGTACCGGGCTAGCAGGGAGGCTCCAGCCCCGGCTGCGGCTCTCGCATCCTACTGAGTCATCCCAGGAGCCCAGATAAGCCTTGTGCCTTATCGTGCCTCAGCCTGCCACCTGCAAATCTGTGATAACAAAATTTAAATAATTCAGGAGAACGTA
Organism: Dicaeum eximium; assembly: GCA_013396995.1. Lineage (NCBI taxonomy): Eukaryota > Metazoa > Chordata > Aves > Passeriformes > Dicaeidae > Dicaeum > Dicaeum eximium. The sequence continues at coordinate 421,080 of VWZP01010148.1, forward strand.
GCAAGGCTTAATGGAGGTTTGTAATATGTTTTGAACTCCTTACATACAGTAGTGCGGAATTTAAGGTATCGCCGTTACGGAGCGTGTTGCTAGTAGTGCTGTCTTCCTTTAATAATCCCTGCAAACTCCCTGTCTTCCTACTCTCATTATCAGTGCTAGGCTTTGGTGATATTGTGTTGCTTGGACACCTTCTAATTTAAATTTCATGTTTTGATTTCTGGGTGATAACTTCAAACACCAATTTTCTTCTGCTACGCTATGCAGCCTTTTGCTCATTTTAATGAAACCTAGCAACCATAATGTAAATTGGAAATAACTACAGCCCATTAGACTATTGAAATCCCTGAAGATTTGAATTATTCACTATTAACAGAACTTGTATAATTATAGGTTAAGATATCACTTAGGCATTTAGCATACATCAGCTCCACTGTTAATTTTTAGCTCTTGATCTGTATTAGTAACCTCGGCTTGCTAAATTAAAGGATATGCCTCCAATTAGCCTAAATTTAACATTCAGGAACACATCTCTGGTGGGATGATGCTTATAAGTTTAGAAAATCCAGGCAATTTCAGCTGATCTACTAAGTCTCTATCACAAGTGGAAAACATTTTATTACAAACACTTGCATTACTTCCACAGGGGTAAAAGAAAAAAGGACAAAGCTGCATTTTGTGTAAGATCCAAAGCCAAAAGTGTGACAAGCATTGCAGTCCTCTGCCCCTGTAGAGATCCCCAAAAAAAAGTTTGTACCTGGGACAGAGGCAGTTGGGTCATTGAATGAGGACCTTCAGAAACCAAAACACTTAGTTTGAGGCAACAAGAAAGCATTGAGATACATAGAAAAAAAGGGAGAGCACTGACATTGTTAGCAAAAAAACCCCAAACCAACACAGTAAACAACAAACCAGCAAAAAGTTGTTACTTTTCCCCAAGAACCTTGCCTGTGCTTAACACAGCAGGGCTGGGTAGGACACCTCTGTTTGTGCATGGGACATGTTAGGTATGTACTACAGTGCAGGCAGTTGTGGCACCTGTGTAATGTGTGGTCCTCGCAGAGTCTGGGGCTCTAAAAACAACACTCTGCACAAGCTGAGTGTCAGAGATAAGCAGTGTAAGTCCCTCATTTAAAGCTGAGCTCCTTTTTTGGGATTGTCTCCAGAAATCTTCAGCATTTTCTTTCCAATTAAATGACCAGAAAAGTTAGTGTGACAGAGTTAAAATCTCATGTACTCATCCATTAAAATAAGAGTGCTTTCTGATCAGAGTAAACTGTAATTGTCTGGTTAGGGATCTTAACAGGATTTCAGATACCACTGGGTAGTTTTAACTCCTTCTTGAGGGTCAGAAACACAGCTGCAGTATCTTCAATAACACTTCCACTTCTGGAAAGCCCTTTTAAAATATGTAGCTAGAAAATGGTTTAGGCTTCAAAGCAGATGATGAGTCTGTTCACACATACTGGTCAGAAGTTGGAATAGAATCTTAAAGCTTGTGTCTTGGCCAACACTGAGAAAAAATACAGCTTTTGACAGTGCCAACTCTTGTATCCATAAATTCAATAAAATAAATTTCAGTAAACATGAATGGTCTTGTTAATGAGGAGAAATGCAGTGCATTTGGTAGCTGTATAATTGTGCCATAAGTATAATTCAAAAAATGGTTGCTAATATTGATGAGTGTCTCCATAGGAAAGCTCTGGCTGATAACAAATCCTCTTTCTGGGAAATCTGCTTATAAACTTATAATAGCAACCATTACAGAGAAGGGAGAAAGCACTAAACTGGAAAATGCTATTAAAAATGTAATAGAACCCAAATTATTCAAAGCTTAGTCATGACATTCATTCAGCAACTCTTGTTGCAAAGTGTGGATTTTATTGGAAACAATTGGAATCAAAAGATTATACTACTAATACCTAACTTTGGTGTATCCAGAACAAATGAAAAAGAAAAAGGAATATTTTCAGCTCACAGCACACTGAGGATTTTTCCTCAGGGTTTTTTTTTTTTTTTTGCACTTAGGAAATTGGACCGAGTCATATAAAACCTTTTGTCATGTTAAGCAGTCACTGTAGTATGTGGATCTTTTTAGTTAGACCTCCAAAATTATGGGGGTGCCTCATTCCTTACACAGCTCCTTCTGGCCATGCCAAATTCCACAACCATAATGCCCATAGTTGCCCTACCAGCCTCCAAATGAGGGCTTTGGTTGATGACTCTAAGATCTGTGACATCCTCCATGTGCTTGGAGTCCTATATCTGAGCAACCAGGTGTGTGGTCCAAGGACAGGCTGTACTGGCACTCCAACACCTCTGTTTCATGAGTCTGCTTGAACTTATCATTCCTTTGGCTGTATTGCTTGTCCCATCCTTCATACCAGGATTATTTGTGTCCTATGTAAAGTAGATGCCATCTAGTATAAAATCCATGAACAGCTCTGAGAGTAAGGACCAGAGCTGAAGTGCCTGACTAATGCAAGGCAGCTCGCTGATGAGCACATGGGGTTTTTCATCACCCTTTGGAGGCTGCTTGTTCTACTCTGTGGTTGCTGGGAATGCCTGTATGCCTGACTTGGGTGCTTTGAATCACCCTACATGGACAGGGACTGACTTCTCAGCCCTTGCAATGTCTCAGTAAAGCTGCCTAAGCAGTCTGGCCTCCTCCTCTGCCTCTCCTTATGTGGGTTTATGCCTGAACCCTTGCAGATTTCTCTTTAAAACTGTCAAATGTTTAAAGAGTTTGGATTTCTCTCATCTGCTTTGGAATTTTACCTTTAATTTCCTAGAACAAAGACTTTTCCCATTCTAATTAAACACCTTTTGCCTCAAGTGCAGGCTATCCGTGCTTTTGCATGATCATTTACTTTTAGGATTTTGAAAGCATTTTTCACTTGCATGCTCCAGATGGCTTGCCAGTGACAACATTCATGCATTTAGTTCTTTTCTCTCATTAAGCCTGTGGATTTTCAAAATATTTCTGGAACACAATCTTACAGTTTTCTCTCTCTCTCTCTCTCTCTCTCTCTTATTTTTTTTCCTTTGCCCTTTTCAACCCAAATGCAAGAAAAAGTACAAAATAGGTGTTTCCATGTCTGACTTTGATGTTGGGGTTTTTTGAATGGGGGAAGAATGGAAAGGGTACAGGCAGAAATTACCAAATTAGTGATGTCAACAGGCAGAAATACAACAGGCAGGTACTGCTCAGTTGCTGTAATCTTTTAAATCTGCCCTCCTGCCCAGCCTTCCTGGGTATGTCTGCCCTGTGAATTGGAAGAATGAGCCAAGCTATCAACAACCTGAGCTGTTAAGGCTCCCTCACACAGCATCACACAGATGCAGTCTGGCCCCAGCAGCCCCTCCACAAACAAGAAAAGAGTCTCCTGCAGTTGGTTGTGGCAGCCAGAGCCAGCAGCAGTATGGGGTGAGGGAGAATGTGTTCCATGCAGGGCGCAGCCTGCCTGGTGTCCTGTAACATCTCTTAAATCCCTTTTGTCTCAGCTGCACCTGTGCACCCATTAGTAAGGAAGTTAGAGCTGGCATGAGTTATGCAGGAGGGTGAAAAGTCATATAAATGTGTCAGTAACTAGGAGTAGGACAAGCAGGACTAATTTTTTGTATGTCTTTGTACTTCCCAGGGTGTTGCTGTTTCCATTATACCACCCTCTGCTAGTAGGAGAATCCCATTAATGCAGCCTTTCTCTAAAGGATCAGGCCTGATCCTCCTTCTCAGCTGGGCTGGCATCCTTCTGTTGACTTCTGAACTGGGTAAGAGTCAGAGCCACTGTGTGGCTGGGGAAGGGGAGGTTTTGGAAAACAAATTATACTTTGTTAAGTGGTTAGAAGACACGCTGACTTAAATAAGCACTTAGCTCCCATTTACACTTGAAAGTTTTGTCGTGCCGGTAGAGTTCTGCCAGTGTACTCCTCCTACATAATTAGAGGCTTTTTGCCTATAAGATGCATTCCAGTCTGGCAAGTAACATAAGCCATAACATCAAAACCAGCACTTCTTTTTGATTTTTTTTCTTTTTTTTCCAGTGTTATTGTGTCAATGCAAGAGTTTTTGTTGAAGTAGTTATGTCATAAAAATCACCCTACAAAACACAAAGCCTTCAAGTACAAACTAAAACCTTGTCTACCCAGCCAGATGTTACTGTGCTTTAAATACAGTTATGGAAAATCAAGGTAAATTTGTTAGAATGTGCTGACCACAACTAAACAATCATCAGAGATGAAGTTAAATTCCATTCAGCACTATATGAGCTAACCTTATATCCAGAATGGTATAATCTAATTTGACTTTTTCATAGCTGTGGTTGGACAGGGACTGTTCAACTTGCCTTAAACTATATCAAATTTTAATAGAGCCAGAATGAAATTTGCTTTATTTCAGTTTATTTTTCACTAGCATTATAACATATTTATTCTGACATCTGTTACTTTGGTTGTCATCTCAATTTAAGAGTGTTAAGCATTCTTCCTTTTAGGCTTTCATATTCATTTGCCATTTTTTTGATACCATGAACTCTAGGCATATCTGAGATCCCAATGAGAAAAAAAATGTCTGTCACTTTGATACTCCACTGGATCTTTAAATGCAGACCCCCTAAAATTTTTTAATTGCCTAAGTTAAACTATTTTCAAGCATTAATATAGCAGATTATCAATATAAATGACAATATATCTTCTTAGCTGAGTATTGCTTTCTGAAGGATTAGGCACACTCAGATTTACTTTTCCCAGTAGACAGTAATTTGGTCTTGCACTTCTAATAGTCTACCACATTTTAATTATATTTCTTTCACATGAATGCTGCTAGCTTTCTCCAACAATGCTAATGCTGCCCTTCAGAAAACAATGACAAGTTTTTACAACTGGCAAGGCTAGGACCTGAAGAAGCAACAGAAACTTATTTATTAGGCCCCATAGAAAATCAATACTATCTTACACATAAAATGCAAGTTTCTCTCACTGATACCCATCTGCTAATGAAGGACTGGAGCCAGATTGCCCTGGAATCAGTCACAGTTTGCTACTGAATTCAGAGGAGGTAGATTTAGGCCTATAATAAGTAAAAGAGAAACCTAATTTTTCTCTGAGGTGCAATTAATTCTGCAGTGTGATATGGCCCAATTCCAATCAGCTCTGCTTATTTCCCAGACATGAGAATGGCCAGGACCATGCTGTAAGTACCAGCTAACAGTGTGACAGCTGAACAGTTTGTTAAGCAGCAGTCAAAGCAGGGAATGCACAATGCTGTATCCTGGTGATACCACTGGCAAATGTGACTGGACAACATAAACAGCCAAGCTGGAATTAAACTAGGCATTGTGTCTTTATTACAGAAAGCACTGGGGGTTTCCTACTTGCCACAGATAGGGTTTGTGCCTCACTGCAGGCAGGTATTGTGGCTCATGATGCGTTTGTACTGCATCTGGCAAAGAGAGTGTGTCATGTCACCGTGACCTCTGTGAGACTACGTGACGATAATCCTTGGAGAGATCCCTGCCACCAGCACTTAAAGCTACAGAAAGGGCAAACTGAAAGGCTGAACCAGGAGTGCAGAGGAGTACTGGCACGTGCTTTCAATCATGGGATACTAAATAGACACAGCAACTGATGTTTTCAGAGGACCATGAGAAAGTCAAACACTTGGATATATTTTTGTATTGTTTTTTGCCTGCAAAACCAGTGAAGGACTAGCGGCTGATATTCCACTTGAGGCCAGAGCCTCACATTGAAATAATGAAATTCTTGCTTCACTACTCAAGCAAACAGACCCAAGAGCATTTTTTCTAAACAAAAACAAAAGTGATGCAAATGCAATTTTGTTGCTGGCACACAGCCTCCATGTGTATTGCACCCATTACTTTTGCTTTGGTGGCAGGCTGAAAACAAAATATATATAAGCCTACCTAGCTGTTTAAGGTCAATCCTGCCAGGCCAACAGTAGGGTTTTCTCTGACCATCTATTTACCACCTATCATTGTCATCTGTATCACCACAGGAGAGTACCATCTCCTCTTTGCTCTAAGTGTTTGTTGTTATACTCTGCAGCACCAATTGATTTCCCAGTACTGATAATAATAAACACCCATAACAGTTACCTAATCCACCCGCAATTTTCCAAGAGAGGACATAAAAAATGATGCCTGTGAGAAGCAGAAACTTTCGTCTTCAAAGAATACTGTGTAATTTTGGTAAATAGTCTTAAATGTGTAATTCAAGTGTAGAAGTGGGAACTACGCAATTCCAAAGATGCATTAGTTGTTATGGATCTTTTAGCTCCAGGCCACTGAGTGGACCTGGACCAGGAGAGTAATGACAGAGAGTTGTTACTGCCTGGCAGCCAAGGGGAAAAGAGGTGGTGTTCCATCCCACTCAGGTTTTTCATGGGCTGCTGACCACAGTACAAAGACCCTGGACTGAACAATGTGCACAGATTAATCATCTGACTCTGATCTGGGAATTATCCCTTTTGATCGGGGTAGATAAGCAATTGCCCTGCATGGCAAGTAGTCTTACCATTGCCCTTTCTGTATTTATCATATGAAAAATAAATACAGGAGACCTGTAGCCAGTCCAGATTGTCAGAGTTTGGGTCGTTGATTTCAGAGTGATTACCATTGCTTGTGCTGCTGAGGAGCTGGCCCAGCAGGGTTTATATACATTGATGGAAGCCAGATTTTTTGTGAGCATTACATATACTTCTTATATATGTCTACTGTAGATTAATTCTCTCATCTTTTAAAGTTATAAAATATGTTTGTCAAATTACTTGCAGTCAATCAATATCCAATGCATTGGATTTTTTCCCATACTCTTACTATACCATATTTCATTAATTTTACAGCACATTGAAGTAAAACACGTGGGTTTAGATTTTTGAGAGTGCCTTATGGTATTTTTCCTGGGAAACTACTTTCAAAGTTGGGTAAGGGTTTTTTTCTTTTGTTTTTTTCTGTGCATTCACTAATCCAGTCTCAAATTCTGATATTTCTGTCCTTTTCAACCTTTGATAGATAAGAACAGGACATACCATAGTACATTCAGAATTCCCATTTCATTGCAAACTTTTAACTTGCCTGTATAAATCACATAACTCATTCTGCTGCTAGTGGAAGGTATGTGTCCCCAACAAATTATATACCAGGTATTAGTGATGCCAAACTCTAAGAACTCTAAACTCTAACTGATAAAAAGTACACCTGTCATTACACATTTCAAGATATGGGCAGAACTCCTTTTATAGCTGTCTCGAAGGAAGCAGCAGAGGTGCAGTGTTATGCTTAAGAACAGCCATTCCTGCTTCTTCACATCACATGAACAACAGTGAACAGCTGGTGTGATTAATGAAATGAAATACAACCTTCTCCAACCTGATCTGAGTATTTAGTTAGTCAAAGCAGTTGTTTACTTCCCCTGTGACAAAGCAATGACGGTTCCTATAATTAATAAAAAGTAATAATAAGTAATTTTGAGAATATTAGCTTTATGAATGTTTACTGAATGTCTGAACAACAGATTTTAAAGCCCCCAACTCCTCCAAAGACGACTCTATAACCCCATGTCTCCCTGCCCTGAGGTTCTGGATGCGAGCCGTAACGCCCCAGTGGCTCAGCTCTGCTCCGGTGTGGGCGAGAGGAGGGGACACGAAACCCACGTGAGTGAGGCTGCTGGCCAAACTCCCTGTTTGTGGCACACCTGCGAGGCACACACACCCACAGAGGTGGGGCTGTGTTTTCAGTGCTGTAGGGCACCCGGAGACAAGCTGGGGAAAGAGCCTGGGCAAGTGGAAGATTTGCATCTCCTCGTGGAGAGCGTGGGGTGATGACAGACCCAGCGTGGGGGCCGTGTCTCATGGCTGGCTCGTGGTCTGCACTGTTATCAACCTGAGCAGCACAGGTCAGCCTGGCTAAACAGCACCATGTTTACCCTTTGGTATTCCTAAATGAGATGTTCCAATGTCCCTTTTCCATCTCTGCAGCTGCCATTTCATATTTATGTGGTGCCACGCACCTTCTCACCTGCCAAGAGCCTTTAACTCACAAAACGTAAAATGAAACCCCAAAGCATCTCATCCCAGCCACAGCAATATGCAGTTTTTCATCATTTACTTGGTTCTTTTTTCAGCAAAGAAATATTTCTTTGGGGGAGAGGCACAGGGACCTATTGGTCTACTGACTTCGATGTCAAATTGGCAGATCACAAAAAGCTTCTTTGTTGCTGAGTACCCCACTTTCCAGTGACTTTGCAGCCTGACCTCCTGAAGGGGGATTTACTCAACTAAGTGCCTCTTTTCCCAATAGCATTTTCTCTTGCCAGCACCCATCTTGTCAATGAGCAGTTCCATGCCCATTAGTGACTCTGGCTTCGCAGTGGACCAAATAAATGTTTTGTGTACTTGAAGAAGATCTGGTGCATTTCACTGGAGCTGCAAATAAAGTGGACTGAAACACAAAACCAACTTTGGCTTCAAGGAAGTTCAGTGAAGTAAAAGTCTGGTGATTCTAACAGAGGTTAAAGTTATTTGACCTGGGTTGAATTTCAGCTTGAAAGAAGAGCAAATTGAGAACATGCAAAGACTTGAAGAATAGTTCTATAAACAGAAAAGGTACTTTATCAGATAAGCATTCATATTAATTTTTATTCAATCTTATTCAAGGAAGTTATTTTTTTCATGCAAACAGATTATAAGAGTAGTTCTGAACTCCTAGAGAAAGTGGTTGGTCTTTCTTTCTGAGCCATTACTAAATCCTCAATGAGAAGAGGACAAAAGAGATGTTTTGTGGCACAACAGCAGACAAATGAAGAGCCTACAGTACTGGGAGGGGACTGATAGGGGCAGGCCCAAAGAGGAGGAGAGACATCATAATTTGCCTGTCAAGGGAAGTCTGAGGAAAGGCAAATCTTTCTGTCAAGGTTTGGTGTGAACAGGAGAACCTCAGACCCAGCTGGCCAAGCTCTTAGTGCAGGGGGCTTCTCTTCCAGAAACAGGTAAGCTCCTAGCTCTGGCCTTGCTATACAGAATACATGAAGAAATAATATAAATAGTGTCCACCATACACTGGAATTAAAGAGGGAGAGCTGTGGCATAGTGGTGATTAGTCCATTACTTTATTCTGCTTTTTTTGCTTTGCTCTTCTTTTCCTAAAGTTTTCCACTGTTTTTATTTCTCCCTCTCTCATTCAAGCTGTGTTTGAGAAACCATTCCTGTCCATCGACGACAGTGGGGTTTGGATCAAATCCTACAATACATTTGCAGCTTGTTAAATTGCTAAACATACTTGCTTCACAATCTTGGTGCTATATATTGCTTCATCAGATGAAACAATGATAAAGTTTGATCATATGGTCTAATTCCAAGGAAGGCCAATACTCTACCCTAGTCAGAACTAGCATGCCAGCTCAGCTGTTTAGTCCTTTGGAAAGCTGGGCTCCTCTAAGCACAGACTTCCACTGCTGGTAGGTGGCCAGATTTACAATACAATAAATTACTTGCTCCTGGAGAGAATTGTAATCAGATAAATACAGTGAATTCTTTATACTGTCTGGAGGCAGTCTCTGAACAAAACCCTATTTCATACAGCCTGACATGACTGAGTTAGTGTTATTTTATAGGGATACATGCATTTTGTAGGGCAGCTTACTTTCAAGAATGTTTATTTTTTTCAATAGTGATCTCTATGTTACTATCACTATTAATCCAGGCAAAGGAAACTTGTGGCTCACAGTCTCTTGCCCATATCAGTCCTCACTCCCAGTACATTGAAAGTATGATGTGAGTCTAAATTTATGGCTCATCAAAGCCCATTATGGGCTCGTCAAAGCCCAATAAGTATGGGAAAAGTTTCTTCTCTTTTGATTCAACCTAATAAGTAACCATAAAGAAGCCAAGGAGAAAAAGTGGCTCAGAACAGGTTTCTCTGCAGTAAACACTTAAAGACTGTGAAAAGACTATGCCAGTATCATTACCAGAAGATAAAGCTGGCATAAAAAAATAATACATATTTCAATATTGCGAACAGTGAGGTTAAAAATTTATATTTATATAAATATATTATAATTTATAATTAAAGAACCTTGCCCATATAGAAAAGATGGTGGGCTAGTCTAGTCTCAAACCCATAAGTGTGAAAAACATTTGGGGTTTAAAATGAGTGCCTCAGCTGGTGCTTTGGACCAATAATTAAATTAGTAAAATCATGACTTCAGTTCTTTGTTTTTTGGGTTTTTTTTTGGTTTTGTTAAATTGCTAAAATACTATACCTGCCTTAAGACACCAAAACTGCCTCTGTGTCCAAGAAACTAAGTGCCCATAACCATAACATGTTGGCTGCCTCTATAGCTTTTTCAGGGAGACCTCACTGGCAGGGTTAGGGAAGGCTCCAGCTCAGCGGTTCTTAAGCCAGGATTATAACAAATATATGGAGACTTTGATACCTTTTTCTTGCTTTCCTTCCCCGTTCCTTTTCTTATTAGCTTTGGTATCAGAGACCTTCACCCTGTAACACTTGTTACTTGGACTTGAGAATAAATGCATTCAGTCCCCATGAAACCCTACAAAGAGCACACCCACCGTGGGTTGAGCAGGGGAGCACACTCAGCGACAAACAACTCTCATGCCTGTAACAATTCCTCCTAACTGCATCTGCACATCTGTCATTCATCTCTCTCCTTATATTTGCTAGCAGCTTTATGAATATCTAGGCCACTAAGCAGATTTTCTCTTCAAAACCTGTGGCCCAAATTCTTAAGAACACACATTATATCCCCTTAAAAGGACAGAGAGCAGTGTGTCTGTTTGTTTACATTTTATTAGAAAGCACAGCCCATGAGCTACATTATGATGCATTTGCATAAGAAACAGTGGAAATTTGCTTGATTAAGAGGAAGAGTTCCAATAGATTTCTGTTTTCTGTTCAGTACCTGCCCTGCATTCAACTTGCCTTATGATGGTTAATTCTGTCAAAAGTATAAACAGTACAAGCTAGGGGGTCAAGCCTAGAAGCCAGCAGCTGTGTCCCCTGCCTCTTCACATCCAAAATGCCTCATGTTAAAGAAGACTGCAGCACAGCTACTTAATTATTTAGCCACTTAAAGGACAACAAAACCAGTTAAGCCTTTCTGAACCCTAGTCTTACACTGGCTGTCAGTTCTCTAAAGAGCATTTTTTCACCTTAGAGCATAGTCTAGAGCAGTAAGAGACCCCACAGTGAAGCCTCACACACAGGAGCACTTAATGAAACTAACACCCAGTGGTTTAAGAAAGACAAATTGTGTATTTCAATTTGCTTGAGAGCATCCTATGGATATTGGGGTGGAATGATTTTTTTATACTGATGGCAGAGGCTGGGAGTGTGCTCACCTGGTTCTGTTCCCTGGCCTTAGCTAATAACTTCTAGCATCACCCTGGGCACATTGATTATCTCCTGGTTACATTTAGAAAAATCCCATGAATACCTTTCCAAAGCTGGCTTTTTTTTTTTCAGAATTCTTGATGATGTGAAATGATTAAATCAGGAATAATGGTGTTTCTAAAAATACATACTTGTGCAGTCACAGGTTGTTTGGTCCGATGCAGGAAAAAAATGTTAAATTATACAACATAAGCAGAAATTTAGTGTAGATGATCATAACAGTCCCTGCTGGACTTAATATCCATGAATTAATGTATGACAGGGGGTAAACAGAGTGGGACATAGTGTGATTGCTGACTCCAGCTCCTGCTCCCTCTTCTATGAAGCAGCTCCCAAGGCTAGCAGTTTACAACCTCCATTGCACCCCGATGAAATATTCCATCAATACATTGCTGCTGGGGTACAGAGCACTGAAAAACAATAGAAGGGGCTACATAATTTTCTTATGCATGAATACATGCACTATTATACATGACAATTGGTCAAAATTGGACCAAATTGACAATTTGGTCACAAATGTAGGGATAAGCAAATCTTCAAGATGGAAACAGAAAATCTAGGGTCAGAACAGAATTTTCCTGTCCCCATCATTACATAAGTAGCAAACATTTGGGATCTCTTGGACTACCTTTTTTTGGCTTTTTAAAAACCTTTTTCCTTTCTTTTCTACTTTTACTACTCCATTCAAGAGCTAGCGAAGTTAGGCATGAAAACTCAACATTCTTCCAGTGCCTCGCAGTTAGTGTCAAAGAGTTTTGAAGAAAAAAACACCATTCCAGGAACTTGAAATCTCACTACCCATGAGATCCAAGTCCTCCTTTTTTTTTTTTTTTTAAAGAGAGAAAGCTCAAGATTATTCAGCTATTCAGCTGAATGAATAAGGAATGTAATTTTCATGAGTCTTTAGAGGATTTACAGAAATCAAGGGCACCATCCAGATTTTGCCACTAATTTGCTATGGTTAGGTCACTTAAACTTTCCATTCTCCCTTATTCTTGCCCATAAAGTAAAGCCAATTCTAATGACTGCTCTTATTGCAGAAATACTGGAAGATTTAATTAGCTAATATTTTTCCAACAGGGGAAATATGTAAAGTACTCAGCAAATGCTGAATGTTATCACTAGTCTGGAACAGTGGTGGATAGTAAGAATGCCAGCTCTTTTAGCTGAGAGAGAGGTAGAAAAAAATCTGTTTATTGAGATGGAACCAAAATTGAAATGGGTTCAATTTTTACAAATTTTCTCAATTGCACATTCCAGAACTTGCTTAAAACCCCAGACATTATGGGATCACACAACCTTTTTGCTGCTTTTCCAAACCAGGAGAGTGACTCCCTCATCTCCACAAACACACTTCAATCTTGCTTCTACTGCTTTTTCACATACAACTTTCCATTACATATTTTAAAATCTCTATGCCAGGCAAAATGAATTAGTTCAAAAGTCTTATGGAAAACAGATTTATAAATGTGTTTGATAAATGCCGTGTTTCAGCCTAGGATGGTTTTTCTTTGCACATTAACAGTTGAAAGCCACCAGAAATTATTATAAAGCACAGGGTAAGAAACTCAGGTAGTATAGAAGTAGTGTTCAGTTAGCTTAGGATGACTTTGAGGATTTGGACACAAACCAAGAGGAAGTTTGCCAACAGAGCTTTTCCTCAGCAACCGTCTCTTAGAGAGGCCTTTGCAATCCCAAATAATTTCCTCTATTAAACCCCTGTTCCAGCTCAGGAGTTCCTTCCTTTTGCAGTAGGAATGGAAAATGCAACCAACAGCATCAGACCCATCTGTACAAGTAGTTTAGCTACACAGATCCATGATTAGTATTTCAATTTGTGCACTGTGCTTACCAAAGAAGCTTGAGAGCCAGCTTCAATTCATAAGGAAACATATTTTTCAAAGCCATCTGAGCTGACATGTTCACAAAAGAACACTATCTGACTCACTGAAATCAAGATCCTCCTCAGCAATAAAAACCTGGGGAAAGAGAGGATTTGCATCTTGCCCAGGATGTCAACAGGATTTGCTCAATGACAAAAGACACACTGGTCACTGGCAGCCTAAACCCAGCACAGCAGGCATCAGCAGTTAGTCCTGTCCTTGTAGATAGCTTAGATGTGTTCATAATTTCCCTCATTTCATCAATTTCATTAAGATGAGAATGTTCACATCAGTAAGCACACATATTTGGTGAAATAAGCTTGTATGATAAGATGACACTCTGTGCTGGAGGTTCCCTGCTACCAAAACTCTGTGCCATCAGCTGCCATTGCTTTTGTTCTCACTACCCCTATGTTAACACACAGGCCCCCAGAACACAGTAAGTGATGGGAAGTGATGACATGGGGAGTGCCTGAGGCACAGATAGAAATCAGTGTTAGTGCTCCTCTGCTGCCAGAATACAGTCCAGGTTTGGGGTTTGGATCATGGTCATTAAGGAGCCCAGCAGATGAATATTTTTCCTTAATTCTCCCTTCACTGTAGCATTCAATTTCTCTAGGTTTATAGCTTGCACAGAAAAATGTACTGCTAAACATAGATGAGAAAAATACATACTACATATAGAAAACATGTCCTGTAGGGACTTTTCAACATCATTTCCAGGTATCATCTTTTTCTGGTTATAAAACAACTCCTCAATATCTTCAGCTGTGCATGGTGACAGGACATAAACCCAACACAGTCACATCAAGGAATTTTTCTGTTTCCATCTTCTTGCCTGCCACCAGCTGTATGAGAATCATTTATTTAAAAGCAACTTTGGAATACAAGTATTTTGACCTCAAGTATATCAAAACACCTCAAGGTAACCCCCATGCAGGATTAGCTGAGTATAGACCCATTTCCACCATGACATGAGGAATAATGTCATTTGATCTCAGTCTTTTTATCTTTTCTAATGCTTTTGTCTCTTTTACCTACTGCTCCTGTTACCTGGTGTGCAATATGCACCTTAAGAGATCCAGGGTACATTGTCTCAGAGAAATAGCAATTAATTATTAAACCTGTCTCTATAACAGCCTTCCAGGTGTTGAGACAATCTGTAAGCTAAGCACTGATGTTTATCTCTGTAACATGGCACTACTGCATGAAACCTGTCAGCCAAACTGCTGCACAAGCCTTTTTGTTTTTATTCATTTTTATTTTTTATGAAATTGCCTTACAATGGAAAAATGCCTTTTTACAGAAAAAAAAAAAGAGACAATCTATGGTTAAATCCTCCCTTTTGTCTAGTTCTGGGCAGGCATGTGTCACTATGCAAAACATCACACTGATTTCAGTACTGTCCTTATCTTTGCTGTGTAAGCAGTCAGGAACTGGAAACCTGGAGCCAGGTTTAGATGCAGCACTTGCAATTTCCACACCAGCTCATTTCTTGTGGAATTACACATCTACACATCATCTGACTAATTTTAAGGTTGTCCATGGAAGGGGAATGGAGTGGGTGATGGCTGAGAAAGTGCTGCCAGCAAAAAAAAACCCCAAAATTGTGGGGTGAGATTTTGTGCCCTGCAGTTGCCAGATGAACCTTTGGTGATTAGATTTCCTTTGTCTGCCTTTATCAGTATTATTACAGTTATTTTTTTTCACAGCCTACAGCAACACATTAAAAATCCCTTTCAGGGATCTAAAACTATTGTCCCAATCACAGTGCAAATAACCTAAAACTAACTTAACAAACACCAGAAGAGTCCAGGTTTCTTAGGGGTTTGTCTCTCATGATTATTTGGAGGTACAAACTGAGGCACTTTTTTCGGTGCCTAACTACTGTATCTCCCTTATGAATTTTTTGGTATCTACCAAGATAAAATGTATCTGCTACTTTTCTTTCTGGCATGTGACCCCAGGGTTCCTCTCTGCTCCAGCTGTCTGCCTGCTTGCACAAAACTTGCAGGAATTCAATTAGCTTTAAGCCCACTCTCCAGCAGCCAAATTAAATCCACTGGTATGTTCAACAGTTATCTGAGGATGTCAGAACATGATTGCCCTATTTCCTGAGGAAACCAGACTAGCAATTCCTACTTCTAAGAGCTAATCACTTGCAATGGATATATGAAATAAATGGGAGAATGAGAAGATGGCAGAAAGGCCAAAGTTAGGTAATAAGAAGATGAGCATTCTATTGTGGAAGAAAATGAGCATTAGTCACAGTACAAGGCTGACAGCTGGCACCAGCTTTGCAACCAGGCAAGGCATTTAAAGGAAGAATGGGCAGCCAGGAGGGAGGTGGCAAGGTGGCATTTTGTCCCAAATCATCTTAGATATGCAAGGCAGCATGGGGGGAACCTCCACTTGAAGGGAGCTAGTAGGAGATGTATAAGCAGAGGTGGTTATGTCAAATGAGCAGGGATGAGCTTTTCCACCCTGGATCCATGTGCTGATCCAGAGAGACTGACTGCCTCCAGCTTTGCCCCTTGACTTGCCATTTACCCCAGCCTTGGCCTGGGGGCTCATCTTCCAGCTGAGCATCTCATGGAAACACTCCTGCTGCCTCAGCCCAAGGGCAGCAAGGGGAACCTTTTTATGTAAATTCAGACACGAGCAGGTGGAGAGCTGCTGCTGTGGGAAGTCAGCAGTCAGTAACTTTTTGCATTGTTTGCAAAAGGAGTGTCTGCCCACATTCTCCACAGAGCAACTGGTCCTGAGGAGGGACTGTGTTTTCAGGCACCTTCTGTACAAAAGTCAAATGCTTGCCCTTTTCAGTATGGGGAAGGGAAAGAGAGTTAATGTGTGTTGAGAGGCATCTCAATGTGTTTCTGGCATTTTCTGGGTTACAGGAGACATCTGGGCTCTCACCTTTTTGCATGGGTGGGTACTGGAGGTTTGGATGGAAAGGCAACCTGAATTTAAAGAACTTCTGTAGCATGTTTTGGCTGAATGAAAAGCAGCAGCAAACAGGTACTGGTGGCTGAATGGTAGGAAATGTAGGCCACAATGACAGAGACAGGACAGAATACAAGGTTCTGTGGAGCTAGGACTACTCACAGGTTTGACTGTTTCATGCATCCATAAGGCAATGCCACTCATTCCATTTGATCAAGTGAAGATGAGCCTGGAATAAATAAATGTGAAAATTATCAGCTGAAACAGTAACAAATCAGACATGTATGCTTTGCCTCTAGAAAAGCTGCTCTTCTTCCTCTACCTGCATCAAGAGCAGGAGCTAGCTCTTATCAGCTCTTTCTCTTTTCTAGCTCTCTGCTGTGAGAGCTACCTTGTTCCAGGAGAGTTTTTTCCCCACTGGCTAAGCCTGATGCTTTAAGGCCCACGAAGGCTTTAAAGCTGCTTACAGATTGCAAAGTGACCTTTTTTAGACTTCAGACTGAGATTGACTCATGTGAACTCAGAGTCCCTGAACATGGGGAGCAAATTGCCTTTCATATTTCTAAGCTGTCAGATAGTCATTAGTTATAAATAATATATGTCACGTGGCTTGCAAAATACATATCCAGCCTATTTAAGAATATTTAATGCTTGTGGTAAGTGTTTTATCTCCAAGTATTTTTATCTTAACTAGTGGTTTCAGCCATTGGCCTCAGAACTGCCTAGAGGAAAGAAGGAGAAAGGTAAATATGATATATTATACTCTTAAAAGGTGAAGAAAAGAGGAGGGGTAAGCCAAAGACAGAACTTGGATGAGACCCAGGAGAAATGAGTATGGACTTATGCACACATTAGACATCATGGCTGCAATGCTTTGCAGAAAGGCTATGCTTTATGCCTGCTTGTTGCCAGACACCAGGCAGGAAGATTTTTTGCAAGCCCCATCCTCAGCATCTGGCCTCTGGAAAAGGCAGGACAGGAGGCAGAGTAGGTCCCCACTCCTCCCAGCTGCACCCCAGTGCTCCCTGCTGTGCTAGTCTGCAAGGCAGGCAAGGGATACCTATCTTGGCTCCACGTGAATATTGCATGATTCCTCTTTCTTCTCTCCAGTTCACTAAGCTCTCATTTCCTATGCCTCTGCTAGCGCAGTTCAGGCTGAAAAATAGTCTTCCTAATGCCCAAGCTTGTTTGCTTTCTTTGGGGATGTTTATTTAATATCTCCTCACTAATGAGTCAGGTTTTTTCTATGATCCACAAGGCATCAATATTGCATGTGCTCAGAGACCAGAAGGCTCAGAAATACATGGATGCTAAGCACTGTGTATTTCAAGCGGCAAGTGTTTTGTTAACAGCAACAGCCAAACAAGCCAGGGAACAGCCTGAACTTCTGGAGTCACAACGAGATCAAAGCACACAAAGGTTAATGGGCAAAATGCCACAGGAGCCATTCTGCAGAGGGAATTTATGATTTACAAGCATACCAGGAAAAGACTGCTTTAATCACTAGATTACGATAAGCACTTGCCAATTTTAATACAGTAAACCACTATTTTTTTCCTACTTCAGCATCAAAAAGCTTCCCTTCTTAAATATAGAAACACATAATCAGATTCTTATCAAATGCTTTCCCCCTCCTTCCCCAAGAAAAGCATTAATATTATTAACAACACCATCAAGATCTCTGAGAAAGGGGTGCAGAGGATGGGGGCAGATTTTACCTCTTCTTCCCTGTTCCTATCCTGTTTTGTGCCTCCCATGACTATTTGCTTGGAGGCACTTGTCCCATTTGCCTGTGCTGCCCTCTGGGTTATTTTCTGCATGACTTGGAGTTGTCCTCTGAGCACAGAAATCCCCTGATGCCCTCCTCAGTAGCCCTGTGTACCTCAGTTGCCCAGCATGCTCCCTGGACAACCATGTTGCCAAAACAAGGGGGGAGGGGATGTTGAGGAGCCCCCCAACCACATGTTCCTGGTGCCAAGGACATGCCACCCGTAGGGTCACCCCACAGCCAAGGGAAGCTGCTGCAGGAGCGAGGCAGCACCCCTGGCTCACCACCTCCTGAAAATGGCATGCTAAAAATTCTATTGTGTGCTTAAATTGTATTTATAGACACCATCAATCACAGAGGTCCTAAATGCATTAAATCAAAATTAGTTTAAAAAACCAGTGCTCTTCAAGACTCCTAAAAACAGCTCAAAAAGATGATATCATTATAGCCCTCTCCTAAATTTCATGGTTTCAAGTAGGTTTCTGATGCTCAGCAGGGCTTGGTTTACTCTGAGGCTCAGTGCCTGACACTGGTATCCATCAAAAAGGGGAACAGAGACAGCAGGAAGCAAACTCAGACTGACCCTTTCTGTTACAGGGAACAGGGCTCACAGTTCCCTTACCTTAATGAAACAAGAGTCAGTGGTGTAACACCAGTACAGAACTAGTGTATAACAAGCTAGAATCAGTCTCATAACCTCCAGAATTAGTAACAATCAACAGAGAGCACAAAACCAGAGCCCCACCTCTAAGCCAAGGCAAACAGCTGCCCTCTTGCTCCCTTTTTAAAGTCCAACCCACCCCTCCCTGTCTCTGACCATAACTGGGCACAGCTGGGTGCCCGCTGTTCGCCTCCAGCCAGGGGGAGGTTGAGGCAACAAACAGAAAACATATGTGAACTACAGACCTTGCTAAATGAGCTGTATGCAGTATTTTTCATTCTTGATGTGATGGCATTTTTGGCAATGTTGGAGTGCTCACAGGGGTGCAGTTTCTTTGGCTAAAGCCTGCTTTTTGGGCATCTGAACCTAATTTATGTGGCTGTAGCCAATGTCCCATAGCCAAGGACACAGGGATAGCAGCAGGCAGTACCAGTATACCAGCAGTGTGATGGGCACAGCTCCTCAATTGTCAGTGGATACAAATATTGTTATCCTGAGTTTGACTTTAGGTCTAAAATGAGTTACCCACTTGAGTTTGGGTTTTCCTGGCTACTTGTGTTTTTATTTATGTTTACCAATCGTTTACCAATTCATCAGTGCTGCTTGCAAAAATAAGATAGCACTTACAAGCTATTCTAAAGAGAAGAAGCATTTTACATTCTGAGTTTTACTAGAGCAGTGGTACTAGAAGCAGAAATAAGGCATAAGTTAGCATGTCTTGTTGCAGTAATGCTGCTTATTCCCTGCATAACTAACCTACAAGGGCAGGGGAATATTAAGTACCATGTAGGCCACTGATTTTCTTACTTATGCAAAACCTCCACTGCAAGTTTAAGCAATGCCTATACCTATCATGCAACAGGGTAAGCTGTGATGCAGTTTTTCTTCATTAATGTAATTTGTTTCTATCCCTTCCTCAAATTTTTTTTTTTTTTTTTTTTTTTTTTTTCTATNNNNTTTTTTTTTTTGGTTACTCTTCTGCAGAAAGTCAAACCACAGGCAGCTTTCTTCTATGAACAAATCCAGTTAGTTAAGATTGTGGATGGATTAAGATTTAAGACTCCACAGAGATGCCTGGATGGAAACCCTTTACATTAGCTAGTTCATATTCTAAAACAAACAAGGATGGAGGGCAGCACCACATTTAACTTGGGGATTGGTGAGTGGAAACCACCAGATAATTAAAGATCTCTCTTTATCACCCTTGCAAAGGGAGGGTCAGATAAACCCGGCTGTGACCCACTACCGGCAAGGACAGGTATGTAGGTCACTGTGTCACATGGAAAGAGGCAGAGCAGAACCTGAGCAGCAGCCTGCACACAGTGGCCCAGATCAAAGAAGAAACTGGGGACATCTTCACAAAGAGCTCTCTCTGCCCATGAATCAGGGAACATCAGAACAAAGGAAAACACAATACCCAGCTCTCTTCTTCCTCTGGAAAGACAGATGGTCCCTGCGGCTTCGTCAGGAGATAGCTGATGAAAGAAAAAAAAACCTTTAATGAAGAATTCCTAGGATTTTTTAGGGCCAGAAATAGGGAAGGCAGACAGGTGCAGGGAGTATGCAGACAGCTGCATGTGCAGCACGAGTGACTTCTGCGTGGTCCCACTCTTCCTGGAGTTCTTTCATCCAGAAAAACTATCAAAGCAAGGAGAAGGGAACAAAGATTTCTCTCCTAAGGCATAGAACACAAATGAGGCAGATGGCAGGACTAATACAAAGGTTTCAGGCATTCATTTTTTGGGAGCAGGTTAGGAGAGATCTGAATCCAGCTTCAGCAGGGTGAGCCATCAACTAGTCTGCAGCTCTGGCTGAACAGCTGCTATTGCTCTTGGAAATAAAAGTTGCCAGCATATAGATGCCAGTGAAGTCCACATGGTCAGCTAACAGGGATTGCATGAGAGAACCCTGGAGGACCAGCTACCCAGCAGGAGTCACTAAGGGTGGAAGTGCTGACAGCCATTTCTCCACTGCTTTCTAGTGATGACTATTTAGATCCATGTGACTCCAGGAGGCGCCATGCTTGTCACCTGCTGGGCAGTTCCCTTGATTATATGGTGTTGCACAGCAATAGGATCTGACTGTTTCCCTGGATCAAGACCTGGCTATTTCAGGACAGTATTTTAAATAACTGTTTCTACAGCAACAGCTGGCTGCAATGAAGTCATCAAGCTATCTGAGGTTACTTAATACTGAGAAAAATCAAACAAGAATCTGCCTGAGCTCCTTAAACATGGCTTGTGTCCCAAGTGGTGCCACAAAACCCATGGAAGTGGCAAGGGCTCAGCACTGCAGCAGAAGTTGCTTTGGGTGCTAGCAACCCAAATTTTGGCAGCCTTTGATCTAAACAGCTTGAATATTGGGGGAGAATCGTAACACTGCAAAAGCCTCTTTTATGATGAGGGTGATTAAACACTGTTGCCTAGAGAAATGGTAGATGCCACACCCCTGGATACATCCAAGGTTGGGTTGGAGAGGGCTCTGAACAGCCTGATCTGTATGAAGATGTTTCTGATCACTACAAAGTAGTTGGACTAGATGACCTTTAAAGGTCCCATCCAGCCCAAATATTCTATGGTCTCAATTGCATCAGCCATTCTGCCCTCATCAGAAAGGTACTGCGGCACTCTCTACCTCTGCTGCTACCACCTCTGAGCAGGATGCTGCCAGTTTATCAGGAACATCTGCCACCAACAGAGCTCATTAGCGAGCTCATTAGAGGATAAGAGCTGTCTTGTGTGAATGTTGAGTTGGAAATGCATTTTCTTTTCACATTGTAATAAATCTGAAAGTTGCAACCCCCTGGAAAATAATTGTTGAAGACTGATCATAATGGAGAAACAATTTTTTAGAATCTGCCTGTGGAGTTTTTGTGTCATTGCGAAAACAAACATTTTATATGGAAGAAGGAAATTTATTCTAAAAAGTCCCCAGAAGTGAAAGCAAGACACTTCACTACCATCCAAACTTTGCAAAACATTCATTTCTGTAGAACTGTGGTTTTTTACTGGCCTGCAATAGCTGTAATTGGGTATTGGTTTTCTGTCCAATTCTAATCAGTATAGCAATATCCAACAAGGTGTGCTGAAAAATTGTATCACATTATATGGGCAAAAATGTACTTACAATGTATTTGTAATGACAAAAGAATGAGGTTGATAAATGTAGTTTATTTAACTCCAGGGGGGCTGGTATGAGAGATCTGCAAAAGGCTGGTGGGACCCAGTTGAGCCTATGGTAAAGGAACTGCAGGAAGAGCTGTACCATCAAATCTCTTCTAGAGAGCAGCAGTCAATAAGAAAATAGTAAATTAGGGGCAGAGTGGTCATTTTGAGCACCTTTGCATTTTAAATTGGCAAGCAAGCAGAAGGTTGAGAGAGACCAGGAACACAAAACCTGGGTTCCAGTATTAGCAAGTCAAATTGTGAACTGACATCAGGAATGCAGTGGTGATTATGTCATGAATTTCACAATATTTGGTGCAGCTGTAGGAAACTACAGCTCTTGCTCCTGCAACTGTTTCCAGCCTTGAAAGTTTAGAAAGTATTAACCAAGCACACCAAACCAAAAAAGTAAATAAAAAAGCACATCAAACTAATTATTAAACTGCCCCAAACTTTCAGGGTGTTCCAGCAGACAGTTCATGCTGTGTGATGGTCTGAGTTGAGCTGATAGTGCTGGCTGCTCAACTGGAGAAAATTTGATTTTCTTGAGGGAATGGTGACTAAGAGAGGGCATCTGTTTTTAAAGATAAGAGGCTAAAATACAGAGGCAGTGTGGTTGGTAGGAAGGAATAGCTGTAGTTTTCATGTGGCTTTTTTTGTCTGTGTGAGAGATGGAGCTAGGAGAAAGATTAAAAGTAGATCCTAGCTTTCATGATAATCTTTACTTGCTCCCTATTTCTTTCCTATATTTCTTACATGCATACAGAAGTTTTTGGACACCTGGGAAATGCATCTGGGATATATATACACATACACATGTGTGTATATATTCATATATATCTGTATATGTGTGTTTTAAATGTCTGCAACCCTTTAGTCACCTTGGGCCTTGTAAGAAGCAAGAGTCACAACATGCAAGAGGTACCAAAATAAGAATGTAGCTGCCACAAATCCATCTTTAATCCTCCTTTAATTACACGGGCCAGTGGGGCCTTAATGCTGAGACAGCGCCGTGCTGCAGAGAGGTCCAGCAAGTGTAAAGGAAGCAGCAGCACCTGATGATGCAGGACCTTACAGGACAGTGTGAAGTGAAGGCTGTAATTAGGAAACCACTTGATTGTGAAGCAGGCAGCCCAATGAAAGCAGCTGATGATGCAGCTGACTGCATCTGTATTGACAATGGCCTGCTAGCATCATTAATATCTGTCATCGTTTCCCCCCACCCCAGCACATCTCTGAGTGCATAGTGAGGTAACCTCCCCACACCATAACGACCAGGATCCTCAGTGAATTGCTTTGCTGAGAACTGCCCTGAATTTCTGTGTTGTGATGGCGACTGTGTTGGGTGTAGTGGAGGGAGAATTTCATCTCTGGGCTCACCTATGGCAAGCAGCCAAGAAAGGATGGCTGCATCCTACTCCTGCTTCACACATGCTCCCTCATGTGTGAAGGACATGGAGCAAATACAGAAAATACAACTAGGCAGTGATAGATGCAGAGGAGTAGACTATGCTCAATCCCAGCAGAAAGATAACAACAAATGCAAGGCACTTCCACAGAGCTCTTCCTCAGCAAGTTTCAAATGCTCCTCATACACTTTAGTGAATTCATCACTCCTGGCTCTTCTGAGGGGGGGTTGAAGTCCAATGACGCGTTGTCCTCTCAGGAAGACTGGGGCAGAGGGAGAGAGCAAGGTGCTTCTTTGAGGCTTGACACATGAACAGAAAATGAGTCTGCTAACTTTCAGTGCTTAATTCTGAAAAATTTAGCTTATATGCCTCAAAAAGACCTTTGGGGATCCCTGACTGATCTGTCCCTTGCATCTGGTACCCCATACTTTTTTCCTCCCTGAGGGTATTTTGTGCAGTTTGGCTTGGAGAAGCTGACAGCTTCTCTGTGTATGCTGATGGACTAGCCCCCTGCTTTTCAGCTTAGCTGTTAATGCAAGTGGAAATATATCCAGGAGGAAGCTTGCCCTTTGCTGCCCTTGATGCACCTAGACTGAGCCTGCAGCATTTTGGGTCTCCAGAGCTCTCTATCTAGCAGCTTGTGAAAACATTCTGAATTTATATCCTTTTAACCAGCAAAGAAAATAAATCTTCCTTGCCATAAATGCTAATGTTGGTGCACTGAGAAATCCAAAGGGAGGCTGCAGAGGGAGAGAGGAACATTCCCCATGCGATGATTAAAGTGCCAGTCCATGAAAGCTGACGTCAGCGCGTGCTTTCAGGGTGGCAGAGCACTTTGCATTTATCCTTTCCTTGTTTGTGCTCCATCTGGATGGGCTCCAGTGGAAAAAAAAAAAAAAAAAAAA